>JARQOD010000002.1:548019948-548119574 GCA_033576555.1 Oophaga sylvatica
GTTTAGGGAATTAAAGCAAGTAGGTAGTGATGCGGCATTAAATAAATACAGAAGACTGAATAAATTCTGTAAAAAGCAAATCAAGACAGCAAAGATTGAGGCAGAGAGACTCATTGCCAGAGAAAGTAAAAATAATCCCAAAATATTCTTTAACTACATAAATAGCAAGAAACTAAAAAATGATAGTGTTGGTCCCCTTAAAAATAGTCTGGGTGAAATGGTGGATGAGGATGAAGAAAAAGCCAATATGCTAAATGACTTTTTTTCCAACTGTATTTACACAAGAAAATCCCATGACAGATAACATAATCAGTGATAAAAAAATTTCTCCATTAAATGTCACCTGCTTAACCCAGCAGGAAGTACGGCGGCGTCTAAAAATCACTAAAATTGACAAATCCCCGGGCCCGGATGGGATACACCCCCGAGTACTGCAGGAATTAAGTACAGTCATTGATAGACCATTATTTTTAATCTTTAAAGATTCCATAATAACGGGGTCTGTACCACAGGACTGGCGTATAGCAAATGTGGTGCCAATATTCAAAAAGGGGGCAAAAACTGAACCTGGAAATTATAGGCCAGTGAGCTTAACATCTACTGTGGGTAAAATCCTGGAGGTTTTTTTAAGGGATACTATATTGGAGTATCTGAGGCTGAATAACCTCATAACACAGTATCAGCATGGGTTTACGAGGGACCGTTCTTGTCAGACTAATCTGATAAGCTTTTATGAAGGGGTAAGTTCAGGACTGGACCAAGGGAATGCAGTGGACGTGGTGTTCATGGACTTCTCAAAAGCTTTTGATACAGTGCCACACAAAAGGTTGATACATAAAATTAGAACAATGGGGATAGGGGAAAATATGTGTAAGTGGGTTAATAACTGGCTCATGGATAGAAAACAAAGGGTAGTTATTAATGGAGCACACTCGGACTGGGTCACGGTTAGCAGTGGGGTACCACAGGGGTCAGTATTGGGGCCGCTTCTCTTTAACATATTTATTAATGACCTTGTAGGGGGCATACAGAGTAGTATTTCAATATTTGCAGATGACACTAAACTCTGCAGGGTAATAAATACAGAGGAGGACAATTTTATATTACAGGAGGATTTATGTAAACTAGAAGCTTGGGCTGATAAATGGCAAATGAGCTTTAATGGGGATAAATGTAAGGTCATGCACTTGGGTAGAACAAACAAGATGTATAATTATGTGCTTAATTGTAAAACACTGGGCAAAACTGTCACTGAAAAAGACCTGGGTGTATGGGTGGACGACAAACTCACATTTAGTGGCCAATGTCAGACAGCTGCTGCCAAGGCAAATTTAATAATTGGATGCATTAAAAGAGGCATAGATGCTCATGATGAGAACATAATTTTACCTCTATACAAGTCACTGGTGCGACCACACTTAGAATACTGTGTGCAGTTCTGGTCTCCAGTGTATAAGAAAGACATAGCTGAACTGGAGCGGGTGCAGAGAAGAGCGACCAAGGTTATTAGAGAACTGGGGGGTCTGCAATACCAAGACAGGTTATTACACTTGGGGTTATTTAGTTTGGAAAAACGAAGGCTTAGGGGTGATCTTATTATAATGTATAAATATATGAGGGGACAGTACAAAGACCTTTCTAATGATCTTTTTACTCTTAGACCTGTGACGGGGACAAGGGGGCATCCTCTACGTCTGGAGGAAAGAAGGTTTAGCCATAATCACAGACGCAGATTCTTTACTGTAAGAGCAGTGAGACTATGGAACTCTCTGCCGTCTAATGTTGTAATGAGTGATTCCCTACTAAAATTTAAGAAGGGACTGGATGCCTTTCTTGAAAAGTATAATATTACAGGCTATATTCACTAGTTTCCTAGATACTGCGTTGATCCAGGGAGCTAGTCTGATTGCCGTATGTGGAGTCGGGAAGGAATTTTTTTCCCAATGTGAGGCTTACTGTTTGCTACTTGGGTTTTTTTTGCCTTCCTCTGGATCAACATGTTAGGGCAGGTTAGGATAGGATATGGGTTGAACTAGATGGACTTAAAGTCTTCCTTCAACATTAATAACTATGTTACTATGTTACAGTCCATATACAAGAGAGGAGCTCAGGAAAAAAAAATCATTCTGTAGTGTGGTGATTACAGCGAGCCAACTGTCACTGCCCTCTGCACCGCCTGATGACTGGAAGCGAGTGGCTGCATGGAAAATAACTATTTTCTCCCTGTAGCCGCGCTGCTAGTAAACAGCTATTCAGGATTTAGACGTTATTTACCTGCTATTACCCCTATGTGTGTAGGTAAACGGTTTGACAGAAGTGACAGGTTCCCCTTGAGGACCTTTCATAAACTTTTGCCTACAACTGTAGATAAAAAAAATTAACACATTAGGCACCAGTAATTTATACTTCTTGCATGTCCACAGTAGTGTGGAGAAATTTTAACATTTATTCAGGCATTTAATTTTGTTCAGCTGTGTGGGTAGGGCTGTGGAGTCGGTAAGCCAAAACTCCTCAATTTCCCTGACTGACTCCCTCATACATGCTTCACTATTAAGCATGTACATAAAGCGAAGCACAGATTCATCTCCGCTAAAAGCCGAAATCCTTAGATCAGGAATAAAAAAAAAACATTTATAGGACATTTCATAATGGTTTCAAATTCTTACGAAAAAAATATTCAGCACATCCTGCATTGTACTTCTATACCCAATTTATTATATAATTTAGGAGTCGGTCCATTTTATGCCAACTCCGACTCCACCAAAATGGACACAGACTCCACAGCCATGTGTGGGTGTGTACTTTCATCCTAGTAGCCTTGTCACATGAGACTGTCTCACATGATCATGCCTCCCTCCCGGAACTACCTGTTAGCCAAGTGCTGGTATAGGAGGCGGACGGTAGCATCAGAGAGAGGAGCATGGCAGGAGAAGTTGACGACAGAAGGGGTTAAGTACCATGCTGGCCCATTTCCTGAAATCAGTGGGCATTTCATTTAGGTCAGAACTGTGGGAGTCTACTTTTTCCTACCTATGGACACTGCCTTGTTACGATTAGAAAACAGCGTGACTGTTCTACACGTGAGATCGTCGTCGGACACTCGTTATTTAGGACTACGGTGGACAGGAAGTATTTGTGTTGGTTTATTATTTTATTTTTATAACAGGAGAACAAAGGCTTCACTGGGTTTAGGCGTTATAATAAAATGGGAAACTATGTTTAGCGTTATTTAAAATAAAGGACTTTATTCTGGCTGTGTCTTTATTTACCATATACCATATAAGATTAGTAATGGATAAGTATCTTATTGACGCCTGTCCATTACTAATCCGTGGACTTAATATCACCACACAATACAAAGGTGACATCAACCCCACAAATATGAAACCCACTTGCCATCGCTACAGGGCAAGTGGGAAGAGCGAGGCTAAGTGCCAGAATTGGCGCATCTAAAAGATGGGGCAGCTGAGAGCTGATGTTGTATTATGGCAAGAAAAAAGCAGCTAAGGAAAGAAAAACGAGTGGCCATCATTACTTTAAGAAATGAAGGTCAGTCAGTCTGAAAATTGGGAAAACTTTGAAAGTGTCCCCAAGTGCAGTTGTAAAAACCATCAAGCACTACAAAGAAACTGGCTCACATGAGAACCGCCCCAGGAAAGGAAGACCAAGAGTCACCTCTGTTTCTGAGGATAAGTTTATCTGAGTCACCAGCCTCAGAAATCGCAGGTTTACAGCAGCTCAGATTAGAGACCAGGTCAATGCCACACAAAGTTCTAGCATCAGACACATCTCTACAACAACTGTTAAGAGGAGACTTTGTGCAGCAGGCCTTCATGGTAAAATAGCAGCTAGGAAACCACTGCTAAGGACAAGCAACAAGCAGAAGAGACTTATTTGGGCTAAAGAACACAAGGAATGGACATTAGACCAGTGGAAATCAGTGCTTTGGTCTGATGAGTCCAAATTTGAGATCTTTGGTTGCAACCACCGTGTCTTTGGGCAAAGCAGACAAGGTGAATGGATGGACTCTACATGCCTGGTTCCTACCGTGAAGTATGGAGGAGGAGGTGCTTTGCTGGTGACACTGTTGGGGATTTATTCAAAATTGAAGGCATACTGAACCAGCATGGCTACCACAGCATCTTGCAGCAGCATGCTATTCCATCCGGTTTGCCTTTAGTTGGACCATCATTTATTTTTTAACAGGACAATGACCCCAAACAGACCTCCAGGCTGTGTAAGGGCTATTTGACCAAGAAGGAGAGTGATGGGGTGCTACGCCAGATGACCTGGCCTCCACAGTCACCAGACCTGAACCCAATCGAGATGGTTTGGGGTGAACTGAACCGCAGAGTGAAGTCAAAAGGGTCAACAAGTGCTAACCATCTCTGGGAACTCCTTCAAGACTGTTGGAAGACCATTTCCGGTGACTACCTCTTGAAGCTCATCAAGAGAATGCCAAGAGTGTGCAAAGCAGTCATCAAAGCAAAAGGTGGCTACTTTGAAGAACCTAGAATATAAAACATAATTTCAGCTATTACACACTTTTTTGTTAAGTACCGTATATACTCGTGTATAAGCCGACCCGTGTATAAGCCGACCCCCTAATTTTGCCACAAAAAACTGGGAAAAATTAGTGACTCATGTATAAGCCGGGTGTATAAACTGCCCTCCTGCTCTGTGCTGCCCCCGTCCTGCTCCTTGCTCCCCATCCAGCTCTGTGCTCCCCATTCTCCTCTGTACTCCCCCCTCCTGCTCCGTCCTCCGCTGTGCTCCCCCATTCCTTCTCCGTCCTCCTGTGCCCCCCCTCCTGCTCCGTGCTCCTCTGTGCCCTCCATCCTCCCCGTCCTACTCCATGCTTATTGTCCTCCTCCATGCTTCCCCCGTTTCACCGATCTCCCCCCCCCTCCTGCGCCATGCTTCCCCGTCCTGCTCCAGCTTCCCCGTCCACCGATCTCCCCCCCCTCCTGCTCCATGCTTTCCCCGTCCTGCTCCAGCTTCCCCCGTCCACCGATCTCCCCCCCCTCCTGCTCCATGCTTCCCCCGTCCTGCTCCAGCTTCCCCGTCCACCGATCTCCCCCCTCTGCTCCATGCTTCCCCGTCCTGCTCCAGCTTCCCCCGTCCACCGATCTCCCCCCTCCTGCTCCATGCTTCCCCCGTCCACCGTTCTCCCCCCCCATCCTGCTAGTGCTCCTTGTCCTCTCCTCCATCATACTCACCCCTCCCCGTGCCATCGCTGAGCGTCCCTGCAATCCTGCGTTCTCCCAGTCTTCTTGCAGCTCTCCAGCGCTGAAGCGGTGACGTAATACGCTCATTAAGGCCATGAATATGGAGGCCACGCCTATGGGAGTGGCGTCGCGTCCATATTACATGACCTTAATGAGCGGGTATTACTTCACCGCTCAGTGCTGGAGAGCTGCAAGAAGACTGGGAGAACGCAGGATTGCAGGGACGCTCAGCGATGGCACGGGGAGGGGTGAGTATGATCCCAGCCACCGGCTCCTGCCGCGGCATCCCCCCCCCCCCGCTGGTTTCTGCCCTATGACTCGTGTATAAGCCAAGGGGGCATTTTCAGCACGAAAAAAGGGGCTGAAAATCTCAGCTTATACACGAGTATATACGGTATATAATTCCACATATGTTAATTCATGGTTTTGATGCCTTCAGTGTGAATGTACAATTTTCATAGTCATGAAAATGCAGAAAAATCTTTAAACGAGAAGGTGTGTCCAAACTTTTGGTCTGTACTGTATATATATATTATATATATATATATATATTATATATCACTTATATTTGATTTGTGTGTAAACATTTAATTTGAACATGGTATGTAAAGATATTATGGTCTACAATGGAGAATGTAAAAGAAGAGGTTGGACAAGAAATATCACAATTTTTTTCGTTAAATAATATATCTTTACTAGCTTGGCCCATGCGCAATTTTCGCACATTGGTCGTCGGGGGCACAGGCAATTTCAGAAAAAGCTGTTCAAATGTAAATGTATTTCATGAGATGATGAACACAGACAGGTATTTATATATGTAGATTGGTAATACAATAAATTGGTTTGATAAGTTGAGGCCAAAAAATGTCTTCCAGTTGAGGTGCCACCTGCAGGTCATTACTTCTTTCTGCAGGTTCATGAAAATGAATGTTTAAACTGTATTTAGTGATAAAGTCGTGAATGTGTGGTTTGTTTGGCTCTTTTCTTGCTGAAGGGGGCAAGTTTACCTTTCAAATGGTGTGTCATTTGTGTGTGAGGCGAAGTAATCACCAAAAAAGCAGTGTATGTTTACAAATGTGTTTGCATATGTGACTCACCTGCAGTGAAGTGTGCAATCCTCCAATGTGCCTGAAATAGGCTGGGCAAGCTTGAAAGACTCTAAAGGGTATGCCACACTAAGCGAGATCGCTAACGATCACTATTTAGCGATCTCGTTAGCGACGTCGTTGTGTGTGGCATGTAGCAGCGATGTGGCCCCTGCTGTGATGTCGCTGATCGTTCACTAAGGTTCTGGACCGTTTTTTGATCGTTGGCGTCCCGCTGGTGAGCCTATATCGCTAAGTTTGACACCTTTTGCAAACGACGAGCGACCTCGTTTGTGACGCATATGACAGCGGAGCAGGTGGGACTAGGTTTTCTTTTGCGTCACAGAGAGGATCGCAGTAGCTGCAAAGCAGGCTAGCAGGACGCAGAGAGCAGGAGCGATGCTGGAAATTCCTATGAATCAGAAGCGCTCGAGAACAATGAAAGGGAGCGCTATACGCCGTCTTTCATGACGCGGTCAAAACATAAATTATAGCACATATATATCTGTGCTGAGGGGCGTGGAAAAGGTTGCGCTCAGTACATGCTAATGACAGATCCTAACGACCGCCAAAGTCGTTAAAGAGATCGCTGACCGCTGATGTGTCGTTTATGAGATCTCCTGTTTGGCAGCTACTAGCGACCTAAAAGCGATCACACCAACGATCTCGTTAGCTTGTGTCGTTATCGTGATCGCTAGCGAGATCGCTTAAGGGCCCGTCTCACATAGCGATATCGCTAGCGAGATCGGTGCTGAGTCACTAGTTTTGTGACGCAGCAGCGAGCTCACCAGCGATATCGCTGTGTGTGACATTCAGCGACGATAAGCCCCCTGCCGGGTATCGCTGATCGTCGCTGAAATGTCTGGACATTTTTTTGATCGCTGGTCTCCCGCTGACAGGCACGCATCGCTGCGTGTGACAGGCGGGAGACCAGCGATCCGCTGGTAACCAAGGTACACAGCGGGTTGCCAGGCGCGGGGCTGTGCCTAGAAACCCGCTGTGTACCTTGGATACCAGCGCCCTGCTGCAGGGAGCTGGTAACCAAGGTACACAGCGGGTTTCCAGGCACAGCGCAGCGCCTGGAAACCCGATGTGTACCTTGGTTACCAGCTCCCTGCATCAGGGCGCTGGTATCCAAGGTACACTGCGGGTAACTAAGCGATGTTACCCGCAGTGTCCTTGTGCTGATCGCTGCCTGAGCTGCCTGTTTGGCAGCTCAGCAGCGATAATATAGCGATACACCAGCGATCCTGATCGTTGTCGGGATCGCTGGTGTATCGCTATGTGAGACCCAGCCTTAAGTGTGGCAGTACCTTAAGGCAAATGTTTGGATTTGTTTGTGATGCCTGTAAGCAGCTTTGTGGTAGTGTGCTGCCACCTGCAGGTCATTTGACCTTTCAAATGGTGTATTATTTTTGTGTGGGTGGAGTATGAACGGATCAAGTGTGCAATTCAATAGGAGGTGCATGTTTACAAATGTTTGCATATGTAACTCACCTGCAGTGAAGTGTGCAATCCTCCAATTTGGAAGAAATAGGCTGGGCAAGCAGTTCGGCAAGCTTGAAAGCCCCCAAGGCAAATGTTTGGATTTGTTTGTGATGTCTGTAAGCAGCTTTGTGGTAGTGTGCTTTGGGGTTGTGTGGTGCCACCTGCAGGTCATTTTTCCTTACTGCAGGTTTATGAAAATTAATGTTTAAACTCTATTTTGTGATCAAATCGTGGATGTGTGGTTTGTTTGGCTATTTTCATGCTGAAGGGGGCAAGTTTACCTTTCAAATGGTGTATCATTTGTATGTTTGGGTGCAGTATGCACAGAGATACAAAGTAATCATCGAAACCGGGTTTAGAAATAATAGAATAGATTTAGCTTACAATAACACATACAAATCCGCATGAAAATCCACATCAAAAACGCGCAGATTTTCAAATGCTTTTTCTGCCAAGAGAGGAAGAATCCGTGCAGATTTTTACAAGAGCAAACCCGCAATGTGTGCACATACCTTAACTGTCTCAGAGAAACAAGTACTGCCCTGTTGCACACTGTTGCCATTACAACACGAGGCAGAGAGGAGGTATATATTAAGACTAGTAAGCATACATCAGTCTCATGCACTCGATTACAAGCTATATCTTTTAATAGACGAGGATCGCATGCACCAAAATTTGCAATTTTTTTTACACTATAAAATGGGAAAATAGTCTTTAATAAATTCTCCCTTACCAGCCTTCTAAAATATCAGTGATATTTAACATCACTTGAAGTAGAACAATACAACACTTGGAAAAATCATCCTTGGTTTGTTTGACCAAAATTTGACACTCTGCATTCAAAGCATTCTCCTGGCACCTACCACATTCTACAATTAAGGTAAAATATGGGTGCACAATTTATCAATTCAATGGAGGCTTTGCACTACTTGAGAGTCTAAAATCAGGGTGTTCAACATTAATGTGTTTTTTTTGCATTTTTGTTGCATTCATGTTGCTTCCAGGGGCTGGCTAGTGAGTGTGGGAATAGAGATGATGTTGGCTAGTTCTTCAGCATTAAGCGGACACATTCTGCGAGCTTGTATAGCATGTCATCTTTTAAGCTCTTGTTACTTGCACTACCTAAATAATGTATAAAAACGATGTAAGTATTAAAACACTAGATATACAAAAAAGTAGAACAAAATAGTCATGCTATAATGCAAATTTATTATTTGGTAGATGTTCTATGGTGCAAGTTCTAAGGTGAAGACAAAGTCACCGCATAATCAAGGGCTCCAGCTATCAAGAACGGCTATAAAACAGGACATGCTAACAAGCACACAAACTGGTGAAGAGAATAAGCAGCTTTTCTTCCTTGCAGATTATGGTCGGAGACACATTCATCCATGTTTATTCGCTAGGTAAAGTATGTGTGCGATATGGCGAGACACCAGTATGTCTTGTAGCTAGCCATAATCAAGCATAGGTTTTGGGAGAACTTCTAGAGTATCAAAGACAAAAACAGTAGTTAGACATGAGCCACAATCTACGATTCTAGTGTGGCCCCAAACGTTATTGGATTTCTAAAAAGTGTAAAAACCTATGAAAACAATAAAAGAGCCTCCGTCTCAACAGACCAGTTGGGAACTCTTTCAGAGAAGGAGTTAAGCAGATTCTCTTTCTTTTCCTAACACCAAAATGTGTAGGGTTTATGCTGCTTATCAAAATTTGGATGTGCAGTGGATGTTTTTCACAATGTGAAATAAAAGTGGTGGGAGGGTGAGGTCAGAGGGGTACCAAAAACAAGAAAAATCTGTAATCATTCACAAGTGGTAAGCCACTGGGCTTACAACCAGCTTTGGAATTTTTTTTTTACAAAAGCATAATAAGCTTAGCTGAGGCCAAGCAAAGCTGAGGCCTCTAACACTCAGAAAGACGCCATCACAAAGAAATCATAACACCATATAATACAGACTCAAGGACCTGAAGAGAAAGCCTCGCCTCGTATGAGCTCGGCTACATTTCAACAAGTTGACATAGACCCTTGTTTACTACAAAATTTTCTGGAGGTTAAACACGACAAAAAAAAAAAAAGAGAGCTGTGAAGGGATTAACTTCACGTGTAAGAGACTATGCCATTTATATTTAAGAAAGTTTTATTTAACAGGATCATATGCAGAATCATGATAGGAAATGTAACGGCCAATACCAACTTTAAGTGTTTATTTAACCAGTTTTGGACTTAGTAGACCCTCATACTTTTAAAGGGTAAAGATTCTCCCCAAACTGCAGTCAAGCATGCACATTGCCACTTTTAAAGCTTGAGGGCCTGATAGGAATGGCTGAGTACACTACTTGTTATAGAGTGGCAGCGCACACGCTTCACCACCACTTATTCAACCTCCGTAACACTACAGTCATGCAGTAAGGAGGAACAGGAGGCTCTGGACTGGCATTCTGGTGATTGTGATGGTCCAGTGGTGAGACCCCCAGTAATCAGACATGAATTAACTATTGTGCGTGTAACACTGCAACTTTGGTCAGTAGTAGGCATCCCTGTGGATGTTTGCCAATACTTTCAGGTGTCCCTAAAACATCAACGTAAGGCAATTTTGCTGAAACAACAACCCTTGTTTTTAGTCACTCGGCTGCTTCCCAATCATCCATAAATCTGAACAGTGACAGAACACGATCATGCAGCTTTCCAACCAAGACTCCAGAATTTGGAATTGCGGCTTCTTTCTTAACAATGGTGATGGGGATCCCAATGCTCAGACTATACTTATAATCTTTTATTGTTTATTCTTGCATATATCCTGCTATAGACATATGAAATGGAATTAACTCAAAATCATACGGAAACACAGTAGTAACTTGCACTTACTTCTGGTCTTAAAGTAGCTTTCATACAGGCCTGACATATAGGACCATTGCGGGAAAAGTTTAGGGGAAGACGACGTGTCTTGTTCTGGCAGGTTTGTTCTTCACATAAAAGCCACCCTAAAAAAAAATAAAAATAATTAAGTTTAATTGCTCTGATTGTAATGTCCAAATGACACAAGGTACAAATCCATCTGAACATTATTTAATATACTGTAACACTGCAGCTATAGCAATCACATGTAACCTATATTTCATTGAGCTCTCATGTGAGATGTATTAGGCCTCATTCAGACATCTGATTTTTACCATATCTAACATGGACTGTTGCTCAACAGTGTTTTTGCTTCTGGGTTTCATCAGTGTTTGGTCAGTGTCCGTTTTTACCATCAGTGTTTCATCTGTGATTTTTTAATATGAAAAAATTACATAAAATCACAAAACTTCTCCTGCCCATTTCAAAGTTAATCATGGACAGCACCAAGATTGCATACTAGCGCCATTCAGTGATTTTCATGGACCCATAGACTTGTGGCCTATCAAACGGATATGCTTCTGTTTTTTTTTTTGCGGAGACACGGTCTAAAAACAAATCCCCTAACATGTCAACATCTCCTTAGATTATAATGGGTACATAGTCTGTGAATTTCATAAGAATCAACTTTGTGAATGAGGCTTAAGGCTACTTTTAAAATAAGTTTCTTGAAGAGTTTTTCATGTAAAAACCATCTTAGAAAACTCTTTTGTTAGTTTTTGGAAAAGTTTTTCTTTTTTTGAGGTGTTTCCTAAAGCAGTTTTGAAGAGGTTCGGAATATTTTCTGAAGCCTAGTTTGCAGCCTTTTGATCCAACAGCCCATGGTTTGAAGAGGTTTCTTTAAGAATCCACTTCAATGAATTGATATGCACTTTAACTTTCCTCAGGCATTTTTGAAAATCTCTTCAGGAAAAAACCCTCAAATATATCATATGAACATCACAGTGCATTTTACATAAAAATTAAATGGAATAATTGAGGAGGATTTTCTTGTGGATCAGATAAAAAAAAAAAACTCTTAAAAATACTCAGTGTGAACTTAGCCTTACACAGTTTCCTTACTTTGGTGTGCATCAGCGGTCTTGCCTAGATAAGCAGCAAAAAAATATATCCATAAACTTTATGGAGTTAAATATTTTCAAGTGATCATGTTCACTAAACTTCTTTACCTCGGGTAATGTGTTGCTTTAGTAATGATTGCTTTGTAATAATTCTGCCTCAGAATATGTGCCCACGATCAGGAATTGCTGGAGTTTTCATGCTGCGTATTTAAGCAGCATCAAAACTGCAGCGGCCAGATGTTACAGCATCGTGGATGGGATTTCTAGAAATCCCATGTCCACTATGTGTGTATATGCATCTGCGGATAACCCACGGAGACTGACATGTGGCAGCATTTCAATTTCGCTTGCAGAGTCGCTGGTCTCAGCAACAGAAATTTCATGAATAGACTTTATTGGATGCGGTAAATACGCTTAGTTTAGTAAACACATGTGGATTTACTTGTGTTCAAAAGAACGCAGCGAAAATATACTGCATCCAAAACGCTTATAATTCGAGATTGGCATCAGCTACTTCCGGATCGGCTTATTTACAGTACATTAAAGCACATAGCCGTATAGTACTGGAAATAAGATCATGCAGCAGCTTCCTGGTGAGCCTCTGACAAATGTATGTTCATAGCCCTTAAGCAATCTAAAGAGAGTTGCATGGAGAGAAGACGGTAGTAGCCTGAACTATGAGGGCATAGGTGTGCCACAGAGCACCTGTAGACACAAAAGTTGGTAAGAACTGATTTGCCGATTTTTAGGACCCAGTACATTGGTAGTGATGGTAATCTATGGCCACTGGACGGGGGGCAGTGAGAATGCCTTCTACCCGACAGCATCTGCAGTTCTTCTATTGATAAGCTGACCTGGCACGAGGGTTGCTTGTGCACCGCACTGCAACAATGACGTCAAGCTATGCCAGTTGATCAAAAGAAGAGCCGCTGATGCCTGGTAGGTGGCGGTTCTCATGGTCCTGGCCAGCAGTCACAGATTACTAACGTGGCCTATGGACTAGGTCCTGAGAGTTCATTCATTCCAACTCTAGTAGACACTGTTACTAACCTATATTAGGGGGACAATAGTTGTACCTCAATAGAAAAGAACTAAAAAAGTATACATGAAATAAGATTTAAAGAAGTTGTCCACTACTTTGACAACCCCTTCTCATACCCCATGCTTGACTTCGATAAAATAAAAAAGCTTATACTCACCTCCCATGCCAGTGATGTTCCCACAGTGTCGGAACTTGCTCTTCCCGGGGCTCCCGTGCGACTGTAGTGAGACGTAAGCCCGGCACCCAATCAGTGCTGGTGTCACCTTCTGTGAAATTGAGCATGAAAAAGTAGTCAGATCAGCTGCAGCCCAGACTTCCTCTTCACGTTCAATTTGGCAAAAGGAGGGACAGTGATGCCAGCGCTGATGTCACGTGCCACAGTAAGCAAAAGAGAGCCCCGGGACTGCGAATGATGACACTGCTGGAACCGCGCTGGCACGAGAGGAGAGTATAAACTTTTTTTTTATTTTATTGAGGCCAAACATTTGGATCAAGAGGGTGGTGTCCTAGTAGTGAACAACCACTTTAAGGAACATAAAAATCAGATTACCATGTAGGTAATGGCTTCCAAATAATTTTGGCGCTCTTGACTGGACAGTCGCTTTAAAAGGAAAACTTCCCAAAAGTACATTAACCCCTTAACGACCACCAATACGCCTTTTAACAGCGGCAGTTAAGGGTACTTAAGCCACAGCGGCGCTTTTTAACGGCTCTGAGGAATAAGGGAATAGCGCCTCCCAGAGTCGGAATTTCTCCAGGGTCTCGGCTATTGGGGGTAGCTGAGACCGCAGAGAACATGATTCATGTATTTTTTTTACCGACCCCATTGTTGTGATTGGCACAACAGCGACCACAAAAAAAAAGAAAGAAAAAAAAAGTCAGATTTCCTCCCATTCCCTCTGTTGTCTGTGCAATCCCCTACAGGCGTCTTCTGGGAGAAAATGGCAGGCGCATGCGCAGTGCACCCGCCGAGATCTGCCGGCCGGCACCCGACAATAGGAAATTTTTCCTATTGGTTCATTTTGATCACTGTGATCGATCCTATCACAGTGATGAAAGCAAAAAAAATAGTAAATCACCCACCCCCCCTTTGTAGCTAAAAATACAAAAACAAAAAAAAATGTATTTATTTCCATTTTTCCATTAGGGTTAGAGTTGGGCTAAAGTTAGGGTTGGGATTACGGTTAGGGTAGGGATTAGGGTTAGGTTTGTGGTTAGGGATAGGATTAGGGTTGGAGTTAGAATTGGGGGGTTTCCACTTTTTAGGTACATCAGGGGGTCTACAAATGCGACATGGCGCCACCATTGATTCCAGCCAATTTTGATTTCAAAAAGTCAAACTGTGCTCCCTCTCTTCTGAGCCCTGCCATGCACCCAAACAGTGGCTTTTCCTCACATATGGGGTATTGACGTACTCCGGAGAAATTGCACAACAAATTTGATGGTCCATTTTCTCCTGATACACTTGTGAAAAGTAAATTTTCTGTGAAAAAAGTAAAATGTTCATTTTTTTCTTCCACATTGATTTGGTTCTCGTGAAGCACCTGAAGGGTTAATAAAACTACTTGAATGTGGTTTTGCGCAACTTGAGGGGTGTAGTTTTTAGAATGGTGTCACTTTTGGGTATTTTCTGTTATATTGACTGCCCAAACTCACTTCAAATGTGAGGTGGTACCTAAAAAAAATGGTTTCGTAAATTTTGTTAGAAAACTAAGAAATCGCTGGTCAACTTTTAACCCTTATAATGTCCTAACAAAAAAAATGTTTCCAAAATTGTGCTGATGTAAAGTTGACATGTGGGATATGTTATTTATTAACTATTTTGTGTGACATCACTCTCTGATTTAAGTGTACAAAAATTAAAAGTTTGAAAATTGCAAAATTTTCAAAATTTGTCAAATCTCAGATTTTTTAATAAATGAACCCAAGTTATATCTTAGAAACTTTACCACTAACATTACAATATGTCACGAAAAAACAGTCTCGGAATAAGTAGGATACGCTGAAGCGTTCCAGAGCTATAACCTCATTAACTGACAGTGGTCAGAATTGTAAAAATTGGCTTTGTCATTAAGTACCAAATTTGCTCTGTCACTAAGGGGTTAAAGAAATGGCTAAGTAATTGAAGTTTCTACAGAACTGTATGGCTGCATGGGCTCACTGGGTAGTTTACTAAAATGTGGGGTAGCTGGTAGATGTTTTAATCCCTTCACCCCCAAGCCTGTCTTCACCTTCCTGACCAGGCCAAATTTTACAATTCAGACCAGTGTCAATGTATGAGGTAACAAATCTGGAATGATTCAACATATCACAGTGATTTTGGGATTATTTTTTGTGACACATTATACTTTATGGTAGTAAATTTAGGTATTCTTTCTATTTATGAAAATATCGCAATTTGGGGGAAAATTCTTGCAATTTTCAAACTTTCAATTTTTATGCCCCTAAATCAGATAGTTATGACACACAAGATAGTTAATAAATAACATTTATCTCATGTCTAATTTACATCAGCATTATTTTTTTTTGTTAGGAAATTAGAAGAGTTAAAACTTTAATGAGCAATTTCTCATTTTTCCAACAAAATTAAAAAAAATATTTTCGTAGGGACCCCATTACATTTGAAGTGACTGAGGGGCCTATATGACAGAAAATACCCAAAAGCGACTACGCCAACACCCCATATGTGATCGAAAACTACTTTTGAGGCACAATGCAAAGTTCAGAAGATAATAAGCGCCATATTGGACTTTCAGATGTTGCTGGAATGATTTGAGGGTGCCATGGCACACTGGCAGAGCCCCTGCGGTGCCAGAACAGCAGAACCCTCCATAAGAGACCCAATTTTACAATCTACATTCCCCTAATGAATTCATCTAAGGGTGCAGTGAGCATTTTGACATTACATGTGCCTCCCAAAATGTTATACTATTGGG
The DNA here is from genome assembly GCA_033576555.1 of Oophaga sylvatica. Classification (NCBI taxonomy): domain Eukaryota; kingdom Metazoa; phylum Chordata; class Amphibia; order Anura; family Dendrobatidae; genus Oophaga; species Oophaga sylvatica. Next base: position 548,035,685 of record JARQOD010000002.1, read on the forward strand.
CATTGAAGAATAATAATTACATTTTTACCACAAAAATGTTATTTTAGTACCAAATTATAATTTTTATAAGGGCTAATTGGAAAATATAGATCTCACAGTTTGTTGTGCAATTTCTCCTGAGGGCACTAATACCCTACATTTAATTGGAAAATACTTTTCAGGTGCAGTGGAAAGCTCAGAAGGGAAGGTGCGCCATATTATAGTGCAGATTTTACGGTTATGGTTTGCCTTTGCCATGACCACCTGGAAGAGACCCCCTAACATGCCAGAATAGCGGAAACCCCCCCATAAGTTACCCTATTTTACAAACTTTCCTCTCAAATTCATCTAGGGGAGCAGTGATCATATTGACATCATGGGTTTGTCACCGAATTTTATACCATTAGGCAGTGAACAAAAAATTATATTTTTACCACAGAAATTTTGTTTAAGCCCCAGATTTCACATTTTCACATGGGAAAATATGGCACCAAAATTGGTCACAAAATTTCTGCTGAACATGGCAATACCCGATATGTGGCTGTACAGTACTGCTTATTCGCACGGTGAGACTAGGGACGAAGTATAAATTTTCCTAGAAAAGTTTGCAGAAGCCATATACAGAGCCCATAAGTAGACATAAGCGAATATCTTCGTCTCCCTTATTATTCGGCAAGCTATAGCGCTTACTGAACAAGCTGCCGCAGGAACCCGAATACCTGGATTGTTCCTCCAGCTGATCAGCTGTTCAGCGCCGCAGCTGCACGTGTCGCGGCTTTGTGACAGTCAGAACACATGCATATTCGCTCATGTGTACCCATAAGTACTAGAAGTGCAAAATGCCGCCCTCCCCTCAAGTGACCACAATTTGGAAAGAATACCCCTTTGGGAATTTATTTACAGGTGTAGTGACAATTTTGACTCCATGGGCGTTTTCCAAAAACAAGCATCAGTGGATGTTGCTGAATGAAAATTGCAAATCTGCAATTGTAGCACCTGTACAGACGTTACGACTCTATAAATAAATAATACAACAAAGGGAATTCTCCAGCGCGGCAGTATATGATGCCTATCTTGTGCTTCTGGAGATATGCACTCTTAAACTAAGCAGGCTGTCATCACTACAGAAATGCCAAACATGTGGACACTGAATGTGGATTAGACACACTTGGGCTCAAAAAGGGGCATTTGAGAGCGCTGGATTTCTTTTGGTGGAAAAGGAGAGATTTCACTTATCTAAACCTTTGTGCTACCAGTAACGTGGAAGCCCAATATATTTTCATAAGTGCACAAAACTGTGGACGACAGTGCTTTTATACTCGCTTAAAAGGACAGACACCGCCGAATCATAGCTGAGACAGCATCCAGTGTCTTTCCATCTGCCTCACTGTATGGAATCTTTTGCTGGAGGGAGGGGTCCATATGAATCATGTATTTCAGAGATTTATACGGAAACGCCGATGTGCGCTCTCAGCAAATAGCGCAGGATAAATGTGAGAAGAGCCTTACTGTGAATGTCTGAAGACAGAATGAACAAATGTACAGCAGGTCAAGAATTTGGTCTATTTATTTTTTACGCTCTTCGTTGTGGTGTATAAGTGATTAGACGTCTTTCTTCAAGTCAGTGCGATTACAGCGATAACCAATTGTTTTTTGTTTGTCTGCCATCACACACTAAAAAATGCTTTTTTTTTTCGAGAGCTATAATTTTTCTATATTTCTGCCGACCGTCATGTGAGGGCTTATTTTTTGCGGAGCGAATTGATGTTTTTATTGGTATCAATTTTGAGCTCAACATTTTTTTGATCGTTTTCTATCCCAATTTTTGGGAGGCAGAAGGAACAAAAAACAGCAATTTAGGAATGGTCTTTTTTGTTTTTTACGCTGCTCACTGTGTGGGAAAACAACTTTATTCTTCAGTACGATTACAGTGATACCACATTTTTTATCTTTTTTGTGTTTTGCCACTTTCACACAAAAACTATTTTGTAGAAAAAAAAAAAATTGTTTTTGCATTGCTATATTCTGAGTGTTATAGGTGTTTTATTTTTTTCACTGATGGCACTATATGTCGGCTTAATTTTTATGGGACACTTATTGATCAATGGGACACTTATTGATCAGGTCGTTCCGGAGGCGGCAATACCAAATATGAGTACTTTTTGCTTTTACATACATTTACCGTATATACTCGAGTATGAGCCGAGGCCCCTAATTCTGCCACAAAAAACTGGGAAAACTTATTGACTCAAGTATAAGCCTAGGGTGGGAAATGCAGTAGCTACTGGTAAATATAAAAATAAAAAATAGATACCAATAAAAGTAAAATTAATTTAGACATCAGCAGGTTAAATGTTTTTGAATATCCATATTTAATCAGGAGCCCCATATAATGCTCCATACAGTTCATGATGGGCCACATAAGATGTTCCATACAAAATATGCCCCATATAATGCTGCACAAAGGTTAATAATGGCCCCATAAGATGTTCCATAGAATATGCCCCATATGCTGCTCCATAAAGGTTATGGCCCCATAAGATGCTCCATAGATATATATATATGTCCCATATGCTGCTCCATAAAGGTTGATGGCCCCATAAGATGGGGGCCAGGTACCGGTGTCCTGAGCAGGCGGGGACACCGGTGCCACCGCTGGCTCAGGCCCCCGGCACTGGTGATATTCACCTGTCCCCGTTCCATTGCAGCTGTGTCTTTGGGGTCCTCTGGCTGTGAATGTTCAGGCAGAGGGCGCGCACTAAACACATCATCGCGCCCTCTGACCTGAACGTCACAGCCAGAGGACGCGGAGGACAGAGCGGCGCGCAACGGTGGAACGAGGACAGGTGAATATAGCAGGGCTCCCCCCGTCATACTCACCCTCTCCTGGCGCGTCTCTGCAGCCCCTGCTTCTCCGATGGTCGCTTAAAAGAAAAAAATATATATTTTCACAATTTCTTTTTACTTGGTCCCTCTATGGGACATACAGTATTTTTCGGACTATAAGACGCAACGGACCATAAGACGCACCCCAAATTTTGGGGTGCAAAAAGCAGACAAAAAGATTTTTATAAAATGGGGATCTATCTTATTGTCTGAATTTAAGGTACCTGAGGTCCGGCGGTGGTACGGCAGGGTCACAGGAGGCGACGCCGCGGCCTGGTGTCCAAGGGGGGTTGCGGCAGTGGTGTGGCAGAGGTGCGGTGATGCTGATACAGGGTCCCTTCCTCAGGTGAGGTGATGCCGCGGCCCGCTGTTCAAGGCGAGCAGCAGAACCGGGATAATCACGAGTTTCTCGGTGGTTGCGGTCAACTTCCTGAGACCGCGCGTGCGCAGATAGAGTACTCTGCTTCCCGGGGCTTCAGGAAAATGCCGCGGGAAGCAGCGCGTGTGCAGATGGAGATTGCGGCGGCCATTTTTCTGAAGCCGAGCTCTCAATCGTTTTTCTTAAGCCACGGGAAGCAGAGAACTCAATCTGTGCACGCACGGCCTCAAGAAGATGGCAACCGCCACCGAGAAACCCGGCTCTGCTTTCCGTGGACACAGTGCTGCGGCATCACCTCACCTGAGGAAGGGACCCTGCTCAGGGTCACGCTGTACCACCCACCGCGCCTCAGCTTCGCTGCACCTCTGCCGCAACCCCCCGGTAAGCCTGCGTTCGGACTATAAGATGCACCCCCCATTTTCCTCACAATTTTTTTGGGGAAAAAATGCGTCTTATAGTCCGAAAAATACGGTACACTGAAAGAAGCCTAAAACTAAAAGGCTTGCATTAAGCTGGCAGACCGGGGGTCATGATGACCTTGGATTGCCAAGACGACAACTGGGCCCTCGCGATGACGCTGAGCATATAGTAGAGTACCCTGCCTCTCCCAACTTCTTAAATGTTACGATTGATATCGATCGTGGCATTTAGGTGGTTAAACAGGCAGGGGCTGTGTGGGCTTTTTTTTTTTTTACAACTGGGTGTTAACAGCCAATTGTCTAACAATTTGCAATTTTATCTGTTAATGAAGATCCGACAACCCCCTTATGCACCACATTTTCTGTTACGGTGCTAAATCAACCAGAAACAGAGTTCTTATCAAAACAAAGCAAAACAGGTGAATTCAGGCTTGAAAGTCAAATTTTAGAGTCTTTACTGGTAGAAAAAGAGAGCATCATAAAGGGGAGGATGGATCATTGTGAATTTAATTTCCATCTAAGTGTGGAGGACTTCCACTTAAATAGGTATTTCCATTTCAGACATTTATGTCACATATTTTGGACATCTCAGATAGATGGGGGCTCGACCATTGTTACACATACCCGTCTCTAGAATGGGGGTCCACAGGCTCGTCATACTTCTAAGCAGCAGCAGTGAATTGGTGTCCACTCTTGTGAAGCTCCCTCCTTTCCCCATCATCCCCCATTTATTTCTATGCGAGTTTTAAAAACAGTCTTGCAAGTATGGAAGGTTTATATTCTATAAATGACTAAGATGGGAATTTCGTCTTAAGAAGGCAAAGCAAAGTGATTAAGTTGGCTCCACTAGAGCATTGGGTAATGTCACATTGATAACTTAGATTTATGAAATCCAGTCATCAATTTATTCATATCCAGGAGGAATAACAATGGCACAACAATGCGTTCTAAGCAAAGATGCTTCAGCATTGTTATTTTATGAGGAATTCAAGTATTTACTAAAACACACGTCAGGAGAGCTGACAGGTATTCTTTAAAGGGGCCTGATTGTGACAGATTCATTTTAAGATATATTGACATACACTACAGAAAACCAGTAGGAGAAACACAAGATTAGTTTAAGCTGCTATTAATCAGAGAAAGAATAAGTACCTAACAGGTATAGGCCATGCATGTGAAGGCTGACAATCTTCTACTGGTCAAATATTTATTAGTAAGATACCATTCCAGGCTCCGACAGAAATTGCTCACTTATAGCTTTTGGACTAATAATTCCACATCTTCAGTGATTCGGGAACTGTATATGGAACAGATGTAGACTCAAGGTCTCTGGCCAACTATTTCCAAGATGGTTACATAAATAATGTATTTGGAAAATTCAAGCATTCCGAATGCATCAAAAATTATAAGTTCCAACTGTGTAACATTTTTAATGGCTAACATTTTATTCTTTTCAGAAAAAACGTTATAGTATAAGCTGCTTACAAGACATTTAGGCCTTAAAATAGAATTTATAAGCTGTCAGATGCTAAACATCACATTTTTCTGCAAATCAAAATTGTGAATTTCAAAGACTTAATCCATGTGACCTCGTATGATTCTTTTAGTCTTCATTCCCTCAATAAAGAATAATAGAAAATCCTAGCCAAATCAGTTCTCATACTTTGCACTGACGAGGGCCAATAGCCCGAAACACTGTGTCTGCAAATTGAGATACTGATTTGGCTTTTATCCTAAGTCATATTACAAGACTCATTAAAGGGTTGATTGTGACTTGTAGTATAACTACTTCCAACAGGTGGCGCTATAGAGTTCAAGTTATTTTTTGCTCTGATGAGGCAATTTGCATAGAAAATTCAAATGTTTCTTGCTATCCAGAGACTGCAGACTGGAGCAAAACATCCCTACTTTGCACAAGAGCTGGCATGGAACTTTATGCAGCATTCGTGGTCAAACTATTAGTGGACTGGAGACCGCCTTACAGTTTAGCATGGTAAATATAAGCACAAACACACTGCTTTTTACCCAAATCATACAAATATTCGCTCCTTACCAAATGCTTACATAACATCTATCACAGTTCAATGACACTTTTTCAAATACCCACCTCTTTCAGAAAACAACCAATCCCACCAGAATTTTCTATTATCATTACTCAATTCCATTGTTATAGATAAGAGCACACTCCCGTGAGCCATAGAGTCACTTTGGCTCCCAAGTAGTTTTTCATCCTCATAATGTTGTTAAGCTTGTAAAGCTTAATGTAAAGAACTACAGTGCTCATGATTTCTCTCAGACACAAATTCTGGCACTTGTCAGTAATTAAAATTTTTAGACATTTTGGGGAGAAAACAGCATTTAGTGACAATTTCTCTGAATTAAATATATTCTGGCAATCTGATAAAATAAAGGTCTTATGATAGTTTTCTGTGAATAGATTAACCCCTTCATGACCTATGACATATCTACATTATAGGTCGCGTCCCTGCATTCCATGTGGGCTCCGGAGCTGAACCTACATGTTTTACGACACGTCAGCCTATTTTAAAGGCTGACGTGCTCCTATAAGCCGCAGGTGGAATCGCTATCCACCCGTGGCTGTTATCATGTTAAATGACGCTTGTGAATCTCCGACAGTGGCATTTAACATGACAGCGCCGGAAGCGCATCACTAATCTAGCCCATGTCACATGACCGCAGGACGCGAATGGTTTGGCATGGCGTGGCCGGCGCTCATAGCAGATGATCATTTTAGCTACATAAAGCAATGTCTAGAACAGGCGATCAGATGATCGCAATTTCTAGTCTCCCATGAAGAATACTGAAGCAAGTTAAAAAAAAGTTTTTAAATATATTTTTACGTTTTTAAATATATTTAAAAATTTTTAAAAGTTAAAATGACCCCACATTCGCGCCGCTCAATAACACAATAGCAAAAGAAAAATCAAAAATACACATATTTGGTATCACCGCATTCAGAAATGCTTGATCTATCAAACTATAAAAATAATTAATAAGATCAGTAAATGGTGTAAAGAGAAAAAAATAAAACAGCCAGAATTCCTTTTTTTTTTGGTCGCCGCAACCTAGCAATAAAATGCAATAACAGGCGATCAAAACATGATATCTACCCCTAAATGGTATCAATAGAAACACCAGCTCTGCACACAAAAACGAAGACCTCACCTGGCCTCTGATTCAGAAAAATGGAGACACTACGGGTCTCGGAAAATGGCACAAACTTTTTGCACAAACTTTGGATTTTTTTTTCACCACAAATAAAAAAAGAACCTATATACATGTTCGGTATCTAAGAAATCGCAATGACCTGGAGAATCATATTTGCAGATCAGTTTTAGAATTAATGAACATGGTAAAGATCTCCCCAAAAAACAATTGTGGAATTGCACTTCAATTTCACCAAACTTTTAATGTTTTTTCCTGTTTTCCAGTAGACGAAATGGTAAAACCAATGGTGTCGTTCAAAAGTAAAACTCATCCCGCAAAAAAAAACAAGCCCTCACACGGCCATATTTACAAAAAAAGAAAAAAAAAAAGACAGGGAAGACAGGGAGCAAAAAAACAAACGCAAACCCCAATGTCGCGAAGGGGTTTTAAGGGGTTGTCCCACAAACAAAAGTTCATTATATTCACTAGATCTTGGAATTAAAATCATTTGCATCAATGGATGTGATAAGAAAAAATGTTCCTGTGCTGAGATAATCTTATAAATGTGTCCCTGCTGTGTACTGTGTAAAGCTGTGTCTGACCGTACAGGGACATGTTCTGCTCATACCACAACTCCTGGGCAGGGGAGGAAGCAAAAGAATATACAGACACTACAGCATGGGATCACAGCGGATTCTTTGTGGATGGTAAAATATTGCTTTAAACAAGCATGGAAATGTTTTGCTTCACAAAAACATGCTGTAATCCTCCCCTGCCCGGGAGCTGTGGTATGATCAGACCATGTCCCTGCACAGTCAGACACAGCCATTACACAGTACACAGCAGGGGCACATATATAAGATTAAAATAATCAATTTGTATTGTGCACCTTATTTTAATTCCAAGATCTAGTGTAACTTTAGTTAGTTGGAAAACCCCTTTAAGCTTGTGCATGTATTAAGCCGTTCAAATTCTTCAAGGACTTTGAGAAAAATAAAACCTACAAACAAGGAAAGAGGCCAATTCTTAGTTAATGATACAGTTCTCAAGCTCAGATTGTATAGCAAAAATATAAAGTAACATATAATACACACGATAATCTTATTAGTTATATCAACATAAAATACAGATAAGGGCGGAAATCTCAAAACAGAAAAGAGCGAGCTAGTGGTTAGGTTTAGGTTGCATGGAGTAAATTACATATGGCACAGGAATGTTAGAGTAGGACACCAGTTACATATAATGAACTGCACATTGACTAACCACATGAAACAAGTATGGAACCAACAGCACCAAAGAAAAAAGTGATAAGTGCCTAATCCACCAGTCTGTGTGCACATTGAAATATTTTGCTTGTGCTTCTCCTTAGGGGGTCCCCTGAAAAAGAGTAAGTGAAATGTGGGTCTCAGTGTAAAAGCGCTCTTTTCTACATAGCGGTGGACACCACAATGCTCTGAGTGCTGCACAAACGGTCATTCTGAAACAATCTGTAGACTTAAGGTCGATTTTACAGACTGAAATGTCTCGTTTTCAGGATTGTTTTCACAAATAAAATATCCTGTTGAATCACTAAGAAGTGCCAAGTTTTTAAGTATTAAGAAACTTACTGTCATCCACATATGATGTATAGTATTTGCTCTTTGGTATACAATTTGAAGTACTTTGAGAAAATCTGAAAATCCTGCTTTCCCCTGATCATGCAGGCCCAAGGGCTTATCCCCACTTGCGATGCAATCGGACTGCAATCCGATATGAAATCGGATTGCACTCGCCATAATGTTTCTTTCTGGTGTAGCTCACATCAGCAATTATTTTCTCATGCCGATTCGGCATGCGAAAACAATTGCAGCATGCAACGATTGCACCGAGAATGGGATTGCATGCACCCATATAAGTCTATGGGCTGGTGTGAAACATCGCACTGCACTCAGATATCACCCGACTGCAGTGCGATTCTCGCCAATGACGGCAGCAGACGAAATGGGGAAATTACTTACTCCATCTGTGCAGCTGTGCTCTGATCCTGTCATGCAGAGGATCCGAGCACTGACACCCAGCTCCCGCTTGCAGCAGAGCAGGAGCCGGCCTAACCGATAGCTTTACCTGCGTATAAATGCACATAATAAAGACTACACGGCAATGAATAGTTGGGAGGCATTTAAACAGCTTTGTAAATAAAAATAATAATAATCCTCATCAACACCAAGTCTCTACAAGTATTCACTTTTCTTCATAAGAATTGAAACATTTCTACCTATATATGGTGATTTAAGTTCAGTAGTTTAATTTTTAAAACTCAGTAATTTTTTTCTTCTCTCCATACAGCTATGCAGCTAGCATTTGGGAATATTCTAATAGTTTTAGGAGTCTATGAACACTCCCCAAGAGAAACCATGGTGTCACTTTGGTTACTTTGCAACAGAAAAAAAATGTTTAATTCAGCTTAAAAAAAAAAAGAAAAAAAATTCAAGTGAAGGTGTACCTTGCTCAATGGAAACATTGAACATAAAATACGGCAGACAAATTAAACATGCTGCCTGGATTAAGCCATAGCGTGAGGGAGAAAGAAGTGAAAACAGCTGTAGTAAAAGCAAACAGATATACGGTAATATCTCAAACAAATCTGCCAATGCTCCAGCTAATTCTAGGGAAGACAATCTATCGCCTCCCTCTCTGTTATAATTACCTTTAAAAAGGTCTTTTCTTGTTTATCACAAACCTATTCAGTTCTCATTTAGGGTTGTTTGCAGTTCCTATCTGGTATTCTCAGTTCACCAATGTCTATAACTCATTAATTGTAAAAATTTAAGAGAGTAAAGCGACCTTATGTTGATTGTGAAAAAATATTAACAGCTTATATATACACACACCTTAGATATTCATTTTATGCTATTTGTTACAGCTGTTGTTTTCTATTAACCGAACATAAAGTGACCAATTTATTTAGCTACCAGTCTGCTGTGTTAGAAACAAATCAGATAAAAAGGCAAGTTCATTTCTTAAGGGTATGCCACACTAAGCGAGATCGCTAGCGAGATCGCTACTGCGTCACCATTTATGACGCAGTAGCGATCTCGTTAGCGACTTAGCTGTGTGTGACATGTAGCAGCGATGTGGCCCGTGCTGAGATGTCGCTGATCGCTTATGAACGTTCTGAGCCGTTTTTTGATCGTTGGTGTCCCGCTGGTGAGCCTGAATCACTGAGTGTGACACCCTTTATGAACGACTTCACCAGCGTCGCAGGTGGGACTAGGTTTTCCCAACGACCGCAGAGGTCGTTATACAGATCGCTGATGAGTTTTGTTTGGAATCTAACTAGAGATCACATAGCGATCGCACTAGCGATCTCGCCAGGTCGTGTCGTTGTCGTTGGTGCGATCGCTAAGTGTGGCAGTGCCTTTAGGCTATGTTCACATGTCCAGTAAGCATCACTTAGAATGGATTCAGCAGCAATCCGTTGACAAAAAGTTGTGTAGACAGAACTGTTGTCCTCTTGAAACACCAAGGTTACTTCCAGTTAGCTGGTATTTCCAGAACCCATGACAGCACACCTGAGAGAGGGATCCGCCCTCCAAGGACAGGAAACCTACTAAAATAAAAGGGAGGCACCTAATATACATAACCAACACAACATTAAACACTCAATCTACAGGGCACACGCATATGGTGAGAAAAGGGGGAGGATACACGGGTGCTGTCATGGGTTCTGTTAAAAACGGCTACCGGTAAGTAACCTTGGTGTTTTCCCTTCACAAATGACCGTACACATGAGAGATTTATGGAGAAAAGCAAAACATTAGGGAGCAACCACTGCTTGCAGCACCCTTCTAACAAAGGTTAAGTCAGCAGAGGAGGATACAGACAGTCTGTAGTGACTAAAGAAAGTAGAGAGTGAGGACCAAGTAGCGGCCTTACAAATATGATCAATCGATATCTGCTTTTTCTGCCCAGGAGGTCGCCATAGCTCTGGTGGAGTGAGCCTTGCTGCCCTCAAGAACCGGAGAACCACTTGCAGATTAGGCTAAACTATGGGTCTCCTTGATTCACCTTGCAATGGTACTTTTGGATACCACAGACCCCTCAGTGCTACTCTGAAAGGCTAAAAACAAGGACAGGGCTTTCTTCCATTTATTAGTTATAGATATGTACTCTTAGGCCGGCGTCACACTGGCGAGTGTGATGCGAGTAAGTCGCACGACTTTCTCGCATCAACACTGGCATGGCCGCCCGCTCTCGGACCCGAGTGTGCGGCTGCATACAAATGCATGTGTATGTGTGCACGTTGAGAATTTGCTTGCAGAAATTTCTAAGGTTGCAAGGTTTCTGCAGCTCTTGGCAGCAAAAGCACTGTGGCAAAAACGTGCAGTTTTGCCGTGTTTTTCTTGCGTGTTTGTACCGCAATGAATACTTTTTGGAGCTAAATAGAGATATTTGAAAAAAGGTAACAAAAAGTTTTGTGGTGCAATTTCCTTGTTCAACCCCTTCTTTTTCATGCTTATTTGCCACACCCCAGGCTAAAAATACTAGCCCTCAGCTGCCCCAGAAATGGCACATCATATTTGAAGTGCCAATTCTGGCTCTTAGCCAAGGCTATTCCTGATGCCCTGGTGCAGTCGCATCAGGGTAAAGGGATTAGGGGTTAGTGTCAGCAGTAGTCGCTGACACCAAGCCCTAGGTTTAGTAATGAAGAGGTGTCTGCCAGACACCCTCATTACTAAACCTGTAAAGTGAAGTAAAGAGTTAAACACACACACACACACACTGAGATATAGAATCGTAAAATGCTGCGACTGTCCTCATACATCGGATGAAACTCACCAATGCAAGTTAAGGAGTGTGGGGAAAAAAAATAAATAAAAATCACACGTCACTTGAAACATGCAAGTGGCATCCAATTTTTACACACCCATGTCTTTGAAAAGCTGACATTTCATCTGCTGCGTACCGTAAAACCACAGCGTGACCAGACAAAATAGAATAGACAGAATAGATATATAAACATAGAATAGGTATAAAGAGGTCAGTGACATATATAATTAGTACAGTGCTTGTGTAACTTACTGTACATGTATTTAATAAATGATTATTTTTTTTGGGAAAAAAATGGCGTGGGCTCCCGCATAATTTTCACAACCAACAGAGGGAAAGCGGAAGCTGGGGGTGGGGCAGATGTTTATAGTCTGGGAAGGGCGTAATACACATGGAGCTTCCCAGGCTATTTTTTTTATCAGCTCACAGCTGTATACTTAGCCTTTCCTAGTTATTAAAATGGGGGACCCATCTCCCTAAAAAAAAATGACATAGGGTCCCCTTATAATTAATAACCAGCAAAGACTATTACAGTCAGCTGTGGGCTGATATTAATAGCCTACGAAGGGGCCATGGATATTGGCCCCTTGCCAGACTAAAAACATCAGCTTTCCGCCACCCCAGAAAGGGTGCCTCCATAAGATGCACCAAATCTGGCACTTAGCATTGCTCTTCACACTTGCCCTGGAGCGGTGGCAAGTGTGGCGATAGCTGGTGGGGGAGGCTGATGTCACATTTGTTTTGGCAATTGACATCAAGCCCAGAGGTTAGTACTGGAGAGGCTGCATATCTGACTGACTCAATTGAAGGCAAAGGGTGAAAAACGTGGCAAAAACGCACAAAAAATTGACATTCTAAAGATTTAAAACCAGCACAAATCCTGAAAAGGAAATTACTAATTATGTGCACAGCACTTCAGGATTCTCATCGACTTTGCAGGCATAAGAATTTCTTAGCGTTTTTGGGCCAATTCTGTGAGGAAAAATGCAGCAAATTACGCACCATGTGCACACAGCTTAACAGTATTCTTCTAACATGTAAACTGTGAAATTTTTCCTCCCTTAGATTCCTAGGGTTATTACAGGAGGAGGGCAGGGCAATCTCTTGACTCCAATGAAATTTTAAGGCTACCTTGGTAAGGTAGGCCAGATTAGGTCCTACTGTAATCCGATCCTCATACACACGCGTATAGGGAGGGTTTATTGGAAGGGACTGGCTATCACTCAATCTGCGGGCCGAAGTCAGTGCTACCAATATAATAGTTTTAAGGGAAAGATACTTAGCCGACAACTCCTGTATAGGCTCCAATGGGTCTTTGGTCAATGCCTCCAGTACTAGGTTAGTTCCCACTGGGGAACCCTTGGAATTGGAACTGGTCTGGATCCATCACAGGATTTTATGAACCTCGATACTCACTTTTTGGCCTCTAGCTCAAACCACCTCTGCAGAAACTCTAGAATGGAAATGACTGGAGCCTTTCTTTCCCAAAGCTTTCCCTGAAAATTCCAGAAATTTTCTCCACGTCCTGCCGTAATTCATTGGTGTTATAGGCTTTCTATTGTTTAACTAGGTGAAGACCAACCATGGAAAAAAACCTTTCTGATTCAGTAATGCCCTTTCAAAATTCCATATTGCTAGATGGAAGCCCTTCACTTGAGAGTGGCATACTGGACCCTGAATGAGACGGTCTGGGATCTCCAGCAGGATCCATGGATCTGACAATGACATTATCCTCAGTAGGGAAAACGATGGTCTTTTTGAGCAATCAGAATCACTCTCGCCTGATCCTCCCTTATCTTCTTCACGACTGCTGGGATCAATGCTATCGGAGGGAAGGCATAAGCAATCCTGAAGTACCAGGGGACCTGAAGGACATCTACCGCATAACAGTTTTCCCCTGGGTTTAGCAAACAGAATTTTTTTTACTTTCCTGTTCTGATTGAAGTCAAACAAGTCTATTTCTGGCAACCCCCATGAGAGAACTATCCGCTGAAACACCTGGGAGTTTAGGGTCCATTCCCTTTGTTTCAGCCTGTTGCGGCTTAGGAAGTCTGCCGTGCCGTGTTCTCTGTCCCCTTTATGTGCAGTGCTGTTAGAGACAAAAGGTGTTTCTCTGCAAGCTATAACGGTCTGTTTTCTGCTCCCATTAAGGAGTGGGACCTTGTTCCTCCCTGGTGGTTGATATACGCCACGGACATGGCGACCAAGGAACAATGGAAGAATGCTCTTTAAAGCTCTTTCTACAGCCTACAGTTTTCAGGTTTAACGAGTAACCCCTCTAGAAGAGTGACCAAGAACCTTGAATTGTACAATCCCTCAAGTGTGCCCCCAACCTGAATTGCTTGCATTGGTTGTGACCATATCGCTTACCGGTTTTAACCATTGGACCCTGATGTTCGGTTTGGTTTGTCTGCCCACCATGAGAGGGAGTTTCTGGTTTCTAAAGAAAGTTTCACCTTCCCTTCTAAATGTCCTTTTTGTTGGCATATGCAACAGATTAGAACTTATTATAAGTAAAAGGAGGACTTTATGCTGACCTGACAATAGATGGCGATGTTGTGTAACGTTTCCTTCTGTTTAATGTATTGTATAAGAAATAGTCTCACTTGTAGTTTCACTTTTGTTTTGTTCCTGTTTCCTCATGCAATGCTGAAATGACTGTGCATTCTTCCTTTTACCTCATGTTGTTAGAAGTAAAAGCTTGTTATCCCATGCAGCCTGCTCTGTGAAGTTTTCTACTGCAAAGGTGTGGATTCAGAAGCTGTGCAACACTTTTAGCAACCTCTGTGCAGACAGAATTTATCACTGAAGCTGCCTCGTGTGGAACTGGGCCCATCTCACCACTAGGATGCAGGATGTTAGGATTGCTAACAGGGACATTGCCTTCCTTAGGGTGATTTTTGGCAGTTCTCTTGCTGCCGAGGCAAGGTTTACAACATTGTCTATTTTGTGCTTGGTTAAGAGACAAATCCAAAGTTCGGATCTTAGAACGAGGCCCAGGAATGACTATACACTAACTGGTTTCAGCCTCGACTTGTGAGTGTTCACCATCCAGCTAAGATCTTCTAAGATAACTCAACTCTCAGTTGTGTTGCATAGTGGTCCCTCCTATTTCTCCACTATGATGATGTCACCCAGGTAAGGAACGATAATGGTGTTACGGATGCGAAGGTACGCAGCCATTTCGGCTATTGTCTTGGTGAAGATTCTTGGAGCCACTAATAAACCGAATGGAAGGGCTCTGAATTGGTAATGCTTGATTTCCCCTTGTACCTACAGGGCCACTCTCATGTACCTTTGATGGCCTGGATGAATCTGGATGCGATAATAAGCATCCTTTAAGTCGACGACCACCAAAAACAATTCTGGAAGAGCAGCTTTAAGGCCATGCTCCCCGATTCCATCTTGAAGGTCTAATTTGTTTTATCCACCAGTTAAGGTTCTTTAGAGTGACAATGATTTTGAATGAACATTCCCCTTCCCTTTTACTACGGAACCTCGCACAGAACCAGTTACCCTATTTCGTTGAACACATGCGGAATCACCGCATCCTATGCATAGACTGAGTTATTTATCTTGCGGAGACGACATGCTGCGGTCTATAAAGACGCGCCACATGTCCGGTTATGCAGGGCCACCAGATGTAGCCGTGCACCCATAGTGGAGGGGTGGGTGGCGTGTTGGTCCGAGACATGCAGTGCATCTCCGTCTCTGCCGCTCTCACGTGCAACAGAACCCACTCTGGACCAGTGAGCAGCGATTCCTGGACCCGGAAAGCCAATGCACAGGCATGTAGCCTGCTCTTCCAGACGCCAGGACAGGGTTGGCTAAGATTTTGTTCTTCCATTTTCACTGTGGGAATTCAACACAAGTTTCCCATCAAAGACAGGAAGCAAACTCGTGGGGGAAGAGGTGCCACACTTTTATTTTAGTAGGCTTACTATTCTTGGTAGGTGGATCCCTCTCTCAGATGTGCGGTCATGGGTCAAGGGAAAAAAAGATATTTCAACTTGATCAGTTTTTTTAACATTAAAAGTCTATGAAAAATGGATCAGTTACTGTAAATAGCCAACTTCCATTTAAAAATTA
The DNA here is from genome assembly GCA_033576555.1 of Oophaga sylvatica. Taxonomy (NCBI): domain Eukaryota; kingdom Metazoa; phylum Chordata; class Amphibia; order Anura; family Dendrobatidae; genus Oophaga; species Oophaga sylvatica. Next base: position 548,051,414 of record JARQOD010000002.1, read on the forward strand.
TTCATTTTTTGCTAACTGGATCAGTTTTAATTAATTACTTGAAAGTTCACATGTCCAAAAGTATATGTTCAATAATTCGTTTTCCACATGCAGTAAGGCTCTGAACTCGATTGCAGCATTTTGGGAGCAGGCAGAGGGAAGACAGCCCTTCTGCCTTTGGATCGGAGACTCCGCAATGTCATCATGGGGCCCCGGTCGTTGCCATGGTGAACCGATGTGGACGAGATAGCAAAGTTGCTTAATCATGCTCAGAGCATAATGAAGCAACTTTATCAGTGCATAGCTGACAGTTTGCATAGCATGGGGATCCTGCTGTATCCCCAAGCAATACAAGCGATCAGCCTGCAAAAAGAAAAAAGTAAAAGAAGAAAGTTTAACAAAAGGTTTTAAAAATTGTATATATATATATTTACATACAGTGGGTTCGGAAAATATTCAGACCCCTTTAAATTTTTCACTCTGTTTTATTGCAGCCATTTGGTAAATGCAAAACAGTTCATTTTTTTCTCATTAATGTACACGCTGCACCCCATCTTTACTGAAAAAAAACAGAAATGTAGAAATTTTTGCAAATTTAATAAAAAGAAAAACAAATACAGTATCACATGTTCCTAAGTATTCAGACCCTTTGCTCAGTATTGAGTAGAAGCTCCCTTTTGAGCTAGTACAGCCATGAGTCTTCTTGGGAATGATGCAACAAGTTTTTCACACCTGGATTTGGGGATCATCTGCCATTCTTCCTTGCAGATCCTCTCCAGTTCCGTCAGGTTGGATGGTGAACGTTGGGGGACAGCCATTTTCAGGTCTCTCCAGAGATGCTTAATTGGGTTTAGGTCATGGCTCTGGCTGGGTCAATCAAGAATGGTTACTGAGTTGCTCTGAAGCCACTCTTTTGTTATTTTAGCTGTGTGCTTGGGGTGATTGTCTTGTTGGAAGGTGAATCTTCAGTCAAGTCTGAGGTCCAGAGCACTCTGGAAGAGGTTTTCATCCAAGACATCTCTGTACTTGGCCGCATTCATGTTTACTTCAATTGCAACCAGAAAAACATAGAAAACTAGATCTGAACTGAAAAAGTAAGTTAATGTGTATGCAAAATGTAAATGCATATTAACACATGACCATTACACAGAAAAACAGGCACAAAAAAACAAATATCCAAAAATGAAATAAAAATCTTTTTGCAAAAATGCATGAAGGTAGTAATAATCATAAGGGTATTTAGTAAACATAATTTTGATCAAAATAATGTACAAGCCATCCCGCCACGTCAAGGCAACCCTCTGTGGGACAGTCCTACTCTAATATTGAAAACCTTTCCACTTGTCAAGTGACTTAAATGTGAACAAGGGCAGAGGGACTGAACCCACCAGTTGAAGCTCTGGCCAGACAGGATGGATTTTCTCAACTCAGAAAACAGGGCGGTCACACCCTTATATGCACGGAATGCACTATGAACTACATAGAAAACTAGATCTGAACTGAAAAAGTAAGTTAATGTGTATGCAAAATGTAAATGCATATTAACACATGACCATTACACAGAAAAACAGGCACAAAAAAACAAATATCCAAAAATGAAATAAAAAATCTTTTTGCAAAAATGCATGAAGGTAGTAATAATCATAAGGGTATTTAGTAAACATAATTTTGATCAAAATAATGTACAAGCCATCCCGCCACGTCAAGGCAACCCTCTGTGGGACAGTCCTACTCTAATATTGAAAACCTTTCCACTTGTCAAGTGACTTAAATGTGAACAAGGGCAGAGGGACTGAACCCACCAGTTGAAGCTCTGGCCAGACAGGATGGATTTTCTAAACTCAGAAAACAGGGCGGTCACACATATAAGGGTGTGACCGCCCTGTTTTCTGAGTTGAGAAAATCCATCCTGTCTGGCCAGAGCTTCAACTGGTGGGTTCAGTCCCTCTGCCCTTGTTCACATTTAAGTCACTTGACAAGTGGAAAGGTTTTCAATATTAGAGTAGGACTGTCCCACAGAGGGTTGCCTTGACGTGGCGGGATGGCTTGTACATTATTTTGATCAAAATTATGTTTACTAAATACCCTTATGATTATTACTACCTTCATGCATTTTTGCAAAAAGATTTTTTATTTCATTTTTGGATATTTGTTTTTTTGTGCCTGTTTTTCAATTGCAACCAGTCATCCTGTCCCTGCAGCGGAAAAACATCCCATAGCATGATGCTGCCACATTTCACTGTTGAGATTGTATTAGACAGGTGTTAAGCACTGCCTGGTTTTCTCCACACATATCACTTAGAATTATCAGTCACCAAAAAGTTCTAGCTTCGTCTCATCAGACCAGAGAATCTTATTTCTCATAGTCTGGAAGTCCTTCTTGTCTTTTTTTTTTTTTTTTTTAGCAAACTCTATGCGGGCTTTCATATGTCTTGCACTGAGGAAAGGCTTCAGTCAGGCCACTCTACCATAAAGGCCCGACTGGTGGAGGGCTGCAGTGATAGTTGACTTTGCGAAACTTTCTCCCATCTCCCTACTGCATCTGTGGAGCTCAGCCACAGTGGTCTTGGGGTTCTTCTTTACCACTCTCACCAAGGTTTTTCTCCCATGATTGCTCAGATTGGCTGGACGGCCAGGTTTAGGAAGACTTCTGGTGGTCCCAAACTTCTTCCATTTAAGTATTATGGAGGCCACTGTGCTCTTAGAAACCTTGAGTACTGCAGAAATTCTTTTGTAACCATGGCCAGATGTGTGCCTTGCCACAATTCTGTTTCTGAGCTCCTTGGCCAGTTCATTTGATCTCATGATTCTCATTTGGTCTGACATGCACTGTGAGCTGTGAGGTCTTATATAGACAGGTATACGCCTTTTACAAATCAAGTCCTATCAGTTTAATTAAACACAGCTGGACTCCAATGAAGCAGTAGAACCATCTCAAGGAGAATCACAAGGAAATGGACAGCATGTGACTTAAATATGAGTGTCTGAGCAAAGGGTCTGAATACTTATGACCATGTGATATTTCAGTTTTTCTTTAATAAATTTGCAAAAACTTATACATTTCTGTTTATTATCAGTCAAAATGGGGTGCAGAGTGTACATTAATAAGAAAAAAAAATTAACTTTTTTGCATTTACCAAATGGCTGCTATGAAACAAAGAGTGAAAAATTTAAAGGGGTCTGAATACTTTCCGAACCCACTGTGTGTATGTATGTATGTATATATATATATATATATATATATATATATATATATAACACAGTACAGACCAAAAGTTTGGACACACCTTCTCATTCAAAGATTTTTCTGTCTTTTCATGACTATGAAAATTGTAGAATCACACTGAAGGCATCAAAACTATGCATTAACACATGTGGAATTATACATTACACTTTACAAAAGAATGTGAAACAACTAAAAATATGTCTTATATTCTAGGTTCTTCAAAGTAGCCACCTTTTGCTTTGATTACTGCTTTGCACGCAGAAAAAGTGAACGGCTGAACTCTACATGCCTAGTTCCCACTGTGAAGCATGGAGGAGGTGGTGTGATGGTATGGGGGTGCTTTGCTGGTGACACTGTTGGGGATTTATTCAAAATTTAAGCGGTGAGAGGTCCAGCTCACCCCAAACCATCTCGATTGGGTTCAGGTCTGGTGACTGTGGAGGCCAGGTCATCTGGCATAGCACCCCAACACTCTCCTTCTTGGTCAAATAGCCTTTACACAGTCTGGAGGTGTGTTTGGGTTCATTGTCCTGTTGAAAAATAAATGATGGTCCAACTAAATGCAAACCGGATGGAATAGCATGCTGCTGCAAGATGCTGTAGTAGCCATTCTGGTTCACTATGCCTTCAATTTTGAATAAATCCCCAACAGTGTCACCAGCAAAGCACCCCCACACATCACACCACCTCCTCCATGCTTCACGGTGGGAACCAGGCATGTAGAATCCATCCGTTCAACTTTTCTGCGTGTAAAGCAGTAATCAAAGCAAAAGGTGGCTACTTTGAAGAACCTAGAATATAAGACATATTTTCAGTTGTTTCACACTTTTTTGTAAAGTGTAATGTATAATTCCACATGTGTTAATTAATAGTTTTGATGCCTTCAGTGTGATTCTACAATTTTCATAGCCATGAAAATACAGAGAAATCTTTGAATGAGAAGGTGTGTCCAAACTTTTGGTCTGTACTGTATATATATATATATATATATATATATATATATATTTTTTATAACATAGCTTTTATTATGTAAAAGCGCCAAAACAATCTGCGTTATCAATTTTACCACATGCGGAACGGCATAAAACTGCTTCCCCGAAAAAATTCCTGAATTGCTGGTCTTTGCTCATTCTGCCTCCCAAAGATGGGTATAGAAAGCGATGGAAAAGTGTGTTTTGTTTTATTTAAAATAAAATACTTTATTCTGGCTTTGTCTTTATTTACCAAATAAACTATAGGATTAGTAATGAATAGCTGTCTTGAAGAATCGGTATAATTTATTTTTTATGCCGTTTCTCATGCAGTATAAGTTGTTAGACGACTTTATTCTTCGGGTAGGCATGATTAAAGCAATACTAGATTTATATCGGGTTTCTATGTTTGGCTGCTGTCACACACTAAATAACGCTTTTTATGTGCAAAAACTAGTTTCTGCATTGCCATACTTAAATGGTTATCATTTTTCCATATTTCGGAAGACAGAATCATAGAATGTTAGAAGGAAGGGAGGGACCTCCAGGGTCATCCTGTCCAACCCCTGCTCAATGAAGGATTCACTAAACCATCTCGGACAGATGTCTGTCCAATCTCTGTTTGAAGATTTCCATTGAAGAAGAACTCATCACTAGTGATGAGCAAGTATACTCGGGTTTTCCCCGAACATGCTCGGGTGTCCTCATGATTTATGGCTGCTGGACAAGCCTGAATACATGTGGGAATTCCCTAACAAATAGTCATTCCTCACATGTATTCAGGCTTGTCCAGCAGCCATAAATCATGCAGCTAGTCGCCAGAAACGAAACCTCCGAGCACGCCAAAATACTCGGAGATCACCTGAGCGTGAGTATTCTCGCTCATCACTACTCACCACCTCTCGTGGCAATCTGTTTCACTCATTGATCAACCTCACTGTCAAAAAGTTTTTTCTAACATTTAATCTGCATCTTGTCCCTTTCAGTTTCATTCCATTGCTTCTCGTGTTTCCATGTGCAAATTAGAATAAGGATGATCCCTCTGAACTGTGACATCCCTTCAGATATTTGTAGACAGCTATTAAGTCTCCTCTTAGGCTTCTTTTTTGCAGGCTAAACATTCCCAGATCCTTTAACCATTCCTTGTAGGACATAGTTTGCAGCTCGCTCACCATTCTGTTAGCTCTTCTCTGAATTTGCTCCATTTTTCATTGTCTTTTTTAAAGTGTGGTGCCCAGAACTGGACACAGTATTCCAGATGAGGCCTAACCAAGGAAGAGTCGAGGGGGATAATTACTTCACGTGATCTAGACTATATGCTTCCCTATACATTCTAGAACTGTTTGCCTTTGCTGATGCATCACTGTTGACTCGTGTGCAGTCTGTGATGAGCTTTGCTATGCTTTCCAAACTTTTAGCGCTGCATTGACAGACAAACTGCAACACCATGCTCTGAGCATGATCTAGGAAGTTTGCTAGCTCAGGAGAGCAGAGGGGCTCCCTACGTCTGCATGTCTGCTAAATGCTGAAATCGCCAGCGATCGCAGCATTTAGCAGGTTAAAGTGCACGGTGTCAACTGTCAGAATCATCTGACACCCAGGGTCAACCGCCTGCGCACAGCCTCCTGTGCGCGAGAGATAGCCATGATGTATATACAATGCATAGGTTTGGAAGTACTTCCTGACCATGACGTATATATACTGAAAATGTCGGTATGGGGTTAAAGTAACCAGGAGAAGGCATTTTGACATCTTCTGAAAATAATAATTTCTTCTCTTCAGAATTGATCAAAAACTGGTACATATGTATTTCATATTCATAATATATATTTTTTTTCATTAAAGAAACTGGTGACCTGTAATTAAAATCCCACATTTACCATGGTACCCAAACGCACCAAAATGATGGCTACAATACTTCTTTTGTAAAATAAAAATCTTGGAGGAAAATGGTTAAAGTAGTATCTAGGGCAGAAAATTACTGGGCAATGTTTGTTCATTTAACTTTAATTATTTTGTCCTTGAGAACGGTGGTAATGAAACCGAATTTCTTCTGTGCTTTTAAATAATGGTTTCAATGGACTGTAAACAGGGCCAAGCGGAGACAAGGGAACTGGCTGAGCCTGGAGGTTGCTAGGTGATGCACTATGTAAACCCACAAACTCATTAAAGGTTTACTTAGCTTTTAGGCGACTCTCTCAGGCCCTCCAAAGTTTTTAGAACATTACAGACTTAGAAAGCCATTTGAAGGCAATGTAATGAAACTGATTGGTTGAGACCTTTCTAAACTATATGCCCTTAATGGAAAAGCGGGAAAATTATTAAATCATTTTTTCTTAATGGAAAAATAAGCAAACCTTGCATCTCTTAAAAAAGTTAAGGTTTTAAGATTGCTTGCTCTGGATGAGAAAAGATCACACTGCAGTAGTGAATAGGCTGTGGCCATACAAGTTCAACAAATCATACTAAGGCTATGTGCACACGTTCAGGATTTTTCGCGTTTTTTTTAGCGTTTTTGCGGCGGTTCTCCATTAAGCATCCTATTAGTAGAATGCATTCCGCAATTTTTGTACACATGCTGCGTTTTTTTCTGCGAAAAAAAAAAAAACGCATCGTGGAAAAAAACGCAGCATGTTCATTCTTTTTCCGGAATCGTGGCGATTCCGCCGCCATAGGAATACATTGAACCGCTTTCTTTCCGCATGTGGCTATGCCCACCATGCGCAAAGTGAGCGGTTCATGTGCGGATGGTACCCAGGGTCTGGAGGAGCAAAGACTCTCCTCCAGGCCCTGGGTACCATATCCCCGGTAAAACAATTAAAACAAAAAAAATCATGATATCCTCACCTTCCGGCGGCCCCCGCAGCCTTCCCGCTCCTGAGCGACGCTCCCGGCAACTCCTGTTCCCAGTGATGCCTTGCGACAATGACCCCAGATGATGTAGCGGTCTTGCGTGATGGTACGTCATCTTGGGTCATTGTCGCCAGGCATAACTGGGAACGGGAGTTGCCGGGAACATCGCTGAGGACCAGGAAGGCTGCGGGGGCTGCCGGAAGGTGAGAATATCATGATTTTTTATTTTTTTAAAATTATTTTTAACATTAGATCTTTTTACTATTGATGCGGCATAGGCAGCATCAATGGTAAAAAGTTGCTCATACTTGTCAAACACTGTTTGACTCGTGTGACCAACCTGTCAATCAGTGTTTCAAACGATGCTACAGATCGCTTGAAAAACGCTAGCATTCTGCAAGCTAATTACACTTGCAAAACGCTAGTTTTTAGCGGGAATACACATTCTTATAAAATGCGTATTTCCCGCGTCAGGGAGGAACGTGTGCACATAGCCTAAGGGTTTGTTTCCGTGGATCGACTGGTGGCACGATATAGTCACCACTTAGTTAACCTTTACCAACCGGCGGTTGCTTAATAGCCTCTTTATGCAGGAAGACCAGAGTAATAGATCGCTTAGTGTGCATAGGCTTCTACGGTTCTCAGCATTACACAGGAAGATGCACTGCCAAGAATGATTATTTGTGCTATGCATAAAATATATATCTGATGAAGTAGCGTTAAAAGAAATAATCTTGAAATAAGCATTTTTAAGGGGAATCTATCAGCAGGTTTTACGGTTTGAGAGCAGCATGATGTAGGGGCAGAGAGCTTGATTCCAGGGATGTATCTCCTGCTAGCTTGTATGTTGTTTCAATAACACCAGTGTATTATCAGCAACAGATTATCACTACAGGACTAGTTGTCCCATGTCTCCTAGTCATCTGCTCTGTGTAACCAATTGTCAGTTTCTTGGGTACACTGTACATAATAGCTAATCAGTGGTGCACAGGGCTCAGCTTTGCACCAGAGAAAAAAAAAAGTGATGGTAATTAAATGACAGTATGCAGACCAAGTAACATCGCTGGGATCAGGGTCTCAGACCCTACTTCATGATGCTGATTACAAAGCAAATTTTCTTCAACAGAAATAAATGCTAAATCTGGGAAAAAAGCAGGAAACAATGAATAAAAAAAATAAACTCCCACTCCATATAATCCTTTAGAAATGGAGGAGACAATTAACTAACACTAAGGGAATGTGCACACGGCATCTTTTTCAGGCAGATTTCACCTAAAAAACAGTGCAATAAAATGTTAAAAATAACGAACATATGCACAGCACTGTCAAAACTACTTGCTGTGCAAAAAAAGTCAAGAAAAACAACAAACATAAAATTTTCCTGTTGCATCTTCTGCCTCAAAAACTCTGCATGGTGTGCATACACTAATCTGTTCACATTTGTGCTATGGGGCTCTATCCAGTATTTTTGACAGCAAGAATATCACATTCTGCAGCATGCTCTTCACTGTCAAAACTAGCAGCAGCCCATCAAAGTATATTGCAAGTTAACTGGATCCGAATGGAAAAGAGACGAGTCACTTTATAAACTAAAGTATTGACAAGCGGTGTGCGCCAAGCCTGAGGATTTTATATATATACTGTATATATATATATTATACACATACATACATATTATGTATATATATATATATACACACACACAAATATATAAATATATATATATAACACACACACACAACACAACACACACACACACACACACACACACACACACACATATATATAATATATTATATATATATACACACACACACACAGTACAGACCAAAAGTTTAGACACACCTTCTCATTTAAAGATTTTTCTGTATTTTCATGACTATGAAAATTGTAAATTCACACTGAAGGCATCAAAACTATGAATTAACACATGTGGAATTATATACTTAAAGTGTGTAACAACTGAAATTATGTCTCATATTCTAGGTTTTTCAAAGCAGCCACCTTTTGCTTTGATTACTGCTTTGCACACTCTTGGCATTCTCTTGATGAGCTTCAAGAGGTAGTCACCGGAAATGGTTTTCACTTCACAGATGTGCCCTGTCAGGTTTAATAAGTGTGATTTCTTGCCTTATAAATGGGGTTGGGACCATCAGTTGTGCAGAAGTCTGGTGGATACACAGCTGATAGTCCTACTGAATAGGCTGTTAGAATTTGTATTATGGCAAGAAAAAAGCAGCTAAGTAAAGAAAAACGAGTGGCCATCATTACTTTAAGAAATGAAAGTCAGTCAGTCCGAAAAATTGGGAAAACTTTGAAAGTGTCCCCAAGTGCAGTTGCAAAAACCATCAAGCGCTACAAAGAAACTGGTTCACATGAGGACCGCCCCAGGAAAGGAAGACCAAGAGTCACCTCTGCTTCTGAGGATAAGTTTATCCGAGTCACCAGCCTCAGAAATCGCAGGTTTACAGCAGCTCAGATTAGAGACCAGGTCAAAGCCACACAGAGTTCTAGCAGCAGACACATCTCCACAACAACTGTTAAGAGGAGACTTTATGCAGCAGGCCTTCATGGTAAAATAGCTGCTAGGAAACCACTGCTAAGGACAGGCAACAAGCAGAAGAGACTTGTTTGGGCTAAAGAACACAAGGAATGGACATTAGACCAGTGGAAATCTGTGCTTTGGTCTGATGAGTTCAAATTTGAGACCTTTGGTTCCAACCACCGTGTCTTTATGCGACGCAGAAAAGGTGAATGGATGGACTCTACATGCCTGTTTCCACCGTGAAGCATGGAGGAGGAGGTGTGATGGTGTGGGGGTGCTTTGCTGGTGACACTGTTGGGGATTTATTCAAAATTGAGGGTATACTGAACCAGCATGGCTACCACAGCATCTTGCAGCGGCATGCTATTCCATCCGGTTTGCATTTAGTTGGACCATCATTTATTTTTCAACAGGACAATGACCCCAAATACACCTCCAGGCTGTGTAAGGGCTATCTGACCAAGAAGGAGAGTGATGGGGTGCTACGCCAGATGACCTGGCCTCCACAGTAACCAGACCTGAACCCAATAGAGATGGCTTGGGGTGAGCTGAACCGCAGAGTGAAGGCAAAAGGGCCAACAAGTGCTAAGCATCTCTGGGAACTCCTTCAAGATTTTTGGAAGACCATTTCCAGTGACTACCTCTTGAAACTCATCAAGAGAATGCCAAGAGTGTGCAAAGCAGTCATCAAAGCAAAAGGTGGCTACTTTGAAGAACCTAGAATATAAGACATAATTTCAGTTGTTTCACACTTTTTTGTTAAGTATATAATTCCACATGTGTTAATTCATAGTCTTGATGCCTTCAGTGTGAATGTACAATTTTCATAGTCATGAAAATACAGAAAAATCTTGAAATGAGGTGTGTCCAAACTTTTGGTCTGTACTGTATATATATATATATATTATATATATACACATACACACAATTTTTTTTTCATACTGTTACTATATAATAATTTCTATCTTTCAAGCTTGTAATTATTGATTACAAGCTATTACACTGTAAAAATGTATTTAAGAATTGTTAACTAGCATTTTACTCAAATCAAAGCTATACAAGTAGTAACCAAAAATAAAGTCTTTAACATTTTTTTTGCCGAGGGTGATCTATTACCAAAGAGTAAAATAAGACTGATCTACAAGACTGAGAATAAATGATGTTGGCAGTGTCCCAGTAATGTTGGCAGCAGTGTTTTCGCATCCACTAGGTCCGACAATGCTGACTTTTACAAACAGATGAATCTGTGGAATACATGTAGAATATTTCCGGTAATGCCAGATTGCGTAGAGTAGTCGTAGTTCAAGTTTTCACTGTAACTGTAGGTTGTAAATGAACTTTGTCCCCAGCGGAGGAGCAGCTGATGTGAGATTGTTCACCAAGAGCACTTTATTAGATCATCAGTCAGAGGGTTTCACAAGCACACGGATGAAACGTAGCATGTTGGTTCTAATATGCTAGGGGATACCAGTAAACTGCACAGACCGCTGAGAACTTTCCATGTACTGAACTCTTGAAAAAGCAGCATCTCCACAGCTTAAATGCAGCTGCCTTTTTCAATGCAGCAAATGGGTAAATTTGACAAAAAAGCCACCATTAAGACTACATGAAAGGCTCAAGGCAACATCCTTTCAAAGCTTTGTACTTCAGTAATCAACAGATGTACTTATTCACCCCCTTCCCTCCTCCCAACCAAACCCGATCAAGAACTATTTCTGAATGGTAGGAAATAATTCCACTTTGTACATCTTTTAGTTAATCAAGACTTTCTATTCAGCAATTTGACCTTTTGTTCAAAACAGGATTATCAGTTTTTTCGCCAGTTACCAAGGGCGACTCGCATGGTGAACATAATTGCAATAATTTGCAAAACACCATGGCAACCCACATTACAACTAGGTAAATACTGGTCTTTTGTGCTACATTGTTATTTTCAGAGATGCTGAAGTCAAAGAACGAGTGACAAATGAACACAAAATTTATATTTGCTTTGTCTCAATAGAGAAGAAAATTGATAACGAGAATTGGGGGGAAAACCAACTACAGCTGTAATTTCTAACTTGATTAATTAGGATCGTAACAGTCCTTAACAGTAAATTCAACAAACAGCCCTGACTTTGTCTCTCCACCCACCTCTCCCGCTAACAGCATCAACAGCCTTGCCCTCCCCTCCTTTTCACCTCCACCCCAGACACATTTTTTCAGCCTGGAGAACAAACATCCCCATTTGCTCTTTTCTTCAACTTAATGGAATCCTTAATTACAGAATACTGTTCCCCTGCTCTTCATTACACTGAAAACAGAGACTGGCAGAGCAGACAGGGGTAGCCACAGTCATCTCGCCTGACTCTCTTGGACCCAGCAGGCTTGATGACGGACCACATTTTTCGCGCATCAGCAGCTGTTCCACCAGACAAAAGGGGTGAAAAAACCTGCTCCTTAACATCACTAAAGCTTCTAGATGATATTTTATTAATGTCTAAGCGTTGAAGATGGGAAAACATTCCAAGAGACGAGCAATCACTGAGGAAATTAATTTAATCCAAAAAGACACTGGTAGATTTCCTCCTATAAACGTCCTGAGACCTTTGACAATCAGCCTTCATCTTACTTTCTAACAATTCAATTGCCACCGTCATTTACTGGAGGCAGTTGCCCAAACAAAGGATGTTTCTGGGACAAAACTACAAAAGATTCTTATATGGAGTATTTATATATAAAAGGTGGAACTCGTATTCTGTAATACATACCATGGAAACATCCATGCTGTGTGATGGTATTCAAAAAGTGGAAAAAAAAAACAAGTCCTGCACTAACTGAATATATGCTGTTCTGCATTACAATGGATCATATTTCAATTTAATATTCCAATCATTTCACTTGTATGATGCCTGTTGAATACTTGTGCATTTTTTAATATGTACTTTCTCTAGAATTGGCACTATATACCATACTATGTAGGGTGTACAGCGGACAGACTGATGTGGGAAAGACGGAGCAGACAAAAATGGGATAAGACATAATTAGCCAATTCGTACATAATGTGTGTTGACGGATATAAGTCCATTTGCCAATACAGTGGATTTTATATGCCAGGAATATATGCATCTGTTGCATGCATACTGTATATTACTACTGATCTCACCCATTGCAAATCAATTGGTGTAGTCGGCAGCAAATCTGAAAAAAAAAAAAAAAAACCTCCACCATTGATATATAGCATGCAACTAATATGAAAATGCACAGCATGCCCCTAAATAAATGCAGATTATCTCAAGGATTTTATGTCAGATTTTTTGTTTAAAGAAAAGTTCAAAAATTTTCCGCAACCCAGTTGTGCAAAAACTTTGCTTCTTTTCAATTTTTTCTACTGATCACTTTTCTTAGAAATAAATTTTAGGTGGAGCTTGCCGAGAGAGCCCGGCCAGAAATCAGCCTAATTTATAGCCAAAATCGATATTGATGTCATCTCACAGTGGGCATAGATTTTGGTGCTCCAACAGGTCAAATATTTACCAAATTTATTAGGAGATGCCAAACGTATTGAAAGACCCACACACCTTAGCTCAGTGGGCTTTTCATTAAGTCAGCTACATGAAATGCCATGCTTTATGAATTCACGGTTACATGATACAACCCTTAACAATATTTGCAAAACTTAAATTAACGTGTCTTAAACCGGTTTTCACATGAATTATAAAACTACAAGCTATACAAAATATCTGAAGCTGTCAAAAAATATGGCATTAGTGCCTAATGTATTTTAGGTGAGCGCCATATTTGCACAGGTGCATATGTTCACAAGCAGTGGTGTTCTAACGACATAGATATGAACAAATACAGTTGAACTCTGTACTGGCTTTTATAAACACCTATGTTAAAGATTAATTTCAGCTACATGAACAGAGATGCAGGTCAAATTGCATTGGGATTATTATTACTTTTATAACTCTATATGTCACAATGGAATATAGGAGAGTGAGCCTGGGCTTACAGTTATTGTAGTTTGAAAATTGAAAAAAAAAAAAAATAGGTTTTCTTAGTAACTTTTACATGTCACCTACTGCAACATTCACTTTTATTGCATGCTTTTACTATTTTAAAAAACACTATTTATTAATCTCAAATTCCTAAATGGTTAAATTGCAAAGTGCTTGTAAAGACAACCAACTTTGTAATTTAACGCTTATTAAACATCATCTTTGTACTGAAGAACAAGGGGATCTTTAACTTTATAGTTAACACCTCTCATTGCTTAGCTTACCGGCTGAAAATCTCGGCTTATACACGAGTATATACGGTATGTCAAATGCAACAACACCCTACGTGTGGTAGCAAACAACTGCTGGGCCCATGGCAGGACTCAGAAGAGAAGGAAAGCTATTTGGCTTTTGGAGCACAAATTTGGCAGTAATAGATTGTGGGTGCCATTTGCAGATGCCAGAACTGCAAAAAACTCAATGAACCCAATTCAGAAATTAAACCTCTCAGGGGAATTCATATAGGGATACAGTTGAATTTTTACTCCACAAGGGTTTCACCGATTTCTTAACCATTGGGGTGTGTGAATATGAAAAGTTGAATTTGTAGAATAATTCGCACATTTATCTGTGTGTTCCGCATGTTGCTGGGCTCATAATGGGCGGTTATTTTGCACTTAGATTTTACAGAACATAGGATATCCTCTTTTTCCATTGACAGACGAAAGATCTGGGTGGGGTTTGTGAATTTGTGGGATGAAGCTTTTACTGGTACCATTTGGGGGACATAATTTTTAATTGCTTTTTGTTTTGAATTTTGGGAGAGCGAATGACCGAAAACAGCAACTCAAGAAAAGTCTTTACACCATGTGATAAGGAAACGCTTTTCTTCTGATCAATATGATTATAACAAAGTCAATGTTATATAGTCTTTTTATATTTTGCACACAAACACGTCTTACAAAATTTTGAGACACAATATGTTTTGAGCTATAACTTTGTCATCACAGACTGACTCGATGTTAAGATTTGGGCTCTGTGGGGGCCTTATTACTTCCAGGACTCCTTTTTCTTTTTACATAAGATCATTCTTAACATTGACTTTAGGTTTGTGGTCATTATCCTGATGCAGAATAAGTTTGAAGCCAATCAGACACCTCTCTGATGGTACTGCATGCTGCATTAGTATTTATCTGTATTTCTCAGCATTGAAGATACCATTAATTCTGACCAATCCCCATCTTCATTTGGTGAAAAGCAACCTAAAACTTGCAAGAAACCTCCACCCTACTTCACAGTTGCCTGCAGACACTCATTTCTGAACCGCTCTCCGGTCCTTCGGGGACATACTGTCTTCTGGTACCGACAAGTATTTCACATTCTGAATCATCAGTCCAGAGCACATGCTACCAATTTTCTGCACCTCAATTCCTATGTTTTCGTACATAGTTGAGTTGCTTGGCATTGTTTCAAGGTTAAAGGTATGACATTCTGGTGCAAATCTTCCAGTAATAACACTTCTGGCCAAACTTTTCTGAATGGTAGATGGGTGTAGCTGGGTCCCACTTACTGCTGCCAGTTCAATCTTGATGGCACTGCTGAACAGATTCCATTGTAAGAAAAGCAAGCAACTGTTGGCTTACGTCTGCTACACTAAGTTTCCTTGGGCGACCACTGCATTTATGGTCTTTCAATCCTTTCTTGGATCTTCTTCAAAAGAGCTTGAACAGCATATCTTGAAACCCCAGTCAGCTCTGCAATCCTTGCCTGGGAGACACCTTGCTGATTAAGTGTAACTACCTTGTCTCTTGTTGCTTGTTTTAGTCTTGTCATGGTGTATGACCTGTAGCAAACTTTGGCTATTCCTTACCCAGTTTTAAGCCTTCTACACAGCTGTTTCAGTTAATGACTGTTTCAACCTACATTTGAAAATTATCATTATCACCTGTGTGGTATATCAGGTTACGCAAACACCTATGATTCTATAAAATATTTTACACCTATGATTCTATAAAATATTTTACTTTGTGTACAAGAACCTAGAAGAATTGATGTTGTGTTGAAGGCTAAAGGGTTTCACACCAAATACTGATTTCATTTCTATTTCTCTTTTGTTCATTCAGTTATCATTTTGATAATTGATAAACTATTAACCATTCAATTTTTTAAAGCATGCTTTACTACATTTCTCAACACTTGTTTAAAACATTAGTGAAGTAGTGTATATATTTTCAAACTGAAATGACAGTTTATGATACAAATGTTGAAGATGGTCAGTATTGTGAAGAGAAAACAACAAGTAAAAAGAATATCTAAACTTCCTAAAAAGATGCCAAACCTGCAGGTTTATGTTTTTTTTGTTTTATAAAGCCTTGGTAGCTCCTACTTTGGATAGTGTCCAATGGATATTCCAATGTGGAAATTTATCACAAGCTAGTTTTGTCTTTGAAATACATTACTCCCGAGAACCTAGTCTTCTCTTTTCCTACCTACATAGCATTAAAGGCTGTGCCCACTACTTGGACTCTCCAATCTACTCTCCAATGGTGCCAGCACCGTTCCAGTGATGTCGACATTGGCTCTCCTGGGGACCGCGTGATTTCCATACACATTGCTGTCGCATGGTACAAGTCCTTGAGATGGTTTTGAGAAATGCAGACAACATGGTAACAAAAAGGATGTGTATTGACAACCCAAAATAGTGTGTGGATATAGAGTGAGCTTAGAGGGAAGCAGGGAAAAAAAATTCAAGATGCTGTCCAGGCTTAGGCCAAATGTCTAGAGTCACTTTATAAGATAGGTGAATCATGATGGCGTGTGGATATAGTGTTAACTTTGAGTGCAATATTTTGATCTCACTGAAGTGGTAGTTATTCATTAAAAGGTTAAAAATTATCATTTGCCTGCAGTCAACATATATTGCAAATTGTTTCTGAAACCAACCTGCCAAAGAAAGAGCACAACAGCCTAGCCTGTCATGTAACCCTGTCACTGTTAAACAACAGACACCTATAAATGAGTCTGTGGGTCCCACAATTAAAACTAGAAGTTTACATACACTATATAAAGACACACATGCATGTTTTTCTCAATATCTGACATGAAATCAGAATAAACCTTTCCAATTTTAGGTCAATTAGGCTTGCCATAATTATTATTTGCCAAATACCATAATAATGAGAGAGAGAATGTTTAAAGTCATTTTTAATACTTACAGCAAAGTCAAAAGTTTACATACACTAAGATTACTATGCCCTTAAACAATTCTGGACTGCTCATATGATGATGTCATGTGTTTGGAAGCTTCTGACAGTTTCTTTGGCAACATCTGAGTTAATTAGAGACACACATATGGATGTATTTTAATGCACACCTCAAACACATTGCTTCTTTTCCTAGCTTCATGGCAAAGTCTAAAGAAATCAGCCAAGATATCGGAACGAGAAAGTGCCTCGTTGGTCTGTACAAAAAATTATACACAAGTACAAACAAGTTGAGAATGCACAGTCATCATACCGCTCAGAAAGAAGAACGTTCTGTGTCCCAGAGAAGAACGTGCTTTGTTCCGACATGTGCATATCAACCCAAGGACAAAAGCAAAAGACCTTGTGAATATGATGGTGGAAGCTGGTAAGATTGTGTCAATATCCACAGTGAAATGAGTAGAGTATCAACATGGGCTGAAAGGCCACTCTGCCAGGAAGAAGCCATTACTTCAAAAGAAACATAAAAAAGCCAGATTAATGTTTGCAAATGCACATAGGAAAACAGACCTTAATTTTTGGAGATGTCCTGTGGTCTGATGAAATAAAAATTAAACTTTTTGGGAATAATGACTATTGTTACATTTGGAGGAAAAAGGGAAAAGCTTGGAAGCCTAAAGGGTATGCCACACTAAACGAGATCGCAAACGAGATCGCTAACGAGATCACTAAAACGTCACTATTTTGCGATCTCGTTAGCGACCTCGTTGTGTGTGGCATGTAGCAACGATGTGGCCCCTGCTGTGATGTCGCTGATCGTTCACTAGAGTTCTGGACCGTTTTTTGATCGTTGGCGTCCCGCTGGTGAGCCTAAATCGCTGTGTTTGGCACCTTTTGCGAACGACGAGCGACCTCGTTTGTGACGCATGACTGTTTTGCGTCACGGAGTGGATCGCAATATCTGTAAGTTCTCTTTTGCGTCACAGAGAGGATCGCAGAAGTTGCAAAGCAGGCTAGCAGGACGCAGAGAGCAGGAGCGATGCTGGAAATTCCTATGAATCAGAAGCGCTCAGTACATGCTAATGACATCCTAACGACCGCCAAAGTCGTTAACCCCTCTCTGACATTAGACGTACTATCCCGTCCATAAAACCCGTGCCATTCTGCCCATGGACGGGATAGTACGTCATAGGCGATCAGCTGCGCTCCTGAGGGGAGCGCAGCTAATCGCCGCCGGGTGTCAGCTGATTATCACAGCTGACACCCGTGACTGTGTGTCGCACATTAACCCCTAGCACACCGCGATCAAACATGATCGCGGTGTGTACTGGGGGCACAGGGAAGCATCGCGCAGGGAGTGGGCTCCCTGCGCGCCCCCCTGAGACCCTCAGACCAGCGCGATGTGATCGCGCTGTTCTGAGGGCTTCCTCCCTCCCAGGACCCGGATCCAAGATGGCGCCGGGGTCCTGGAGGGAGGCGGCTTCCTCAGTGCCTGCTGAGAGCAGGCACTGAGAAGCCTGCTGCACTGCCTGAGCGATCGCTGGTGTGACAGTGTGCTGTGCACACTGTCACACCAGCGATTTGATAAAATACAGTGATGTCCCACCCTGGGACAAAGAAAAAAAAGTTAAAAAAATAAAAATAAACATGTTATAAAAAAAAATCCAAAATAAATAAATAAAAAAAAATATTCCCCAATAAATTCATTTCTTCCTGTAAATAAAAAAACCAAAGCAATAAAAGTACACATATTTGGTATCGCCGCGTCCGTAACGACCCCCCCCTATAAAACTGTCCCACTAGTTAACCCCTTTAGTGAACCCCTTAAAAAAAAAAACGAAGCAAAAAATCAATGCTTTATCATCATACCGCCGAACAAAAAGTGGAATAACGCGCGATCAAAAAGACCAATATAACTAAACATGGTACCGCTGAAAACGTCATCTTGTCCCGCAAAAAACGAGCCGCCATACAGCATCATCAGCGAAAAAATAAAAAAGTTATAGCTCGCAGAATAAAGCGATGCAAAAATAATTATTTTTATATAAAATTGTTTTTATTCTATAAAAGCGCCAAAACATAAAAAAATGATATAAATGAGGTATCGCCATAATCGTACTGACCCGAAGAATAAAACTGCTTTATCAATTTTACCACACGCGGAACAATAAAAACGCCTCCCCCAAAAGAAATTCATGACTTGCTGATTTTTGTTCATTCTAACCTCCCAAAAATCGAAATAAAAAGCGATCAAAAAATGTCACCTGCTCAAAACTGGTACAAATAAAAACGTCAACTCGTACCGCAAAAAATAAGACCTCACATGACTCTGTGGGCCAAAATATGCAAAAATTATAGCTCTCAAAATGTGGCGATGCAAAAAACTATTTTTGCAATAAAAAGCGTCTTTTAGCGTGACAGCTGCCAATCATAAAAACCCGCTATAAATAGTAAATCAAACCCCCCTTTATCACCCCCTTAGTTAGGGAAAAATAATAAAATTAAAAAAATGTATTTATTTCCATTTTCCCATTAGGGTTAGGGTTAGGGTTGCGGCTAGGGTTAGGGTTGGCGCTAAAGTTAGGATTAGGGTTAGGGTTGGGATTAGGGGTGTGTTAGGGTTAGGTTTGTGGTTAGGGTTGGGACTAGGGTTAGGGGTGTGTTGGGGTTAGGGTTGGAGTTAGAATTGGGGGGTTTCCCCTGTTTAGGCACATCAGGGGCTCTCCAAATGTGACATGGCGTCTGATCTCAATTCCAGCCAATTCTGCGTTGAAAAAGTCAAATGGTGCTCCTTCACTTCTGAGCTCTGCCATGCGTCCAAACAGTAGTTTATCCCCACATATGGGGTATCAGCATACTCTGGACCCCAAGAGTTATTGTGCAATTTGTCCTATTTCTTCTGTTACCCTTGGGAAAATAAAAAACTGGGGGCGAAAATATCATTTTTGTACAAAAAAAAATGTTTTTTTGTTTTTACGGCTGTACATTATAAACTTCTGTGAAGCACTTGGGGCTTCATAGCGCTCACCACACACCTAGGTAAGTTCCTTGTGGGGTCTATTTTCCAAAATGGGGTCACTTGTTGGGGATTTCCACTGTTTAGGCGCATCAGGGGCTCTCCAAATGCGACATGACGCATCCAGACCATTCCATCAAAGTCTGCAATCCAAAACGTCACTACTTCCCTTCCGAGCCCTGACGTGCGCCCATACAGTAGTTTTCTCCCACATATTGGGTATCAGCGTACTCAGGACAAATTGGACAACAACTTTTGGGGTCCAATTTCTCCTGTTACCCTTGTGAAAATAAAATATTGGGGGCGAAAAAATCATTTTTGTAAAAAAAAAAAGGATTTTTTATTTTTACGGCTGTGCGTTATAAACTTCTGTGAAGCACTTCGGGGTTCAAAGTGCTCACCACACATCTAGATAAGTTCCTTGTGGGGTCTATTTGCCAAAATGGGGTCACTTGTGGGGGGTTTCCACTGTTTAGGTGCATCAGGGGCTCTCCAAATGGGACATGACGCCCCCAGACCATTCCATCAAAGTCTGCAATCCAAAACGTCACTACTTCCCTTCCGAGCCCCGACGTGTGTCCATACAGTAGTTTTCGCCCACATATTGGGTATCAGTGTACTCAGGACAAATTGGACAACAACTTTTGGGTTCCAATTTCTTCTGTTACCCTTGTGAAAATAAAATATTGGGGGCGAAAAAATCATTTTTGTAAAAAAAAAAAAAAAAAAGATTTTGAAACACCAGGGGGTTCAAAGTTCTCACCACACATCTAGATAAGTTCCTTGAGGGGTCTAGTTTCCAAAATGGTGTCATTTATGGGGGTTTCCACTGTTTAGGCAGATCAGGAGCTCTCCAAACACGACATGGCGTCCAGCCAATTCTGCGTTGAAAAAGTCAGACGGCGCTCCTTCCCTTCCAAACTCTGCCATGCACCCAAACAGTGGTTTACCCCCACATATGGGGTATCAGCGCACTCAGGACAAATTGCACAATAACTTTTGGAGTCTTGTTACCCTTGGAAAAATAAAAATTGGGGTGAAAAGATCATTTTTGTGGAAAAAATATGATTTTTAAATTTTTACGGCTCTACGTTATAAACTCGTGTGAAGCACTTGGGGGTTCAAATTGCTCATCAAAAATCTAGATAAGTTCCTTAGGGGGTCTAGTTTCCCAAATGGGGTCATTTGTGGGGGGTTTCCACTGTTTAGGCACATCAGGGGCTCTCCAAATGCAACATGGCATCCAAACTCAATTCCAGCCAATTTTGGTTGGAAAAAGTCAAATGGTGCTCCTTCCATTCCGAGCTCTGCCGTGCGCCCAAACAGTGGTTCCCCCCCACATATGGGGTATCAGCGTACTCAGGACAAATTATACAACAACTTATGTGGTCCAATTTCTCCTGTTACCCTTGGGAAAATAAAAAATTAGTGACTAAAAGATAATTTTTGTGGGAAAAAAATAGGATTTTTTATTTTCATGCCCGGGCATTATAAACTTGTGTGAAGCACTTGGGGGTTCAAAGTGCTCACCAAAGATCTAGATAAGTTCCTTATGGGGTCTAGTTTCCAAAATGGGGTCACTTGTGGGGGGTTTCCACTGTTTAGGCTCATCTGGGGCACTGCAAACGGAACATGACCCCCATTAACGTCTGCATTCCAAAACGTTACTACTTCCTTTCCAAGCCCTGCCGTGCGCCCAAACAGTTTCCCCCCCCCCCACATATGGGGTATCAGCGTACTCAGCACAAATTGGACAACAACTTTTGGGGTCCAATTTCCTTGGGAAAATTCAAAAATTTGGGACTAAATAATCATTTTTGTGGAAAAATGTTTTTTTTTTTTTTTTCACACCCAGGATTTATAAACTTTTGTGAAACACTTGAGGGTTCAAAGTGCTCACAACAGATCTAGATAAGTACCTTAGGGGGTCTAGTTTCCAAAATGGTGTCACTTGTGGGGGTTTCCACTGTTTAGGCGCATCAGAGGTTCTCCAAACGCGACATGGCATCCAATCTAAATTCCAGCCAATTTTAGTTTGAAAAAGTTAAACGTCTCTCCTTCCCTTACGAGCTCTGCCGTGTGCCCAAACAGTGGTTTTCCCCCACATATGGGGTATTGGCGTACTCAGGAGAAATTGCATAACAACCTTATCTGTCCATTTTCTCCTTTTACCCTTGTGAAAATAAAAAAAAGTTTGTAAAAGATCATTTTTGTGGCTAAAAAGTAAAATATTCATTTTTTCCTTCCACGTTGCTTTAGTTACTGTGAAGCACCTGAAGGGTTAATAAACTTCTTGAATGTGGTTTTGAGTACCTTGAGGGGTGCAGTTTTTAGAATGGTGTCACTTTTGGCTATTTTCTGCCATATAGACCCCTCAAAGTGACTTCAAATGTGAGGTGGTCCCTAAAAAAAATGGCTTTGTAAATTTTGTTGTAAAAATGAGAAATCGCTGGTCAACTTTTAACCCTTATAATTTCCTAACAAAAAAAAATTTTGGTTCCAAAATTGTGCTGATGTAAAGTAGACATGTGGGAAATGTTATTTCTTAACTATTTTGTGTGATATATTTCTCTGTTTTAAGGGAATAAAAATTCAAAGTTTGAAAATTGCAAAATTTTAAAAATTTTCGCCATATTTGCGTTTTTTTCAAAAATAAACGCAAGTTATATCGAAGAAATTTTACCACTAACATGAAGTACAATATGTCACGAGAAAACAATCTCAGAATCGCGAAGATCCGTTGAAGCGTTCCAGAGTTATAACCTCATAAAGAGACAGTGGTCAGAATTGTAAAAATTGGCCCGGTCATTAACGTGCAAACCACCCTTGGGGGTGAAGGGGTTAAAGAGATCGCTGACCGCTGATGTGTCGTTTATGAGATCTCCTGTTTGGCAGCTACTAGCGACCTAAAGAGATCACACCAACGATTGCGTCGTTATCGAGATCGCTAACGAGATCGCTAAGTGTGGCAGTACCTTAAGAATCCCATCCCAATTGTGAGCTGCAGGAGGGACTGGTGCACTTTACAAAATAGATAGCAACATGAGAAAAGAAGATTATGTGGCAATACTGAAGCAACATCTCAAGACATCAGCCAGAAGTTAAAGCTTCGGCGGAAATGGGTCTTCCAAATGGACAATGACCAGAAGCATTCTGCCAAAATGGTAGCATAGTGGCATAAGGATAACAAAGTCAATGTTTTGGAGTGGCCATCACAACAAAGCCCTGATCTCAATCCTATTGAAAATTTATGGGCAAAGCTGAAAAAGCAGGAGCAAGCAAGGCGACCTACAAACCTGGGTCAGTTACACCAATTTTATCAGTAGGAATGAGGACAAATTCTGACCAACTATTGTGAGAAGCTTGTGGAAAGATATCCCAAACGATTGACCCAAGTCATTCAGTTTAAGGGCAATGTTACCAAATACTAATGAAATGTATATAAACTTTTTACTTTGTGGTAAGTAATAAAAATGCCTTAAAACATTCTCTCTCTCATTATCCTGGCATTTGGCAAAATTAATAATTATGATAATCCTAATTGACCTAAAACGGGAAAGGTTTATTCTGATTTCATGTCAGATATTGAGAAAAACATGCATGTGTGTCTTTTTATATAGTGTATGTAAATTTCGAGTTTCAACAGTAGCTAAGTCCCCAACATATCAGAATATTAACCTTCTGTAAGCTGAAAAGCATGACGAAAAGAAAGGGTCTACAGCAGCTGAGATATATTGTAAGACATGAGTCTCAGCCGCAATGCTGAAGATGTGGAGGATACATTTTAGCATAGTTTGACGTAATATTTACACAAGGTTACTGGAAATGTAAGCCTGTTAACACACTAGGAATTACTCATTGTTTGAAGCAGCCACCCCATTCGATGATATGACATGTCTGGATATTTTTGTAAAATATGTGGAGATTGGTTATTTTCTACTTTTTGTCAAAAAGCACTTTGGACATCAAGTAGTTTGCCAATTTGTGGCTTTACATTGTCATGTGCTCCCCTACAGAAACAATTCATTCTTTTAACACCTCTCTGACATTAGACGTACTATCCCGTCCATGAAACCCGTGCCAATCTGACCATGGACGGGACAGTACGTCATAGGCGATTAGCTGCGCTCCCGAAGGGATTATCACAGCTGACACCCGTGACTATGTGTCAGGAGCGGTCACGGACCGCTCCCGGCACATAAACCCCTGGCACACCGCGATCAAACATGATCGCGGTGTACTGGGGGCACAGGGAAGCATCGCGCAGGGAGGGGGCTCCCTGCGCGCCCCCCTGAGACCCTCAGACCAGCGCGATGTGATCGCGCTGTTCTGAGGGCTTCCTCCCTCCCAGGACCCGGATCCAAGATGGCGCCGGGGTCCTGGAGGGAGGCGGCTTCCTCAGTGCCTGCTGAGAGCAGGCACTGAGAAGCCTGCAGCTATGCCTGTGCGATCGCTGGTGTGACAAAGTGCTGTGCAGCGATAAAATACAGTGATGTCCCACCCTGGGACAAAGTAAAAAAGTAAAAAAAATAAAAAACATGTTTTAAAAAAAAATACAAAATAAATTTAAAAAAAAAAAAAAAAATATTCCCCAATAAATTCATTTCTTCCTGTAAATAAAAAAAACAATAAAAGTACACATATTTGGTATCGCCGCGTCCGTAACGACCCCCCCTATAAAACTGTCCCACTAGTTAACCCCTTTAAAAAAAAAAAAAAAAAAAACAAAGCAAAAAATCAATGCTTTATCATCATACCGCCGAACAAAAAGTGGAACACGCGATCAAAAAGACCGATATAAATAAACATGGTACCGCTGAAAACGTCATCTTGTCCCGCAAAAAATGAGCCGCCATACAGCATCATCAGCGAAAAAATAAAAAAGTTATAGCTCGCAGAATAAAGCGATGCAAAAATAATTATTTTTCATATAAAATTGTTTTTATTCTATAAAAGCGCCAAAACATAAAAAAATGATATAAATGAGGTATCGCCATAATCGTATTGACCCGAAGAATAAAACTGCTTTATCAATTTTACCACACGCGGAACGATAAAAACGCCTCCCCCAAAAGAAATTCATGAATTGCTGATTTTTGTTCATTCTAACCTCCCAAAAATCGAAATAAAAAGCGATCAAAAAATGTCACGTGCTCAAAAATGGTACAAATAAAAACGTCAACTCGTACCGCAAAAAATAAGACCTCACATGACTCTGCGGGCCAAAATATGCAAAAATTATAGCTCTCAAAATGTGGCGATGCAAAAAACTATTTTTTGCAATAAAAAGCGTCTTTTAGCGTGACAGCTGCCAATCATAAAAACCCGCTATAAATGGTAAATCAAACCCCCCTTTAACACCCCCTTAGTTAGGGAAAAATAATAAAAAAAAAAAAAAAATGTATTTATTTCCATTTTCCCATTAGGGTTAGGGTTGCGGCTAAAGTTAGGGTTAGGGTTGGCGCTAAAGTTAGGATTAGGGTTAGGGTTGGAATTAGGGGTGTGTTAGGGTTAGGTTTGTGGTTAGGGTTGGGACTAGGGTTATGGGTGTGTTGGGGTTAGGGTTAGAATTGGGGGGTTTCCGCTGTTTAGGCACATCAGGGGCTCTCCAAATGTGACATGGCGTCTGATCTCAATTCCAGCCAATTCTGCGTTGAAAAAGTCAAACGGTGCTCCTTCACTTCTGAGCTCTGCCATGCGTCCAAACAGTAGTTTATTCCCACATATGGGGTATCAGCGTACTCTGGACCCCAAGCGTTATTGTGCAATTTGTCCTATTTCTTCTGTTACCCTTGGGAAAATAAAAACTGGGGGCGAAAATATCATTTTTGCAAAAAAAAAAAAGGATTTTTTATTTTTACGGCTGTACGTTATAAACTTCTGTGAAGCACTTCGGGCTTCATAGCGCTCACCACACATCTAGATAAGTTCCTTGTGGGGTCTATTTTCCAAAATGGGGTCACTTGTTGGGGATTTCCACTGTTTAGGCGCATCAGGGGCTCTCCAAATGCGACATGACGCCCCCAGACCATTCCATCAAAGTCTGCAATCCAAAACGTCACTACTTCCCTTCCGAGCCCCGACGTGTGCCCATACAGTAGTTTTCGCCCACATATTGGGTATCAGCGTACTCAGCACAAATTGGACAACAACTTTTGGGTTCCAATTTCTTCTGTTACCCTTGTGAAAATAAAATATTGGGGGCGAAAAAATCATTTTTGTAAAAAAAAAAAAAAGATTTTTTATTTTACGGCTGTACGTTATAAACTTTAGTGAAACACCTGGGGGTTCAAAGTTCTCACCACACATCTAAATAAGTTCCTTGAGGGGTCTAGTTTGCAAAATGGTGTCATTTATGGGGGTTTCCACTGTTTAGGCAGATCAGGAGCTCCCCAAACACGACATGGCGTCCAGCCAATTCTGCGTTGAAAAAGTCAGACGGCGCTCCTTCCCTTCCAAACTCTGCCATGCACCCAAACAGTGGTTTACTCCCACATATGGGGTATCAGCGCACTCAGGACAAATTGCACAATAACTTTTGGAGTCTTGTTACCCTTGGAAAAATAAAAATTGGGGTGAAAAGATCATTTTTGTGGAAAAATTTGATTTTTAAATTTTACGGCTCTACGTTATAAACTTGTGTGAAGCACTTGGGGGTTCAAATTGCTCACCAAAGATCTAGATAAGTTCCTTAGAGGGTCTAGTTCCCAAATGGGGTCATTTGTGGGGGGTTTCCACTGTTTAGGCACATCAGGGGCTCTCCAAATGCAACATGGCATCCAATCTCAATTCCAGCCAATTTTGGTTGGAAAAAGTCAAATGGTGCTCCTTCCCTTCCGAGCTCTGCCGTGCGCCCAAACAGTGGTTCTTCCCCACATATGGGGTATCAGCATACTCAGGACAAATTGGACAACAACTTATGTGGTCCAATTTCTCCTGTTACCCTTGGGAAAATAAAAAATTAGTGACTAAAAGATAATTTTTGTGGGAAAAAAATAGGATTTTTTATTTTCATGCCCGGGCATTATAAACTTGTGTGAAGCACTTGGGGGTTCAAAGTGCTCACCAAAGATCTAGATAAGTTCCTTAGGGGGTCTAGTTTCCAAAATGGGGTCACTTGTGGGGGGTTTCCACTGTTTAGGCTCATCTGGGGCACTGCAAACGGAACATGACCCCCATCAACGTCTGCATTCCAAAACGTTACTACTTCCTTTCCAAACCCTGCCGTGCGCCCAAACAGTTTCCCCCCCCACATATGGGGTATCAGCGTACACAGGACAAATTGGACAACTTTTGGGGTCCAATTTCCTTGGGAAATTTCAAAAATTTGGGACTAAAAAATAATTTTTGTGGAATTTTATTTTTTTTTCACAACCAGGCATTATAAACTTTTGTGAAACACTTGGGGGTTCAAAGTGCTCACAACAGATCTAGATAAGTACCTTAGGGGGTCTAGTTTCCAAAATGGTGTCACTTGTGGGGGTTTCCACTGTTTAGGCGCATCAGAGGTTCTCCAAACGCGACATGGCGTCCAATCTCAATTCCAGCCAATTTTAGTTTGAAAACGTCAAATGGCGCTCCTTCCCTTACGAGCTCTGCCGTGTGCCCAAACAGTGGTTTTCCCCCACATATTGGGTATTGGCGTACTCAGGAGAAATTGCATAACAACCTTATCTGTCCATTTTCTCCTTTTACCCTTGTGAAAATAAAAAAAAAGTTTGTAAAAGATAATTTTTGTGGCTAAAACGTTAAATATTCATTTTTTCCTTCCACGTTGCTTTAGTTCCTGTGAAGCACCTGAAGGGTTAATAAACTTCTTGAATGTGGTTTTGAGTACCTTGAGGGGTGCAGTTTTTAGAATGGTGTCACTTTTGGGTATTTTCTGCCATATAGACCCCTCAAAGTGACTTCAAATGTGAGGTGGTCCCTAAAAAAAATGGCTTTGTAAATTTTGTTGTAAAAATGAGAAATCGCTGGTCAACTTTTAACCCTTATAACTTCCTAACATAAAAAAAATGTTGGTTCCAAAATTGTGCTGATGTAAAGTAGACATGTGGAAAATGTTATTTCTTAACTATTTTGTGTGATATATTTCTCTGTTTTAAGGGAATAAAAATTCAAAGTTTGAAAATTGCAAAATTTTAAAAATTTTCGACATATTTGCGTTTTTTTTTCAAAAATAAACGCAAGTTATATCGAAGAAATTTTACTTCTAACGTGAAGTACAATATGTCACGAGAAAACAATCTCAGAATCGCGAATATCCGTTGAAACGTTCCAGAGTTATAACCTCATAAAGAGACAGTGGTCAGAATTGTAAAAATTGGCCCGGTCATTAACGTGCAAACCACCCTTGGGGTGAAGGGGTTAATGTTTCAATGATTATCACCATGGTGAAAAGGCACGATAAAGCGTTCTTCTTAGACCTAATAATGGGTAAGCACCGTAAATTTACACCACTTGTTCTTGGGATTTAACCCCCACCTCTTTTAATTTCACTACATATTTGCCTGATACATAGTTCTCAATGAGCGCAATGTAGCGAACTCAAGTATCAGCAGTGTTGACGCCTCTATAGAACCGAGCAAACAGCAGATCAGCGGGGTCCTAACATGGCCACATACCCAAATCCGCTCCGACAGGAATATGTGGCACTGCAGATGGCTATTCAGTAAAAAAAAAAAATTGAAGTACAAAAAAAAGTATATTTGTGTTATTAGGAGGGGGGAAAAAAATGGAAGGTTCCCACCATAATTATATATGAAAATGTTTTTTTTTCATAATATATATTTCACTACATAAACAAAAACCCTACATACATTAGGCATCTACACAACTCCAATAATCTGGATAAGTCATTTAGCAGGATATTAGGTGTGAAACGAGAACAGTTCAACAGGGGCCCCATGGAGTCACATCAGTGAAAGAATAAAGTTATGGCTGCTGAAAAGTAGAGAGGCTAAAATGAAAGAAATTGGCCGGTCATTGAAAGCCTTGTCATTAAAGGGTTAAATTAATCTGTGGTTTTTGGATCAATATTGCTGAAGTGATTTGATAAAGTTTTAAATTGAATAGTATATAGCCAAATGATTTCTTGAGACATTTTGAGAGGTGGCTTTAATTTTAATCATCGTTATCCATCCGTAACTACCATACATGCCACATGCTTTGGTATAAATGCAAATAGCAGTCAAGTGAGATGCAAGTTCATAGACTATACAAATACTTCAAAGGAGATCTGAGGCACGAGAAAACACCCGGAGCATCCACGGGTACAAGTCATTCACCAGGCAAAAGCCTGATGATACATGATCACATGGGAACCACATCAACAGGTGGACTAATCTGCATACTTCCTTCTCACATTTGTGGGGCAATCTTCCTGTCATCTTTGTGGTTGAGCCAAGACACTGAATGTATGTAGCGCATAGAAGGTGTGACAAGAATCTCCACAAGCCAGCTGGGCACATGAATTATCTAGGATTAAACGACTGAAGCAAGCAAACTGCTAACTGCCTGATACACTGCTGACCTCTGAAACATTATACAAAGTCTAGAGCACAGAAATACAAAGATCCCGCTTCTGCCCAAGGACAAGTGGAGAGAGATTAAGAGTAGGATCCCAACGTCTGGACTATATTGTATTACAGTGTGGAGAACTTTGATATTTGGCATTTTATTTTGCTCCAGGTCCCATAAAGTATTTACAATATTTATAAGGTTCAGCTTAAAAGTAAAAAAAACAAACAAAAAACAAAACAAGTTATTATTGCCGCAGATACCTCCTTATGAAAATGTATGTTCTGGGAGCAAATCCTAGTTTAGAAAGAAATGTTTGAGTCATGTTACTCAACTTGGAGCTTTGCAGTTGCTGAGAAACAGCAGCAATTCCCAGTTTGCCCTAAAACATTACGCCATGTACACATATATACATGAAGGGGGGTACCAATTCCTGCAGTTTCTTTTTAAAGCACCACAAGGTTTTTTTTATTTCAGCGCTGCAGTGGGGCCATTAGTGCAAGCTCCTGGACACTTACCAGTCGCTGCCTTAAACTGATCCGATCCCTCAAATTCTGACTGACCAGAAGTCGGCGGTGACGGTCACAAGCTCTCCATGCAAGTCGATGAGAGCCTTGTTCTGGCTCTTCTAGACTTACATTGAGTTGTGACTTCTGGATCGCCAGCAAACAATACAACGATCTGGCAGGTCATAAACTGCTGGACACCGACCGGGGCAGTGCCGACAAACAGAACAAGATGTGTGCTTAGATTAGTGGCACCGCTTCAGTGGTAAAATGGAAAAAAAAAACCAAAAAAAAACTAAACGCTGGAGTGCACAGTAACCTACAGACAGTGTCAGGTTGGCGCCGTTATACTGATTAAATTGATAAATTGGTTGATGAAATCCGTCTTGTGGTTCTTATTTAATCTTCATTTTCAGTTTTGAGTTAATGATATGCCCGTGCCCCAGGGCGGTCTGTGGGGGGTCTTCATGCAGTGCTCTGATTAGGTATTCACCAGTATGTCTTCTGACAGGTCACTATTCCCTCACTGACCTGCCCCCTAGTGTACATAATGAATATCTGTACATAATGGGAAAAAAATATCGCACCAGCCGTGGCACCTGCGCTGCATCATAATCGCATTTTTAATGTCCCAATAATAAATGTGATTGATGCTATTCAGATAGAAAAAAGAAATTAAAAAATCAATCTTAAAATGGCGCCAGCGCAGTAGCATCTATCAGTGTATATAGGTGATCCGATAGCTGCTACTGTGCAGGCAGCACCATCTTGGAGCAGGAATTTTTTTTCTATTCTCAAGCAAGATGGCGCCGCCGGCACATGCGCAGTAGCAGCTATGTACACCGATAGCTGCTACTGTGCGGGCGCTGTTTTAAGACAGATTCCCCCCATCAGAATAACATTAACCATTTTTATTATTAGGACATTACACATGCATTATGCTGCAGAGCAGGTGCCATTTTTTTTCCTTCAATATGTACAGATATTCATCATGCAAACTAGGGGGCAGGTCAGTGAGGGATCAGTGACCGGTCAGCAGTCTGCATTATGAATAGCTAATCAGAGCACCACATGAAGACCCCCCCACAGGCTGCCCCGGAGCACGAGCATATCATTAACTCAAAATTGAAAATAAAGATTAAACAACCACAAGACGGATTTAATCAACCAAAGGATCATTTTAATCAGTATAACTGCGCCGATCTGACACTGTGTGTAGGTTACTGTGTACAATCCTACTGACAGGTTCCCTTTAAGCTAGGAGTAGATACAAAAAGGAAAACAATGAAAGGGAAACTGTTAAGGTAACAGGAGCCAGTAATCAACTGAATGAATGTTCATAAAAATGCTTATTCCTTTTCATTACCGATTTGGCCCAAACAGCCTGCACAGTTACAATGATGGCCGGAGGAAAAATGAGTGACATTTGACCAGATATATTGCCACTAAGTGCTCTTTTGGGGAGTTTAAGGTTGGTTTCACACATCTAACATTTACAGTATGAGTATGGTCCACAGGGCTCCACACTCAAACTCAACAGCCAAATCCATCATGCACATGAGACTGCAGATTTTGGGTTCAGTAGAACACACCTTGCTGAGGACAACCCAGTTCATACTCATATTGCTAAAATAGGACATCTGAAGCTGGTCCAATTTCCTGTGTAATAGGACCTCTAAGCAGTCAAGTGTGTGCCAAGTACTATAACAAATGTGAACAAAAAGGAGTTTAAAGCTGCAATATCTGTGTGACTGCTGATTCTTTTACTTATGTTGCCCTCAGAGAGGAATCAGTTATCGTACAGCCCTTTCTCTAGCTGAAAAGGACAGAAAAGTTTTTGGACACTAGCCGAATTTTCATAATTTAGTCTCTGCACACCAGTGTACGGCTGGGATCACACATGCGAGAAACTCATCCAATTCTCGTGCGAGTCTCTCGGATGAACACCCGGCGCTGCCGCTGGCACTCGGACCGGAGCGTGCGGCTGCATAGAAATACATGTAGCCGCACGCTCCGGTCCAAATGCCGGCGGCAGTGCTGGGTGTTCATGCGAGAGACTCGCACAAGAATCATGCAAGTTTCTCGCATGTGTGATCCCGGCCTAATGGTTTTGCTCCAAGAAAATGTGATTTACCATGCGACACCCATGTTCTATGTGAGAGAGTGTGTATGGAGCGGGCTCTCCAAACCAATACCTCTACCACGTCTGGCGGATTATGCAAATTTTAGCCTAATCTGTCTAGAGGTTTGCAACTTGAGTTCTAAAGTCATCAGAAAATGACAATGATGAAATTAGGTTTTTCGCTAAATTTATTTCATAAATTATTTTATATATTTTTTAACATAGTAATCTGCTTTGAAAAAAAAATAAAAATAGGGAATCTTGCATTTTTCACACTGGCCACTGGGGCCAGTACTTCCTGTTTCAGGAAATAACATATGTACGTAGAAATAATGGTTGGATCATGTATTGATGTGTGTAATTGCAGGGTCAGCTGTGACACCGTGTAATGCGATCAGTGGATCTTGTGTTATCAGCTGTGTATAGAGGTGTTTTCTGTCATAGTAATCCTGCCTCCAATTGAGAAAGAACATCTCCTATGAACTCTTCATGAAAGAACAGGAAGTATTATGCTGAGCTCACACTGCGAGTTTTTGCTGCGTTTTTTTTTCTACAGCAAAACCTGAGTGGCAGGAAAGCTGCAGCAAAAATAAAGGTTTTGTTGCATTTTTTTCCATTCAATTCACTGAAAAAACGCTGAAAGAAGGGACATGTTCTACGTCCAAAAAAAAAAAAAAACAAGCAGCAAAGCACAAAATACTGTTGGCAAAAAAACCAAGCTGTGTGCAAGAGACTTCTGAAATCTCATAGACATAGCTGGTACTGTCAAATGCATCTGAAAATTAGCATAAAAAAAGCAGCAAAAATGCCCAGTCTGAACTTAATCTAAGTCTAAAAAAGCCCCAGTAACTAGATGTTGTGAAGGTTTTTTTCTTTTAAACTAGGGACAGTTCTGAAATCATCCACTTTACTGGTCTTCTAAACACTCTTGGTGTTGTTGAGCTCCTCAGTGCATTCCCAAAGTTTCTGCCATTTCTCTGAGATGGCAGTGGTTTAGACTAATGAGTTTAATTAAGGAGGCTTGGGCTGCTTTGGTTTAAAGGCAGTTTACAGCCGTAGGAACCTTCCTTTACTATTATTATCATGGAACCTAGGCAATCTAAGCTCCTCTTTTGTATACAAGCCCCACTGCTCAAGATTTCTACATGACTACTTGGTTTCAGGAGCTTAGAGATAATTTTCATTAAAAATAGTTTTATTTTTTTCAATAGATTAATAAGTCAGCAGTGTGTAAAAGTTTGTTTCACATCAATCAGGAATTAGGAACATTTTTAAAGCTTCTTCTGGTTTATGAGAAACCAATTTCCGTTTCATAAATCCAGTGTCAATACATCATCTAAGTAACATCACAGAAGATGTTTATCCAAGATGTCATCAGCTAACCCACTCTCAGTGGGACATCAGAGAAGATCATGACCAACAAACAATAACAAGGGCAACATTTGCCCAGGAAGGGTAAGCACTGAAGGTCGAAGGAAAAAAAAAAACACTCCCAAGGAAGGCTTTTTACATTTTAAAGAGTTGCTAACACTTTACATATAAACAGGCTGAACTTGAAAGCTGTGTAAGCAAAACCAGGATGGGGAATAAAAACCCCCCAAAGCAAGTTTTCATTTGCCAGTCACTGCCCAACTGATAGTATCTAAATAATAAAGTTTCTGTCATTTCTCGCTTCATACAGCCGATAAAACATGCTTCCCCTGGGAGAAAACACTTATTACATTGACAGCTATTTAGAAATGACATTAACCTTTAGCTTGCATGACTGATTTGTCTAACCACTGAAATATGTGAGGAAAGAAATCCATCGAAGGTTAACCACACAAGCTAGGTAAGATGTAAAGAAGCTAAAGCAAAAATGTAAGGTGTCATAATCCTTCTCTACCGCAATACCTAGAATATTGAAAGCTCCCTGTGCTGCAGGAGAATAAAGAACAAGGCCAATGGGAAAGATGCTTACAGAAAATAAAATCATTTCCACAGTTTGTTAACAGAATGTGAAGTGACAAGTGCTACTGCCTGCAGTCCCCAACGTACAGTCCGAGGTCTGGACATTTTGGTGCTGGCTCTCATATGTGTGTGTGTATATATGTGTATATACACATGCACACACAATATACACACAAATACAGTATGAGCATGCTGACCTAGCAACTCTGGGTACATAGGTATATACACACACACACACACACACACAAGAGCCAGCGCCAAAATGTCCAGACCT
The DNA here is from genome assembly GCA_033576555.1 of Oophaga sylvatica. Taxonomy (NCBI): domain Eukaryota; kingdom Metazoa; phylum Chordata; class Amphibia; order Anura; family Dendrobatidae; genus Oophaga; species Oophaga sylvatica. The sequence continues at coordinate 548,085,558 of JARQOD010000002.1, forward strand.
CGGACTGTACGTTGGGGACTGCAGGCAGTAGCACTTGTCGCTTCACATTCTGTTAAACTGTGGAAATTATTTTATATATATAATATTTTGTGTGGATATATATTTTCGGATTTTATTCTGTCAGCTCGAGGTTCATCATTAATTACAGACTGCATTCTAACATTTGGACACTCTTCTGCCTCTATTACCCATATATACTCACACACAAATATTCGCATGCTGACCTAGCAACTCTCTGTGCATACGCTTGTATTAAAGGGACTGTCAGGATATACTCTCTTGTACTATTTGACACTGGGCAGATAGAGATGCAACTGAATGCTAGGAGTCATAACTGCTGAAGCAAAACTTCACACTCTGTGGGTATAGGCCAGCGAGGATGAGGCAGATTCTGAAGGCTTATCCTGAAGGGAGGCAGATTTGTGGCAGCAAATTATCAGACTCTACTGGAAGGGTTAGCGGTGTCAGAGCCATAAGTGGTGGTGTTTGTAGGCAGGAAGCAATTTTCCGCATATAAAAGGCTGGAAGGGAGAAAGTTGTGTGGGCTTTATGCACCTCCTGGAAAGGCAGAAAGTGGTACAGCAACCATGGTACCAGGAGGCCATTGGGCCACATAATAGTCAGCAGTCCAGAGGGATCTTGAACATTTCCATAACCAGTGACCACTCAGTTTCCAAGAGATCGGACATCTCTGATCAATTGGAAGTGCACCAGGTTACAGAGCAGAGTGAGGTTCCTCTGGAAGAAGGAATAAAATGATAAGATTTCTCATGGTCATCTGAGCAGCTGTGAAATGGGTTAATGTCCTGTATTTAACAGAAAATTAGTTTTAGGGCACACAGAAGTGAGAGTCCGGAGCACCCATTGGTTAGGTTTAATGTTGTTCTGAAATCATTTTTAACAAATTGCTACCACCTATTGCTGAAACAAAAAACTTGAAGAGATGAACTGGAATATAAGTTGGTGTGCATGCAGCGTGTAAGTGCATGTTCACGTTGGCCACTAAACAGACAAAAGCCAAAGATAAAAACATATAAGCAAATAGATAAATTATACACATGCATGTCACTTGGCAAATTGTAAGGTTTTAATACTAGTGGTTGGGACCATCCCAAAAATTATGTTAACCAAGCACACTATTATTTTCCTGCACTGTTGCTCTTTACTTATTGCAGGGTATGTGCTTATTATGTTTTTATATTAAGTTTCACCTATTGCTGACCTAGATCAAGTCAGAATTTTTCAGGGTGGCAAGGGCTGAAGGGACAACTTCTTCCACAATATATGTGGTGTCTGCGCAACTCTCCAACTCCACACTTTGTTACACCCAAGGCACTGGACCTTCAACGGCAAATGGAAAAAAAAAGTTTGGTGTTTGGCCCAGTCTACAATAAATAAATTAAAAAAAAGGTATCACACATAATGAGCGTGCCACTTTAAGGGAATCTGTCACCACATTTGACCGATCTAAACTATTAGGCTAAGTGCACACGTTCAGGAATTTTTGCGTTTTTTTCGCGATTTTCCGAGGTAAAAACGCGAAAAAAAACGCAAGCATTAAGCATCCTATACATGTTAATTGATTCCGCATGTTTTGGCCACATGTTGCGTTTTTTTCCGCGAAAAAGACGCTTCGCGGAAAAAATAGCAACATGTTCATTAATTTTGCGGAATGTAAGCGGTTCATGTGCGATGGTACCCAGGGTCTGAAGGAGAAGAGACTCTCCTCCAGGCCCTGGGTACCATATCCCTGGTAAAACAATAATTAAAATAAAAAAAAATGATATTCTCACCTTCCGGCGGCCCCCGCAGCTTTCCCGCCTTCAGCGACGCTCCCGGCAATTCCCGGTCCCAGTAATGCATTGCGAGATCACCCAGATGGCGTACCGGTCTCGCGTGATGCTACGTCATCGGGGTGATTTGTCGCAAAGGACTCCTGGGACCGGGAGTTGCCGGGAGCGTCGCTGAAGGTGGGAAGGCTGCGGGGGCCGCCGGAAGATGAGAATGTCATTATTTATTATTTTTTTTATTATTTTTACATTAGATCTTTTTACTATTGATGAGACATAGGCGGCATCAATAGTAAAAAGTTGGTCACACGTGTCAAACACTATGTGTGACTCGTGTGACCAACCTGTCAATCAGTTTTCCAAGCGATGCTACAGATCGCTAGGAAAACGCTAGCATTCTGCAAGCTAATTACGCTTGCAAAACGCTATTATTCTGGCGGGAATACGCATACAAAAAAATGCGTATTTCCCGCGGGAGAAGTGCGGGATTGCCGTGGAAATTTTCGCGGCAATTCCGCAACGTGTGAACTTAGCCTTAATATGGGCATACAGGTTATAGACTGCTGATAAAAGTCCTCCCTGTGTGACTCATATAGCAGGTTTAGGCCTCTTGACGTCTGGCGTCAGTCCCAGTCCGCTAAAGTTTGAAAATAAAGGATCAGCTGTATTTGGGTGAAAACCGATGCAGCTGAACCGTTTTTAGACGGATCCGTTAAGAATAAGAAAATGAAGGTTTGAAGCTGGGTTGTGGGGAGAGAGAGAGGTTCTGGCCAGTTTTAGCACACAATAACGGACTCAGTCGTCGGATTCAGTCAAAAACGGATGACGACAGATCCGCCACTCATAGGCGTCCATTATAGAAACCGGCGGACGCGAAGGATCTGTCATGGTCCGCCATTTGGACGCAGACAAAAAAGTTCAAGTGTCCATTTTCAAAACACACCGGACGCCAAATTTTGGACGGTTCCGTCGGTTGATGAATCAAACGGATGACCATCCGTCAAAATCCGTCACTAATGCAAGTGAATGGGGAAAAAACGGATCCGCCCAAAAAAAGGCGGATCCGTTTTTTTCACACTTTGACGGATTTTGACTGACGCCAAACGACTGAAGTGTGAAAGAGGCCTTATATGTGACCTCTTCCAGGCTCGGATGGTGCCGGGAGATAACTCTGCCTCCAGAGCTTGTTTTACATGAAGGAGGCATTCCCAGTGTGAGACAAGTAACCAACACAGAACAGGAGAAAGGAAATTTGTCTTCTTGCAAACATATTTTCGCTTCTCTATGAGCTCTGCTGTATTGCAACCATGTCTACCTGTGAGCTGGAAGCTGAGAGGAACCTGCAAAATGTCAGTTACCAGGAGAGCAAAGAGCGGCCAGCACAGATCACACTGGTAACAGTGGTAACCATGTCACATCACACTGGCAACTCCCCCTTATATATAAAATAAGCTTTGGGGCAGAGTTATCTCCAGGCACCATCCGCCCCGAAGCCTGGAAGAGGTCACATATAAAGTGATTTCTCAGCAACAACACAGCTGACATGAGACACACGGGGAGGACTGTTTTCAGCAGTTAATAACCTGTATGGCCATACTAATAGTTTAGATAGGTCAAATGTGGCGACAGGTTCCCTTTAACCATTATAAACTTAAAAGGAGACAGAGATGAGTAACCAAATCCATGTGTGGCTCTTGTTATATGTAATGGTCACTAGTTTTGCAGAACATCAACTAGGCGCCTTATTATGTCAGGTCAAGTTTCCTCCATTGATAAAAGACTTAAAAAATTTGAATATGCAAATTGCCTCTTAAACATAAAAAATTAAAAAATTTGGACACCCTTCTGCTTTTATTACCCCTAGAATCTTGGCATACTAATTTTTGATGCAATCCCCTAAAATTACTACCTTTTTAATCAAACAGATAAAACATTGTAAAAGAAATTAATGAGACAATACAATCCCAAATAAAAATAACACCAAAAAGGAAATTACAGAACAAAGTAAGAAAAAGACAAGGCAATGAAATGCATCACATGCACCCAAATCTTAATATGCAGTTTGGTAAAGTTCAAGTCTGTCTTTGAAATAAGCCTTGCTGTATACCCAGCAAGCCTTGTATTAATGCGATGTAAGAGTTTGGTCAAATTCAACGCTAATGGAGCATAAAAGTGCTTTTTGGCTGAAAGTGAGATCGTTTTTTTTAAAAATTCTAAGCATGATCACTTTCCTTTTTCCCTAGCTTCTCTCTCATCTTTGCAGGAACAGTCTGATACAAGCAGCACAGCTTAAATAAACTAGAAACATTTCAAATGATCCATAAAGGATTAATAGGCGCTGCGGGAAGTCCTATAGGCTTAGTGTATACGTTTTTCATCTCTTCTCCCTTGACAAGCAATGAATGAAATTCTGAACAGTTTCAATGTCACCCAATAACAGCACACAACAGCTCCTATCATTGAGATGTGGAGATTTATACAAAAAATATTATCAGTAAAGGGGGAAACAACAACTGGTTAAATGTCGACAAGCATTTAGATAGACAAACAGGACCCAAAGAAATGAGTTATTAATATAGAGAGGAATAGGGGAAAAGATATCCGCTATTATTTTGGCAGTGACTATCTATGCTGAAAAACACCAAAAAAAAACATCTCAGTATTTTCTTTCAATACAATTTTCTTGTCTTCCCACTGACTTGTATGATTACAGCAGAAAGAACAGTTCTAAACATGTTTCTCAATTGAATTTTCAATCAATATCAGCAAAACAGGAAGGTGGAGAAAAATATATTACAGAATTAGCCATTGTTTGCAAAATTGCCAAACTAAGGGCCGTTGCCGTAGGGAAAGGTCTTTGGGTTTACCAGATATTTTGTTGGAAATAATTAGTATTGTAAAAGACTATCCTAAAGTGGCCCTCCGGCAATCATTATAGGCAACAGAGTAGAATGATGTTGATCAGTTGTTCGTTACAACCATTATGCAATGCTATGATAGACCACAGTGTTGTAGAAAATGCATTCATGTATACAGGTCAGCCGGGTCCAAATTATTATGCAACTACCATTTTTCTCCGATTTTCCCAATTGGTCTATGCAAAGGAGTCAGTATGGAGTCAGTATAATGTTCAATTCAATTGTTTCAGTCTAAATCACAAGTTATAGGACAAACCTCCGATAAAAAAAAAAAGTTAAGTAAAAAATTCAATGCACTGTTTCAAATTATTTTGCACAACAGTTTCCAATTTGCAGCATTAAGAGGTCATCTTAACAGGCCAAGTTACATGTTAACATAGGACGCCTTCTTTGATATCACCTTCACAATTCTTGTTTCCATTGAATTTGTCAGTTTTTGGAGAGTTTCTGCTTGATTTGCTTTGCAGGGTGTCACAATAGCCTCCCAGAGCAGCTGTTTTTATGTGAGCTGCCTCCCATCTTCATAGATCTTTTGCTTGAGGATTCTCCAAAGGTTATCAGAGTTGAGGTCTTGGGAGGATGGTGGCCACACCATGAGTTTCTCTCCTTTTATGCCCCTTGCAGCAAATGGCTTAGAAGTATTCTTTGGAGCATGCTGTATTGTCATGCATGAAGATGATTTTGGTACAGATGGCACGGTAATTGTTTTTGTACCATAAAAGTGGTCAGTCAGAAACTTTATATACTTTGCCAAGGTAATTTTCACACCTTTAGGAATCCTAAAGGGGCATACTAGTTCTCTCCCCATAATTCATTCCCACAACATGATTCTGCCACCTCCTTGCTGGGACATGGTGGCCATCCACTACTCCATCCAGGGTTGCACGGTACTCATCAGTAAACAAGACTTTGAGTCTTCCTGTATGTCTGGGCCCACTGCAACCACATCTGCTTGTGAGCACTGTTTAGGGGAAGCCAAATAGTAGGTTTATTCATAACTGCAAACCTTTGGAGGATCCTACACCTTGTGGTTTGCAGTACTCGAGGCAGCAGCAATTTCAAATACTCGTTTGCTGCTTTGTGATGGTATTTTAGCAGCTGCTCACTTAATCTGATGAATTTGTCTGACCGAAACCTTCCTCATTATGCCTTTATCTGTACTAACCCGTCTGTGCTTTATACCAGCCACAAATCTCTTCACAGTACGATAACGTTTAAGCTTTCATGAAATATCTAACGTTTTGATACCTTGTCTATGGCACTGCATTATTTGATGCTTTTCGGCAGGAGAGGAATCCTTTTTCTTTTCTATATTGCTTGAAACCTGTGGCCTGCTTAATAACGTGGAATGTCCTACTTAAGTAGTTTTCCTTTAATTAGACTCACCTGGCAAACTGATTTTCACAGGTGTTTGAGAATGATTTTAGCAAACTAATGCGCCCAGAGACACAATACCATCCATGAGTTTATTTGAAAAACAAAAAAATTACTTCTTTATGACGTGTACATCCAATTTGCATAATAATTTTGAACACTGTTGATTACAAGGAAAGCAAGCACGTTTAAGAGCTTGTAGTGTAAGAAAAGAAGAAAAACACCTTTCAAAATGCCACACCACTTTATTATATCCGATGTGTTGAGGACATAATTTTGGGGCACTTACTATTACATAGGTACGATAGGTCGCTATCCTGCTCTTGTTAGTGCTGCTTGCTTCACAGACTGCACAGCTCTCGGTCCATAAAATACCTGTTTTGTGTAGAAGCTTGTGACTAGACCTGTCCATCAGTCTTGTCCAATTGGAAACCTCACATTAGAAATCTGCTTTTCTATTGGAGGATAATGAACAGGTCTGATCATATGTTTCTGCACCATCAGCTATTTTATGGACTATAGAGCTGTGCCGTCTGTGACGAAAGCTGCAGTAACAAGAGCAGGAGAAGAACTTGTTCTATCAATATAATAGTAAGCGTCATAAAATCATTTCCTCAAAACATTTGTTAAAATAAAAATAATGTGGCCGACCCAGTTACCTCATTCTGTAGCCAGCAGTAGGCAGTGTAATGGTATGTTTCCACGTTCAGTATTTGCTGCGGATTGGATGCTGCGTACAGCCGCAGCGTCCAAACCGCAGCGGATAGATGATACAGAATAATGGATGGGATTTTATGAAATCCCATGTCCACTATGCATTCAAAGACGCAGGTGGCAGCCCTGCGTTATACGCATTTGTGGCGTGTCTTTCTAGACCGCAGCATGTCTATTTAACTTATGGAGATGCTCAATCTCCGCAAGATAAATAGCACCGTCCTATGTATAGGATGCGTTGATTCCGCATGTGTTCAATGAACGCATGCGGAATCACCGCATGTACAAAAGCCGGCAGCACTTTGGACAGAGCAGGCATGTGCTGCGTCCAAAAAGCTACCTAATACAGCGGCTATAAGAGGCAAATGGTGCAAAAGTTTTAATGAACTCAATTGCAAAAATTATTTTTTTAGTCTTTAAATGTAACCTGTTATGTCCTTTTTTCTATTAAGCTGCTCTCATTGTCTTGTTAGTGATGCACATTGCATCACTAACATGTTTTTCTCAAGCTAAACGTCCCAGTATTCATGTTTTATTCTTTGAGAATTGCCCCACATACTTTCTGTTTCACTCATGGGGTAGGGATCTCCAACTTTCCAGTCACGGTCAGTGAAATGCTTTTTCAAATTCTCTACGCCCACTGCATCATAATTCCTACCCATCACTGCTCCCTTCGTCACCGCAATCTCCCAGCAGATGCCGCACTTGGGCAATGACTATCAGCTTTTCGGGCATATGCACTGAATCTGGGTGTACGTCCCCAACTTCATATCACATGTGCACATGCTCCAGATTCGCTGAGTATCACAATAATGCACGCGTCCACCCGCCACCGACTCTCAGCGGTTTTGATGCAGTGGGCGTGGAGAATTTGAAAAAGCATTTCACTGACCGTGACTGGAAAGTTGGAGATCCCCAGCCCATTCATCAAAGAATAAAATGTGCTTTTTGCAATAAATACTGGGACGTTTTGCTTGAGGAAAACATGTTAGTGATGTAATGTGCATAAGTTTCCCTTTAAGGTACAGAAATGCTGCAAACTACATATACAGGTCCTTCTCAAAAAATTAGCATATAGTGCAAAATTTCATTATTTTCCATAATGTAATGATTACAATTAAACTTTGATATATTTTAGATTCATTACACACCAACTGAAATTTGTCAGGTCTTTTATTGTTTTAATACTGATGATTTTGGCATACAACTCCTGATAACCCAAAAAACCTGTCTCAAAAAATTAACATATTTCAACTGTCCAATAAAATAAAAGTGTTTTTTAAAAACAAACAAAAAACCCATCAAATAATAAAGTTCAGTTATGCACTCAATACTTGGTCGGGAATCCTTTTGCAGAAATGACTGCTTCAATGCGGCGTGGCATGGAGGCAATCAGCCTGTGACACTGCTGAGGTGTTATGGAGGCCCAGGATGCTTCGATAGCGGCCTTAAGCTCATCCAGAGTGTTGGGTCTTGCGTCTCTCAACTTTCTCTTCACAATATCCCACAGATTCTCTACGGGGTTCAGGTCAGGAGAGTTGGCAGGCCAATTGAGCACAGTAATACCATGGTCAGTAAACCATTTACCAGTGGTTTTGGCACTGTGAGCAGGTGCCAGGTCGTGCTGAAAAATGAAATCTTCATCTCCATAAAGCATTTCAGCCGATGGAAGCATGAAGTGCTCCAAAATCTCCTGATAGCTAGTTGCATTGACCCTGCCCTTGATGAAACACAGTGGACCAACACCAGCAGCTGACATGGCATCCCACACCATCACTGACTGTGGGTACTTGACACTGGACTTCAGGCATTTTGGCATTTCCTTCTCCCCAGTCTTCCTCCAGACTCTGGCACCTTGATTTCCGAATGACATGCAAAATTTGCTTTCATCAGAAAAAAGTACTTGGGACCACTTAGCAACAGTCCAGTGCTGCTTCTCTGTAGCCCAGGTCAGGCGCTTCTGCCGCTGTTTATGGTTCAAAAGTGGCTTTACCTGGGGAATGCGGCACCTGTAGCCCATTTCCTGCACACGCCTGTGCACGGTGGCTCTGGATGTTTCTACACCAGACTCAGTCCACTGCTTCCTCAGGTCCCCCAAGGTCTGGAATCGGTCCTTCTCCACAATCTTCCTCAGGGTCCGGTCACCTCTTCTCGTTGTACAGCGTTTTCTGCCACATTGTTTCCTTCCAACAGACTTCCCATTGAGGTGCCTTGATACAGCACTCTGGGAACAGCCTATTTGTTGAGAAATTTCTTTCTGGGTCTTACCCTCTTGCTTGAGGGTGTCAATGATGGCCTTCTTGACATCAGTAAGGTCGCTAGTCTTACCCATGATGGGGGTTTTGAGTAATGAAACAGGCAGGGAGTTTTTAAAAGCCTCAGGAATCTTTTGCAAATGTTTAGAGTTAATTAGTTGATTCAGAAGATTAGGGTAATAGGTCGTTTAGAGAACCTTTTCTTGATATGCTAATTTTTTGAGACAGGTTTTTTGGGTTATCAGGAGTTGTATGCCAAAATCATCAGTATTAAAACAATAAAAGACCTGACAAATTTCAGTTGGTGTGTAATGAATCTAAAATATATGAAAGTTTAATTGTAATCATTACATTATGGAAAATAATGAAATTTAGCACTATATGCTAATTTTTTGAGAAGGACCTGTAATATAGGCTATAAAAAACACATACTACTGTGTAATGAACCTCTAGAATAAGCTAAGAGTTTCTAAAACAATTCAGCAATCAATGACTGTGCAGATGTAACAGCTGACTTATCCAAAAAAGGATAAAACTTGAGGAGAATCATAACCTTACCAATCCTCATTTATCACCCTTTGCGGTCAGTATGACCCAAGTCTGCTCATTTCAGTTGCATAAGGTCAAATGAAAAGAAACACAGAAATAGTCTCTAACTGCAGTTTTGTTATTCTTATATAAACTGAAAGAAAAACGTTAGTAAAAGTTATGTGGGTTGCTAGTCTTTGGTCTGTCAGCTTTCTTGAATTCATCAGTTTAGTAAATACCTGACCTCACCATATAACCGTGCTGCTCCTTGGTTACCCTTCTTAAAATTGTCTGATTAATATTCACAACTGACTCCGGTTTTCTAAGGCTAAGTTCACATTGGGTTTTTGCTGCATTTTTTTTGTGCAGCAAAATCTTAGTGCTTGGCAGGAAAGAAGCTGCGGCAAAAAGACAGATTTTGCTGCGTTTTTAACGCTTTTTTTTTTCAGTTCAATGGGTGAAAAATGCTGAAAGAAATGACATGCTCTACGTAAAAAAAAACAAGCACAGCACAAAATACTGATGACAAAAAAACAAGCTGTGTGCATGAGATTTCTGAAATCTCATAGAAAAGCTGGTACGGTCAAATGCAGATGAAAATTAGCATAAAAAAGCGCATTAAAAATGCAGCAATGTGAACTTAGCCTAAGAGTTTGCTTACATACTTTGGCCTAAATAAAGTGCTATTCCAGTCACACACCATTAGCACCAATCCATAAGATAAGAGGTTAAGGTTAGATTTGTAGGAGGGAGGCTAACACTTAACCCCGAAATGCTGCGATCGAACACGATGGCAGCATTCCGGGAGCAGGCAGAGGGCTGACAGCCCCTCTGTCTTTGGATCGGAGACCCCCACGGCGTGATGCGGGGTCCCGATTGCTGCCATGGTTTCAAGATGTCGTCATGACGACATCCGGGTTACCAGAGGCGAGAAAAATCCCGGTCATGCGCAGAAGTCTCTCAGGTCAGTGTGCAGTAAGTGCAGCGCTGACAGCTTCTATAGCATGCAGATACTGCTTCATCTGCATGCTATAGAAGCGATCAGCCTGCAAAAAATGATTGTGCCATAGTGGGACAAAGTGTAAAAGATAGACTAAAGTAAAAAAAAAAATTAAAATAATTGTAAAAATATTTAAATAAAAATAAAAAAAATCAATATTTTTTCTATCAGTAAAATATTTGAATAAAAAAATGTAAATAAAAGTACACAAATCTGGTATCGCTGCTTCCGTAATAACCTGACCTATAAAACTGTCCCACTAGTTAACCCCTTTAGTGAACACCATAAAAAAAAAAAACAAGGCAAAAAACAATGCTTTAAACGGACCCCTCCGCCTGAAAGAAATTTATGAATTGCTGGTTTTGTTCATTCTGCCTCCCAAAAATCGGAATAGACAGCGATCAAAAAATGTCATGTGCCAGAAAATGGTACCAATAATAACGTCAACTCGTCCCGCAAAAAACAAGACCTCACATGACTCTGTGGGCCAAAGTATGGAAAAATTATAGCTCTCAAAATATGGTGATACAAAAACTATTTTTTGCAATAAAAAGCGTCTTAGTGTGTGACAGCAGCCAAACATAAAAATCCGCTATAAGGCCTCTTTCACAAGTCCTGATATTTCCTGTACAGGAGATGTTAGTGTCTGTGTGTGCAATACTTGCAGTGCACATGTGGCATGTGTGTGCCGCGTCAGTACCACAAGGATGGACACCAGGGAAGAAGCGTTACAGTAAGGGTATGTTTCCACATTCAGTATTGGCAGCGCTTTGAATGCAGCTGATACCTGCTCCGTCCAAAGTGCTGCCGGCTTTTGTACATGCGGTGATTCTGCATGTGTTCATTAAACACAAGCGGAATCACCGCATCCTATACATAGGACGGTGCTACACCGTCCTGAGTGTCTCCGCAAGATAAATAGACATGCTGTGGTCTATAAAGATGCGCCACATGTGCGTATATGCAGGGATGCCGGAGGCGTTTCTGCACGCATAGTGGACATGGGATTTCATAAAATCCCATCCACTATGCTGTAACATCTGGCCGCTGTAGCTGTACGCAGGGTCCAATCCTCAGCAAATACTAAACGTAGAAACATACCCCAAGCGCTGTTCCCCGGCGCCGATGCGTGTCACATGGATAACATCCATGTGTGTTATGCGTATGCACGTGGGCTGGATGCTGTGGCCCGTGCTGACATTAAAAAAATCAGACAAGTCAGAGTGTTTTGCCTACGGAGACATGGTCCGTGGAAACTCACTGACATATGCACAGACCCATTCACTTAAATAGGCAAATAGCGCTCCGTTCCTCCCGAGTCTCTCTCTATGGCTAAGTAGAACTATACAGCCACATATGAGGTATTGCCACGTTCAGTAGAAATTGTGGGACAAATTTTGTTGCCATTTTTACACACTTCTTGTGTGAAAATGTAAAATCTTTGACTAAAACAAAAGTTTGGTGGTAAAAATGTAGTTATTTTGTCCTCTCTGCCCAATGATATAAAATTCTGCGACACACCCATGGTGTCAATATGATCACTGCTCCCCGATAAATTCATTGAGAGGTGTAGTTCGTAAAATGGGGTCACTTATATGGGGGGTTCTGCTGTTTTGGCACCTCATGGGATCTCCCAGTAGGTCATGGCACCTGCAAACCATAACAGTAGAATCTTGCGATCCTTCCCTTCCGAGCTCTGCCATGCGTCCAAAGAGTGGTTTACTCCCACATATGGGGTATCAGCAGACTCAGTACAAATTGCACAACAACTTTTGGGGTTCAATTTCTCTTGTTACCCTTGGGAAAATAATAAATTGGGGGCAAAAAGATAATTTTTGTGAAAAAAATATGATGTTTTATTTTTACGGCTCTACGTTATAAAACTTCTGTGAAGCACTTGGTTGTTCAAAGTTCTCACCACACATCTAGATAAGTTCCTTGGGGTTCTAGTTTCCAAAATGGGGTCACTTGTGGGGGGGTTCCACTGTTTAGGCCCATCAGGGGCTCTCCAAATGCAACATAGCGTCCGATCTCAATTCCTGCCAATTTTGCGTAGAAAAAGTCAAATGGCGCTCCTTCCCTTTCGAGCTCTGCCATGCGCTCAAACATTGGTTCCCCCGCATATATGGGGTATCAATGTACTCAGGACAAGTTACACAATAACTTTTGAAGCCCAATTTCTCCTGTTACCCTTCGGAAAAAAAAAAAAAATTGGATCTGAAGTAATTTTTTTGTGAAATAAGTTAAATGTTAATTTTTTTTAAACATTCCAAAAATTCATGTGAAGCACCAGAAGAGTTAATAAACTTCTTAAATGTGGTTTTGAGCATCATCAGGGGTGCAGTTTTTAGAATGGTGTCACTTTTGGGTATTTTCTATCATATAGACCCCTCAAAATTACTTCAAATGTGATGTGGTCCTTAAAAAAAATGGTGTTGTAAAAATGAGAAATCGCTGTTTAACTTTTAACCCTTATAACTTCCTAACAAAAAAAAATTTGGTTCCAAAATTGTGTTGATGTAAAGTAGACGTAGGAAATGTTACTTATTTTGTGTGACATATCTGTGTGATTTAAGGGTATGAAAATTAAAAGTTGGAAAATTGCAAAATTTTCAAAATTTTCGTCAAATTTCCCTTTTTTTCACAAATAAATGCAAGTCAGATCAAAGAAATTTTACCACTATCATGAAGTACAATATGTCACAAGAAAATAGGGTCAGAATCACCGGGCTCCATGGAAGCATTCCAGAATTATCTCAAAGGGTCAGTGGTCAGAATTGTAAAAATTGGCTCGGTCATTAACATGCAAACCACCCTTGGGGAGGGGGGGGGGGTAAAGGGGTTAAATATCATTAACAAGTCTATCCATATTGCGAATTCCATAATGCAACAAAATGGCTGCCAAAGGAAGAGCATCTGACCAGACGTATCCATCATCCAACTTTGGACATCTGATGGAGGATGAGACCAGACCTGTTCTACGACTGCCAATTCAAGAATAGGAAAGCTGTGTAGTCAGTGAGGGAGGCTGTACTAACAAGTACAGGAGAAAGACATGGAATATCTATGCATTAGTATTTGCTCCAAAATCATGTCCAACACATTTAAGATAAAGTGGTCAAACCCCTAAAGATAGAAGTAATGCATTCCTTATGTTAAAAAGTACTCAGTGACCCAAGGAGGTTTGCGTCCACATAGTACACCATTATTATTTATACATTTAAAAAGAAAAATGGATCAAGACTGCCATTGACAATCAAATCCTAGAGGTGTCATCTTGCCTACAAGTGATGAATTACTAAGGCAATACTAAAGCAATTACATGAAGCAGAGAAAGAAATAAAAAATAGGTTTTCCGCTATCTAACGACTGCAGAAAACACAGAAACTACTCAGTACTCAGAAAAAGGAAATGTGAATGTTTTCCCAAAGGCATTATTAACAATTAATAATCATTACAGTAGTGCCTTGTTTACCTGACCTTGTGTAAATTCAGCAGCCTTATAATTAGACCCACATTTTGCACATTTGTATATTTTCATGCATAGATTTGACTCATTCATTCATCCATTAAAATTCACTTGACAGATGTAGATGGATAATCAAGCTACAATTTGTATTTACTGGATTATAGAAAATTGCCCAAACTGTTGTTAAGTTCAAGGAAAGCACATTCTTGTCTCTCTCTTGTCACCGATGTAAAAGCAATTACACATCATAGGATGGTCCCAGAGCGTCAGAGCATTATTTTATTCCAGAAGTGGGGTGGCTTATTTGATGCTGTCTATAAAGTGACTAAATCTATATAGTGAAGACTGTGGAAGTAATGTGGTGTGCTAATTAAGTCACAGGAAGCTATTATTCCCTGATGGTAGACTGGAAAAGTGCTTTCTATGAGTGAATGGATATTTAAGTTTATTTTCTCATACAGAAACTCCACATACGCAGGATTATAGGAGTACGGAAGAAAAAAAAAACCTCTCTAGCAATGTTCTGAAATGATATTGACAATATCACTGGACAAGTTATCCATATGGTTAATTTAACCCCTTAGTGACAGAGCCATTTTGCAGCTTAATGACCGGGCCAATTTTTTCAATTCTGACCACTGTCACTTTATGAGGTTATAACTCTGGAACGCTTTAACGAATCCCGCTGATTCTGAGATAGTTTTTTCGTGACATATTGTACTTCACGTTAGTGGTAAAATTTCTTTGATATGACTTGTGTTTATTTATGAAAAAAAACGGAAATATGGCGAAAATTTAGAAAATTTAGCGATTTTCAAATTTTAAATTGTTATGCCCTTAATTCAGAGAGATATGTCACACAAATTTCTTAATAAATAACATTTCCCACATGTCTACTTTACATCAGCACAATTTTGGGACCAAAATTTTTTTTTGTTACGAAGTTATAAGGGTTAAAAGTTGACCAGCGATTTCTCATTTTTACAACACCATTTTTTTTTAGGGACCACATCACATTTGAAGTCACTTTGAGGGGTCTATATGATAGAAAATAGCCAAAAGTGACACCATTCTAAAAACTGCACCCCTCAAGGTGCTCAAAACCACATTCAAGAAGTTTATTAACCCTTCAGGTGCTTCACAGGAGCTGAAGAAATGTGGAAGGAAAAAATTGACATTTAACTTTTTTTGCAAAAGCTTTACTTCGGAACCAATTTTTTTTATTTTCACAAGTGTTAAAAGAGAAAATGAACCACAAAATTTGTTGTGCAATTTCTTCTAAATACGCCGATACCCAATATGTGGGGGTAAACCACTTTTTGGGCGCATGGCAGAGGTCGCAAGGGAAGGAGCGCCGTTTGACTTTTTCACCGCATAATTGGCTGAATGCCGTGTCGCGTTTAGATAGCCCCTGATGTGCCTAAACAGTGGAAACACCCCACAAGTGACCCCATTTTGGAAACAAGACCCCTTAAGGAACTTATCTAGATCTGTGGTGAGCACTTTGAACCTCCAAGTGCTTTACACAAGTTTATAATGTAGAGCCGTGAAAAAAATAATTTTTTTTTCCACAAAAATGATCTTTTCACCCCAATTTTTAATTTCCCAAGGGTAACAAGACCGCAAAAGTTTTTGTGCAATTTGTCCTGAGTACGCTGATACCCCATATGTGGGGGTAAACCACTTTTTGGGCGCACGGCAGAGGTCGCAAGGGAAGGAGCGCTGTTTGACTTTTTCAACGCAGAATTGGCTGGATGTCATGTCGCGTTTAGAGAGCCCCTGATGTGCCTAAACAGTGGAAACCCCCAACAAGTGACCCCATTTTGGAAACTAGACCCCTTAAGGAACTTACCTAGATGTGTGGTGAGCACTTTGAACCTCCAAGTGATTCACACAAGTTTATAACGTAGAGCCGTGAAAATAAAAAATCATATTTTTTCCACAAAAATGATCTTTTCACCCCAATTTTTATTTTCCCAAGGGTAACAAGACCCCAAAAGTTTTTGTGCAATTTGTCCTGAGCATGCCGATACCCCATATGTTGGGGTAAACCACTTTTTGGGCGCACGGCAGAGGTCGCAAGGGAAGGAGCTCCGTTTGACTTTTTCAACGCGGAATTGGCTGGACGCCATGTCGCATTTGTAGAGGCCCTGATGTGTCTAAACAATGGAAACCCCCCACAAGTGACCCCATTTTGGAAACTAGACCCCCTAAGGAACTTATCTAGATGTGTGGTGAGCACTTTGAACCCCCAAGTGCTTCACAGAAGTTTATAACGCCCGGGCGTGAAAATAAAAAATCATATTTTTTTTCCACAAACCTGATTGTTTAGTCCCCAATTTTTTATTTTCCCAAGGGTAACAGGAGAAATTAGACCACAAAAGTTGTTGTCCAATTTGTCCTGAGTATGCTGATACCCATATATGGGGGGGGGACCACTGTTTGGGCGCACGGCAGGGCTTGGAATGGAAGAAGCGCTGTTTGACTTTTTCAAACCAAAATTGTCTGGAATTGAGATTGGACACCATGTCGCATTTGGTGAGCCCCTGATGCGCCTAAACAGTGGAAACCCCCACAAGTAACACCATTTTGGAAACTAGACCCCTATGGAACTTATCTAGATCTGTTGTGAGCACTTTGAACCCCAAGTGTTTCACAAAAGTTTATAATGCCTGGGTGTGAAAAAAAAAAAAACAATTTTCCACAAAAATGATTTTATAGTCCCAAATTTTTTATTTTTCACAAGGAAATTGGACCCTAAAAGTTGTTGTCCAATTTGTCCTGAGTAAGCTGATACCAAATATGTGGGGGGGGGAAACTGTTTGGGCGCACGGCAGGGCTTGGAAAGGAAGTAATAAAGTTTTGGAATACAGACGTTGATGGGGTCATGTTCCGTTTGCAGTGCCCCAGATGAGCCTAAACAGTGGAAAACCCCCACAAGTGACCCCATTTTGGAAACTAGACCCCCTAAGTAACTTATCTAGATCTGTGGTGAGCACTTTGAACCCCAAGTGTTTCACAAAAGTTTATACTGCCTGGGTGTGAAAAAAAAAAAAATTTTCCACAAAAATGATTTTTTAGTCCCAAATTTTTGATTTTTCACAAGGAAATTGGACCCCAAAAGTTGTTGTCCAATTTGTCCTGAGTACGCTGATACTAAATATGTGGGGGGGGGGGAACTGTTTTGGCACACAGCAGGGCTTGGAAAGGAAGTAATAACGTTTTGGAATGCAGACGTTGATGGGGGTCATGTTCCGTTTGCAGTGCCCCAGATGTGACTAAACAGTGGAAAACCCCCACAAGTGACCCATTTTGGAAACTAGACCCCTAAGGAACTTATCTAGATCTGTGGTGAGCACTTTGAACCCCAAGTGTTTCACAAAAATTTATAATGCCTGGGTGTGAAAAAAAACAAAAATCAATTTTCCACAAAAATGATTTTTTAGTCCCAAATTTTTGATTTTTCACAAGGAAATTGGACCCTAAAAATTGTTGTCCAATTTGTCCTGAGTACGCTGATACCATATATGTGTGTGGGGGGGGGGAAACTGTTTGGGCGCACGGCAGGGCTTGGAAAGGAAGTAATAAAGTTTTGGAATACAGACGTTGATGGGGTCATGTTCCGTTTGCAGTGCCCCAGATGAGCCTAAACAGTGGAAAACCCCACAAGTGACCCCATTTTGGAAACTAGACCCCCTAAGTAACTTATCTAGATCTGTGGTGAGCACTTTGAACCCCCAAGTGTTTCACAAAAGTTTATACTGCCTGGGTGTGAAAAAAAAAAATAAATTTTCCACAAAAATGATTTTTTAGTCCCAAATTTTTGATTTTTCACAAGGAAATTGGACCCAAAAGTTGTTGTCCAATTTGTCCTGAGTACGCTGATACTAAATATGTGGGGGGGGGGGAACTGTTTTGGCACACAGCAGGGCTTGGAAAGGAAGTAATAACGTTTTGGAATGCAGACGTTGATGGGGGTCATGTTCCGTTTGCAGTGCCCCAGATGTGACTAAACAGTGGAAAACCCCCACAAGTGACCCCATTTTGGAAACTAGACCCCCTAAGGAACTTATCTAGATCTGTGGTGAGCACTTTGAACCCCCAAGTGTTTCACAAAAATTTATAATGCCTGGGTGTGAAAAAAAAACAAAAATCAATTTTCCACAAAAATGATTTTTTAGTCCCAATTTTTGATTTTTCACAAGGAAATTGGACCCTAAAAATTGTTGTCCAATTTGTCCTGAGTACGCTGATACCATATGTGTGTGTGGGGGGGGAAACTGTTTGGGCGCACGGCAGGGCTTGGAAAGGAAGTAATAAAGTTTTGGAATACAGACGTTGATGGGGTCATGTTCCATTTGCAGTGCCCCAGATGAGCCTAAACAGTGGAAAACCCCCACAAGTGACCCCATTTTTGAAACTAGACCCCTAAGTAACTTATCTAGATGTGTGGTGAGCACTTTGAACCCCAAAGTGCTTCACAGAAATTTATAAATGCAGAGCCGTGAAAATAAAAAAAATTTTTTCCTCAAAAATTTTTTAGCCAGCTATTTTTTATTTTCCCAAGGGTAACAAGAGAAATTAGAACCCAAAATTGGTGAGCAATTTGTAATGAGTGCGCTGATACCCCATATGTTGGGGTAAACCACTGTTTGGGCGCACGGCAGGGCTCGGAAGGGAGGGAGCCAATCTGACTTTTTGAATGCCACGTCATGTTTGGAGACCCCCTGATGTGCCTAAATAGTGGAAACCCCTCAATTCTAGCTCCAACCCTAACCCCAACACACCCCTAATCCCAACCCTAACCCTAATCTCAACCCTAATTGTAACCCTAACCCTAATTGTAACCCTAACCCTAATTGTAACCCTAACCCTAATTGTAGCCCTAACCCTAATTGTAGCCCTAACCCTAATTGTAACCCTAAACCTAATTGTAACCTTAAACCTAATTGTAACCCTAACCCTAATTATAAACCTAACCCTAAGGCTGGGTTCATTTTGCGTTTTACCAGCCCGTTCAACACATAGCATTGACGGGCTGGTAACGGTATAGCATAACGCGATCGCGTTATGCTATACCCGCTAGCGCAGAGGAATCAGCAGATGATTCATCTGCGCTAGCGGTGACGGAGCCCAGACGCGGCAGCCCGCGTCCGAGGCTCCGTCACTGAATGATGTCACGTCGCGAACGCATACCGCTTTACGGCATTCGTCGCGATGCGCCCTCAAATGGGGGTGAATGGCAGCGTTAACGGACTGCGTTACACCGCGTTATACCGCGGTGTAACGCAGTCCGTCTAACGGACTGCCATAACGCAGTATGTACCCAGCCTAACCTAACCCTAATTATAACCCTAACCCTAATTATAACCCTAACCCTAATTATAACTCTAACCCTAGCCTTAACCCTAACCCTAACAGAAAAATGAAAAAAAATATAATTTCTATATTTTATTATATGTCCCTAACTAAGGGGGTGATAAATGGGGGGGTTATGTACTGTTTTTTTTATTTTGATCACTGTGATAGTTTATCACAGTGATCAAAATGTACTTTTGTGAGAATGAATGAAACTTTTTTTGAATCTGCCGCCAAGCAGATCGGCGGGCGCACTGCCATTTTTTTTTTTCCAGGAAGAAGACACCGGGATCCTGGGGCCTGCGGGAGGACCGAGGACACCGGTAAGTATAGGGGGGGGGGGGGGGCGATCGGGGACCTGCGGACCCTCATTATCTCCCCTCTGATGTGCGATCACATCAGAGGGGAGAGAAATCTTTTTTTTTTTTCTTTTCCGGTCGCCATTATACCTAGTATAATGGCGATCGCGACACCGGGGTCGGTAAATACCGACCCCGATCATGTTCTCTGGGGTCTCGGCTACCCTCGGCAGCCGAGACCCCAGAGAAAATTGCCCACGCCCCCCCCCCCGGTAGAACGCGGCGGGCGCACTGAGCATGCGCCCGCCATTCAAGATGGCGGCGCCCACCGGAGGAAGCAGGTGGGCCCGCGGGTCACAAGGGGCACATTGGGGGACACAAGGGGGGTCCCGGGGACCCTTTTTCTCTGTCCTCTGATGTCCGATGACATCAGAGGACAGAGAAATTAAATGGAACATTTTTTTTTTTTTGCGGTCGCCGTTATAGGGTTAATAACGGCGATCGCAACATCGGTGTCGGTAAAAACCGACCCGATTCATGTTCTCTGGGGTCTCGGCTACCCCCGGTAGCCGAGACCCCGGAGAAAATGCGCCTCTGGGGGGCTCTATTCACTTTTTCCACAGCGCCGTTAATTAACGGCGCTGTGGTTTAAGTACCCTTAATGACCGCCGTTAAAAGGCGTATCGGCGGTCGTTAAAGGGTTAAAGAGAATGCGTCACCAAAAAAGTGCCTATTAGTTAACCCCTTAGTGAGCAAGCCAATTTTGACCTTCAAGGCCTGGCCAAATTATTAGTGTCACTTTATGTGGTAATAACACTGGAATGCTTTCAATGGATCCCACTGATTCTGCGACAGTTTTTTGTGACACATTGTACTACATGTTTGTGATAAATTTTGGTCGATATGACTTGCAAATATTTATGAAAATATTGATAATTTGGCAAAAAATTAAGAATTAAATTAAGAGTTATGTCACACAAAATAGTTAATAAATAACATTTCCCACATGTCTACTTTACATCAGTGTAATTTTTTAAAACTTTTTTTTTTGTTAGGAAGTTGATCAATTTCTAATTTTTCCAACAAAATTTACAGAAAACTTTTTTAGGGACCACATTACATTTGAAGTGACTTTGGGGGCCCTGTGAGACAGAAAATACCCCAAAATGACACCATTCTGAAAACTGCACCCATCAAAGACCTCAAAACCACATTCAAGAAGTTTATCAACCCTTCAAGTTCTTCACAGGAATTAATTGAATGTGGAAGGTAAAAATGAACATTTTACTTATTTTTCACAAAAATGTTACTTTAGCCCTAAAATGTTTACTTTTACAAGGGTAACAAGACAAAATGGACCCCAAAATGTGTTGTGTAATTTCTCCTGAGTACGCGGATACCAAATATGTGGGGAAAAACTACTATTTGAGCGCATGGCAGAGCTCAAAAGGGAAGCAGAACCGTATGACTTTTTGAACTCAAAAATGGCTGGAGGACATTCTGTAATGCTGTAGATAAGCCCCCATTTCACCTGAAAGTGAAGAAAAACCAGTTATATTATACCTACCCAGGGGCGTTCCACCGTCTGGTCGGGTGCAATGGGGTCGCGGTACGGTCCGGGGCCTCCCATCTTGTAGCGAAGCCGGCCTCTTAATTCCGTCCCGTCGCGGCTCCTGCACTGGCGCACTGCTCTGCCCTGGTGAGGGCAGAGCAGAGTACTACAGTGCGCAGGCGCCGGACCTCTCTGACCTTTCCCGGCGCCTGCGCACTGCAGTACTCTGCTCTGCCCCACCAGGGCAGAGCAGTGTGACTGCGCAGGAGCCGCGACGGAAAGAAGAGGCCGGCTTCGCTACAAGATGGGAGGCACCGGACCGGACGCCCATCGGACCCGACCGGACGGCGGAACGCCACTGGGTAAGTATAATATAACTCATTTTTCTTCACTTTCAGGTGACATCGGGGGCTTATCTACAGCATTACAGAATGCTGTAGATAAGCCCCTGATGGCGGTGGCCCTATCTCATAGGGCAAAAAATGGGTTGACAGATTCCCTTTAAGTGCAACAGCTTGATGCGCGAGTTTGCATTAGGTGCTCGGGTATGCAACGAGTGTCGTGGGTGATCGAGTGACATGCTTGAGTTCCCACCCAGCATATTTTGCAGCTGTTAGATCCTCAAAGCATATCCGAGCACCCCAGTAAAAACTCAAGTAGCGAGCACTTGTGCTCAACACTAATCATATTGTCATTTTTTTTAAAACTTTTGAAAAAAAAACAAATGCAAAGAATGAAAGAAATAAACATTATAAAATAAACAAAAATTAATCTGACTAAGGGGATGACATACTATTATGACAGTGATCAAAAGGAACCCACAGGAAAAATCCCTGCTGTTGCCGCGTACCGACCAGCAGATCTCAGCGGGCATTTTAATGTGTATTGGAGGTCTTTAAGGCGTTAAATTTCTACGTTAATCATATGTAAAGTAACCTGTCATCAGGTTAGCTACTATTATACCACTGAAACAACACTGTACCCAAGAAACGGCCCATTTTACTTCCTTCGACTGGCACATCTTTACACATAATCTTTGACTATTTCTCTAGCTAGGATAAGTGCTGAGCACTGAGCAATCTGATGAGTGTGAACGGACAGTCCTTGGCGCTTGTTAATCTAGCCGATATACCTATGTTTCCTGAATGACAAAGGGGATGTCAGCCACATCAATAACAGTCACAAACGTCTGTCCATATGCAATAATCAGACCTCTCAGCGTTTATTAACATAAAGCAAGAGCTACAACATGGAACATACGTTACGTTCCAAAGACATCTCATAAGACACTGCACTGTGACAACATATGAGATACATCTCGGCTACTAATTGTCAATTTGATCGATAAGTTTGGACACATCTGTTCATGCAATGGTTCTGTAACGGGGACCAGGGCTGTAGTCATGGCTGACGGTGGCTGCTCTGGTGCACCCTGGTCCTCAATCACATAAATACATTGTCCCTGTTGTAGCGTACCTTTTAGTCTGCTTTCTTGTCCATCCGGGTCCTTTCTGGTCTGTTGGGGGGTTTCTTCTTTCAAGTACCAGATAAAGACAGGCAAATCCATTTTTAAACAATCAACTTTACTCATTTCTTTTCTCAACTCGTCCACATTGCTCACAGGTACAACACAGGGTCCTTCACACAACATAACATTTCCTTTCCCTTTGCTGTCCCTCATGCCTCTAGGAATATCGCAGGGTCGTACCATCGCCTCCGGTACCGCAGCACTCTGTCTGGTCAGCCTAATCAGTTTCAGGAGTTCCCTGTCCGTTTCAGGAGTTCTCTGTCCGTTTCACCCCAAACTTTTGGGGTCAATCCCACGAAGTTAGCTGTCACCATGTTGACGCTGCCCTGTATTCTTCCACCTCTCCAGTGACCTATAGCTTCCCGCTTCTGGACGAGCTGGGTTCCTCCGCTTTAACATTGTGGGGCACAACTGCCCTGACCGGGCTCCCTGGCCCTACTACCTGAACCCAGGAAGCTCTCTCTAACTTATCCCAGTTGGCTTCAACTAACTAAAAATCCTATTAGCCTATTTTGTCGTATTGTGCCCCCTCTAGTGGGCTAGTCTAAATACTATGATCTCCCTATATCTATACAGTACAGGAACATATGTACATCACATTATACATCACGGCAGCATTATATGAAATAACATATACGGTATATACATATCAGAATATATAAACACATCAAATACACCAGCACTGGCAGGGACATAGAAGCATGTGCAGGGTTTAACCCCTTAACGACCGCCGATACGCCTTTTAACTGCGGTCATTAAGGGTACTTAAACCACAGTGCCGTTAATTAACGGCGCTGTGGAAAAAGTGAATAGCGCCCCCCAGAGGCGCATTTTCTCCGGGGTCTCGG
This sequence comes from Oophaga sylvatica, assembly GCA_033576555.1. NCBI lineage: Eukaryota > Metazoa > Chordata > Amphibia > Anura > Dendrobatidae > Oophaga > Oophaga sylvatica. The sequence continues at coordinate 548,109,191 of JARQOD010000002.1, forward strand.
CTACCGGGGGTAGCCGAGACCCAGAGAACATGAATCGGGTCGGTTTTTACCGACCCCATGTCCCCCTGAACCCCCCTGTACCTGCCGGTGTCCTCTGGCAGGTCCCCTGGCCTCCGATCCTCCCGGTCTTCTTCCTGGAAAAAAAAAATGGTGGGCGCATGTGCAGTGCGCCCGCCGATCTGCTTGGCGGCAGATTCAATTTTTTTTTCATTCATTCTCCAGAAAGTGCATTTTGATCACTGTGATAAACTATCACAGTGATCAAAATAAAAAAAAACAGTACATAACCCCCCATTTATCACCCCTTAGTTAGGGACATATAATAAAAAATAGAAATTATATTTATTTTCATTTTTCTGTTAGGGTTATAATTAGGGTTAGGGTTATAATTAGGGTTAGCATTAGGGTTAGGGTTAGCATTAGGGTTATAATTAGCGTTAGGGTTAAGCCGGGTTCATACTGCGTTATGGCAGTCCGTTAGACGGACTGCGTTACACCGCTGTATAATGCGGTGTAACGCAGTCCGTTAACGCTGCCATTCACCCCCATTTGAGGGCGCATCGCAACGCATGCCGTAAAGCGGCATGCGTTTGCGACGTGCCATCATTCAGTGACGGAGCCTCGGACGCGGGCTGCAGCGTTTGGGCTCCATCACCGCTAGCGCAGATGAATCATCTGCTGATTCCTCTGCGCTAGCGGGTATAGCATAAAGCGATCGCGTTATGCTATACCGTTACCAGCCCGTCAACGCTATGTGTTGAACGGGCTGGTAAAACGCAAAATGAACCTAGCCTTAGGGTTAGGTTATAATTAGGGTTATAATTAGGGTTAGGTTAAATTAGGTTAGGTTTAGGGTTACAATTAGGGTTAGGGTTACAATTAGAGTTAGGGTTACAATTAAGGTTAGGATACAATTAGGGTTGGAATTAGGGTTGGGATTTAGGTTAGGATTAGGGGTGTGTTGGGATTAGGGTTGGAGCTAGAATTGAGGTATTTCCACTATTTAGGCACATCAGGGGGTCTCCAAACACGACGTGGCGTTCAAAAAGTCAAATGGCGCTCCCTCCCTTCCGACCCTTGCCGTGCGCCCAAACAGTGGTTTACCCCAACATATGGGGTATCAGCGTATTCAGGACAAATTGCACACCAATTTTGGGGTTCTAATTTCTCCTGTTATCCTTGGGAAAATAAAAAATAGCTGGCTAAAAAAATCATTTTTGAGAAAAAAAATGATTTTTCATTTTCACGGCTCTGCGTTTATAAATTTCTGTGAAGCACTTGGGGGTTCAAAGTGCTCACCACACATCTAGATAAGCTCCTTGGGGGGTCTAGTTTCCAAAATGGTGTCACTTGCAGGGGGTTTCTACTGTTTAGGTACATCAAGGGCTCTGCAAACACAACATGACGCCCGCAGAACATTCCATCAAAGCCTGCATTAGAAAATGGCGCTCCTTCCCTTCCAAGCACTCCCATGCGCCAAAACAGTGGTTTCACCCCACATATGGGGTATCAGCGTACACAGGAAAAATTGCACAACAACTTTTTGGGTCCAATTTCTCCTGTTACCCTTGGGAAAATAAAAAAAATAGCGGGCTAAAGAATCATTTTTGAGGAAAAAAATGATTTTTTATTTTCACGGCTCTACGTTTATTAATTTCTGTGAACCACTTGGGGGTTCAAAGTGCTCACCACACATCTAGATAAGTTCCTTAAGGGGTCTAGTTTCCAAAATGGTGTGATTTGTGGGGGGTTTCGACTGTTTAGGCGTATCAGGGGCTCTCCAAACGCGACATGGCGTCCAATTTCAATTCCAGCCAATTTTGGTTTGAAAAAGTCAAACGGCGCTCTTCCCTTCCAAGCCCTGACGTGCGCCCAAACAGTGGTCCCACCCCACATATGGGTATCAGCGTACTCAGGACAAATTGGACAACAACTTTTGTGGTCTAATTTCTCCTGTTACCCTTGGGAAAATAAAAAATTGGGGACTAAACGATCAGGTTTTTGGAAAAAATATGACTTTTTATTTTCAAGCCCGGGAGTTATAAACTTCTGTGAAGCACTTAGGGGTTCAAAGTGCTCACCACACATCTATATAAGTTCCTTAGGGGGTCTAGTTTCCAAAATGTGGTCACTTGTGGGGGGTTTCCACTGTAGACACATTAGGGCCTCTACAAACGCGACATGGCGTCCAGCCAATTCTGAGTTGAAAAAGTCAAACGGCGTTCCTTCCCTTCCAAGCTTTGCCATGTACCCAAACGGTGGTTTACCCCCACATATGGGGTATCAGCATGCTAGGACAAATTGCACAAAAACTTTTGGGGTCTTGTTACCCTTGGGAAAATAAAAATTGGGGTGAAAAGATTGTTTTTGTGGAAAAAATATGATTTTTTATTTTCACTGTTCTATGTTATAAACTTCTGTGAAGCACTTGGAGGTTTAAAGTGCTCACCACACATCTAGATAAGTTCCTTAGGGGGTCTAGTTTCCAAAATGGGGTCACTTGTGAAGGGTTTCCACTGTTTAGACACATCAGGGCCTCTACAAACGCGACATGGCATCCAGCCATTTCTGCGTTGAAAAAGTCAAATGTCGCTCCTTCCCTTGCGACCTCTGCCGTGCGCCCAAAAAGTGGTTTACCCCCACATATGGGGTATCGGCTTATTCAGGAGAAATTGCACAACAAATTTTGTGGTTCATTTTTTCTTTTAACAGTTGTGAAAATAAAAAAAATAGGTTCCGAAGTAAAGTTTTTGCAAAAAAAGTTAAATGTTAATTTTTTCCTTCCACATTGCTTCAGTTCCTGTGAAGCACGTAAAGGGTTAATAAACTTCTTGAATGTGGTTTTGAGCACCTTGAGGGGTGTAGTTTTTAGAATGGTGTCACTTTTGGGTATTTTCTATCGTATAGACCCCTCAAAGTGACTTCAAATGTGATGTGGTCCCTAAAATAAAAATGGTGTTGTAAAAATGAGAAATCGCTGGTCAACTTTTAACCCTTATAACTTTGTAACAAAAAAAATTTTGGTCCCAAAATTGTGCTGATGTAAAGTAGACATGTGGGAAATGTTATTTATTAAGAAATTTGTGTGACATATCTCTCTGATTTAAGGGCATAAAAATTTAAAGTTTGAAAATTGTTAAATTTTCAAAATTTTCGCCATATTTCCGTTTTTTTTCATAAATAAACACAAGTCATATCAAAGAAATTTTACCACTAACGTGAAGTACAATATGTCACGAAAAAACAATCTCAGAATCAGCGGGATTCGTTAAAGCGTTCCAGAGTTATAACCTCATAAAGTGACAGTGGTCAGAATTGTAAAAATTGGCCCTGTCATTAAGCTGCAAAATGGCTGTCACTAAGGGGTTAACTGTTCCCTATACCCCCTTACAGTGCCTCTTGTACTTATTGGAATGTGCATACTGTAGATTCAGAGTATAGGACACAAAAACCCACAATAGGAACAAATGTGGAAACAAAGAGTAAAGAAACACATGTGAAGCAAACCAGAATGGGTGTTAAATCCCAGATTCCTTAAAGTAGCCGCCCTTTACTCTGATATCAGGTTGTCTCCTGGGATGGCTTTGAATGAAAACAAATTCCTTGTCAAGTGTTCATTTATATTCATCGGCGTTCAGAAAGTGCAAACATCAGGTGTGGTTTGGTATACACTTGGTAGTGTTGGTACATGGTTCTATACAGTCCTGAGCCCTATAACACAACTGTTCTAAGCCAGAGTATGACTAGAACAACTCAACTAAGAGGAACATCAGTCCATTCTTACCTTGAATGTATTCTCACACAGTCACTAAAACCATCAATCGCTATGATTAAACTGTCTCATGAGTACGGTCCCAAGATAGGAAGACCAAGAATGACCTCTGCGCAAGAGGATAAGCTAATCAGCGTTACCAGCCTCACAAACCACAAATTGATAGCACCTCAAATAACAGCCCTCGTAAATGATGCACAGACATCAAGTAGCGGACACATCCCAACTATCCAGGAGATACTACAAGAAGTAGCCCCTTGCTGCAAAAAGGCCACTACTGATGACTGCAAACAAGAGGGAACTTGTTTGGACCAATCAACACAAGAATTAGATATTAGATCAGTGGAAATTTGTATTGTGGACAGATGAATAAAAAATTGTGAATTTTGGTAGCAGCCATCATATCTTTGTAAGGAGCAGAAAATGTGAATGGACGGTTTTTACACGTGTGTTACCCACTATGAATGAAGCATGGAAGGCGAGGTGTGATGGTGTTGGGATGCCTTGTTTGTGACACTGAGATTTATGCCAAATTCCAGGCACACTTACCCAGCATGGATACTACAGAATTCTGCAAAGACATGCCATCCCATCTGGTTTGCACTTAGGACAGGACAGAGATTACCATATGTGTAATCTCTATCTGCTTTGTGTAAAAATAGGTGTGTATCACACAAGCAAAGAAAAAAAGGTTAGGTAAAGTGAAAATCTTTATTTTTGAAAAAAAAAATAAAGGCCCAGAAAAATGAAACATTAATCATCGCATTTGTAACAACAACGACCTACAAATATTAAACTAACCTAACACTTAACACTCCCAATGAACATTAAAAAAAAAAAATCTATGAACAAACATTAAAATGACTGCTACTTACTGCACCAAGTAAATAAAAAAAGTAAAAATCTATAATTGCTGATTTAGGACCATTTCACTTAATTTAATAAAACTTTCAAAGTATCTCATGAATCCCAAAGCAGTGCCAATATTACCATAGATTCATCATGCTAAAAATAAGCAGTCAACATAATACAATATAGCAATTTTTTTTTTTCAAACAATGGCATTTCCTTATAAAATAGTGATAAAATATAAGTAAACATTTCCTTAAACGAAACTATAAAATGAGCATGCCATTCAAACCAGGCATTTAACACCTTTAAAAAAAATAAATAAATACCGTTTTTTGTCACACTACCTCACAAAAGATAATGAAATATTGATCATAAAGTCACACAACATAAAATGGTACCAATAAAAACAATTTGTACTGACAAAAAATAAGCCTCCATACAGCTACGTGAACAGAAAAAATAAAAAGGTGATGTGCCAGAATGTGGTGACACAAAAATATTTATCTTTTATACATCAGGATCCACAATCAGGAATTGCTGCGGGTTTGAATGCGTATTTATGCAGCGTTAAACCCAAAGCGGCCATCTGTGACAGCATACTGGATGGGATTTCTTGAAATCCCGTGTCCACTATGCGTGCATGTGCGCCCTCGGATCACCCGCAGACACTGACATGCATGTCATTTCCCCTTGTCCAAAGCGCTGCTACTTCCTGATCATGTAAACGTAGCCTAACAAGCTTTGGCATGTTATCAATGAGGTTATAAATAGTTGCCTGAAGAATGTTGTACTATTATGAAAGCACTTGAACAAAACATCAAGATCTGCTACTGGCAGCTCCTTTGCAATTGTACTCAAATGATGTCTCCCATTGAGCACATCTAGGACAAGTCTGGAGATGCTGCAAGTGATGGTAGCACAATTAGTCCACGCAGGCTGATCACAATAACACGAGCAACATGTGGCCTGGTGTTCTGTTAAAAAATGGATCCCAAGACACTTTGGGAAAATGGATGTACCACTAGTTCCACTACTGATATATTCCATATTTCTACTGAAAATGAACCTCACATACCAAGACAATGGCATCATTTTGGAGTGTATAATAAAACAAGTTTAAAAAAGAAGGCATTTGTACAACACTGGGCTATAAGCCAGAGATATAGGTACAGGTATGCCATTAACCTGAAGCCACAGCTCTCAAAGGCTTTCATGTTGCAGAGCAAGATGGTAATAAAGGCTGCAATGGAGGTCTATCCTGTTCAGCGACAAATCCCGATTTTGGCTTGGATGCGATGATAGCCAGAGATTGGTCTGACAACTACGTGATCAACAACATAAATAGGCCAACAACAAAGAGGGAAAGCCACACTGCTCCTACTCCTTTGATTATGGTATGAGGTGGCATAATGTATGGAAGCTGGACCTATCTAGACTTCATTCCAGGGACTATAATAGCTAAACGTTATTTTAATTTGGTGGTAAAACCAGTGGTACGGCCGTATGTGGAGTCGGGAAGGAATTTTTTTCCCCAATGTGAAGCTTACTGTTTGCCACTTGGGTTTTTTTTTTCCTTCCTCTGGATCAACATGTTAGGGCAGGTTAGGATAGGATATGGGTTGAACAAGATGGACTTAAAGTCTTCCTTCAACCTTAATAACTATGTTACTATGTTACTTCTCTAAAGTGTAACAGGAGCTGTTTTTCAACACAACGCCAGACAGCATGTTGCTTGTGCTACTGTGAGCAGCCTGCATAGCCTAAACATGCTACCATGGCTTGCAGTAACTCTGGATCAATGCCCATTCAACACATATGGGACATAACTGGTTAGAAATGGAGCTGCCAGCAGCAGATTTTGATGATGAGTGTCTAACAGCATTCAGAGCGACAGAACATTCCTCAGACAACCTTTAATAACAGCCAAGGCATGTAAGTGTGTATATTTCTGTGTATGTTGTTCATACTCTATATTTAACTCAATTTTTCACAATTTGCATATCATTGCCATGTCTATTGAACCTGTGATTTCCATAACTTAAAGGCTTTTCCTTCTTGGTGTTGCAATTTCAGTGTTGAGGAGTGTAGTTTTGTTTTTTTGTTTCAACAATAAAAAATAAATTTGGGGTCATCATATTCTGGGAAACAACCTTTTTATTTTACTGTTGAGGTAGCTGTAGTAAGGCATACTTTTAGTTTTTATTGGTACCATAATAAAATTCCAAAATTCCACAACTTTTCCTTGGTCTCACAATTCCATTGTTAAGGAATGTATACAAATTTGGTATTAATCGTACTGAACAACAGAGGAAAAGAAAAGTTATTATGTCACTTATGCAACATGGTCAATGTCAAAAAAAGAAAAAAAAAAACCTAATTAGGTAATTCACCTCTTGGCATGAAATAGACATAAAATAACTGAAGACACTTTTGGATTAAATTGCTAACTCGACACATCCAGTAATTGCCTTGATTGGTGTAGTTTCCAAAATGGAGATCCTTCCATGAGGATTTCCTCTGTACTAATACCTCAGTGGATCTGCAAATGCAATTTGATGACAGAGAATCACTCCAACAAAATGTGTGTTCCAAATGGCGCTCATTCCCTTCCGAGGCTTGTCTTGTGCCCACACAGTAGTGTATTACAACAATACAGTGTGGGGAACATTTAGTAGAGTGTGACAACAGATAGGCTATTGCTATACTATAAATTAAAAACAGAAACACATGAGCCATGCACACAGTGAACAAGCCTGTAGGCACACTGTTCACAACACCAGAAGACTGAAAACACAAAAAAAGCACAGTAAAACCAAAAAATACTCTGTTGCAAAAAAATAACAGTAAACAGCAAGTGCCAATAAAAAGATGGAAAAACACAGGGTATTTGGTTAATACGTTTTTTGCAAAAATTGTATATTAAGCAGCTCTACCAAACGTCAAGGTATACCCGCATTAGAGCAGTCCCTGACTAATGTATGTAATCCCTATCTGATGTATTGAAAAACCTGGTCATATGTATAATACCTCTATCAGCAGGATTCAGAAATGTAATGTCCAATGTGGACACACAGCATAGAACGGCTTTTATGTGCACGGCTCACAAACGAGGGGTGGAAAACTCCCTAGTCTTGTAGAAACAAGAAAACAATTGATTAAAAACAGAAACACATGAACAAGCCTGTAGGGACATGGTTCATACCACCAGAAGACTGAAAACCTGGTCATATGTTTGATTTTTAAATACATCAGATAGGGATTAGTCAGGGACTGCTCTAATACGTGTATACCTTGACGTTTGGTAGAGAGGCTTAATAGACATAAATTGTCCTGACTAGAAAAGGTGTATAACATCGAGAGAAAAAAAACCTGTCAGTAAAATTGTTTAAGGGCCTGTGCACACATTGCGGATTTGCCTGCGGATTTTTCCGCGCCGAAACCGCACCTCTTGGCAGAAACCGCAGGCGCGGTTTTGACGCGGTTTTGATGCGTTTTTTGGCGCGGTTTTGACGCGTTTTTTTCTCATGCGGTTTTGTATGCGGTTTTTACAGCTAAATAAAGATATGTTGTTTAACAAAAAAAAAAAAAAGATTTGTGATGTCATTTCTTGCCCAACCTCCTCTTTTACATTTGTCCAACCCACACTCCATTACACACACACAGATAGAGATAGGCCGGCGTCGCACTTGCGAGTGTGATGCGAGTAAGTGGCACGACTTTCTCGCATCAACACCTGGCACGGCTGCCCGCTCTCGGACCCGAGTGTGCGGCTGCATGTATTTCTATGCAGCCGCACATTCGGGTCCGAGAGTGGGCGGCCGTGCCGGGTGTTGATGCGAGAAAGTCGTGCGACTTACTCGCATCACACTCGCAAGTGTGTCGCCGGCCATAGATAGATAATAGATACCAGTAGATAGATAGATAGATAGATAGATAGATAAAATGGTACATAAATAGTTAAAGACACACACACGTACACATACACAAAATAACACAATAGTTAATAAAAAAAAAAAATATAGGAAAAAAAATGGCGTGGGCTCCCGCGCAATTTTCTGCGCCAGAGGGGGAAAGCAGACAGCCGGGGCCAATATTTCTAGCCTGGGAAGGGGTTAATACCCATGGATCTTCCCAGGCTATGAATATCAGCCCGCAGCTAGCCTTCACTGGCTATTAAAATAGGGGGACCCCCCCCCAAAAAAAATGACGTGGGGTCCCCCTATAATTTATAGCCAGACAGGCTAGGCAGACAGCTGCGGGCTGATATTCATAGCCTAGGAAGGGGCCATGGATATTGGCGCCCCCCCTGGCTAAAAATACCAGCACCCAGCCGCCCCAGAGTTGGCGCATCTGTACGATGCGCCAATTCCGGCACTTAGCCCCTCTCTTCCCACTCCCCTGTAGCGGTGGGATATGGGGTAATAAGGGGTTAATATCACCTTGCTATTGTAAGGTGATATTAAGCCCGGTTAATAATAGAGAGGCGTCAATAAGACGCCTATCCATTATTAATCTTATATTAATAAAGGGTTAAAAAAAAACAACACACGCATAAGAATAAATTATTTTAATGAAATAAAACACAACACGGTTTTCATATCTTTATTACACACTCAGATCCAAGCGACGCCCTTGATCTCCTGTAAAAAAACGTAAAAAAAATAAAACAACCGTATACTCCCTGTCCGACGCAGTCCAATTAATAACGAGGGTCCCTCGACGGTCTCCCCTATAGAACGGTGACATCAGGTGATGCCACTGCTCTGTAGGGCCTCCCAGTGATGCACTGACAGGAGACAATGGCTCCTGCAGTGCATCACTGAGTTCATTCTCTCACTTTATGGCAATGCTGCGTGGGAATTTTCTCACCCAGCATTGCCGTGAGAGAATGAACTGTAGTGACGTCATTCTCTCCCGGCGGCAGAGCGGTACACAGATGGATGGCGTCGGGGAAGAGGTGAGTATGTGCTCAATGTTATGTGTTGTATGTTACTGTATGTTATATGTTCTGTATGTCATTATATGTTCTGTATGTCATGTAATTTTTTTTTTTTTTTACATTCAGCAGTGCACAGTAGCCGGATGATGGGACTACTACTGTCCCATCATTGGCTAATGTGTCAGTCACTGTCACTGTAGCAGGCATAGCCGGATGGGACTTGTAGTCCCATCCGACGATGCCTGCATACACGGAGACACGCACACAGCCACGCACACCGCCGCACATACACAGCCCCGCACACCGATCGCGCACACAGACCCGCACACCGATCACGCAGACACCGGCACACAATCACCGCCCACACACACAGCGCCGCACACTATACACGCCCACGCACCGCCACACACATAGCGCCGCACACTATTCACGCCCACGCACCGCCCACACACATGCGCCGCACACTATTCACGCCCACGCACCGCCCACACACTTCCCTCCTCCCGAACTGCAGCGGTTTCAGCCGCAGCAAACCCGCAGATCTTTTTTAGATCTGCGGTTTTGCTGCGGAAGTGCCCGACTCAATGCAAGTCAATGGGCGCCGAACCGCTGCAGTTCCGCACAAAGAATTGACATGCTGCGGAAAATAAAAACGCGGCTAAACCGCGCGTTTTTTTCCGCAGCATGTGCACAGCAGACCTGCGGTTCCCATAGGGATTCATTGGCTGTGCACTGTGCTGCGGGTTGGATGCGTTTCCGCAGCGTTAAAAATCGCAGCGGAAACGCATCTAAAACCGCAATGTGTGAACGGGGCCTAAGGG
>JARQOD010000002.1:548119674-548168392 GCA_033576555.1 Oophaga sylvatica
AAATGATGTCACTTAGTTTGCACATTGCTTTAGATGTGCTAGAGCATTTCACTTTCTGTAGCGGAGCAAGGCAGTCCAATTGTCTGCTGAATGGGCTCCATGCCTGATGTGGTACAATCTGTTGGGCGCTGGCAGCTTCTCATGCTATTGTTTGTAACAATTAGACTTTTCAAAAATACTGTCTTGCAGTGTAATATGCATGGATATTATAAACTATTTCAGCATTTAACACTGAACTCCAGGCAAATTACCAGTTTTACAGTTTACGCATAGTCCAAACGGTAAAAAACTGGGCCAGCCTACTTGTTAAGATAAGTGAAATGCATCGGTGCACATTCACACTGCGGCCATTAGCAGACAAAATCTAGAAACCTAGAATAAAAATAAGTTCTCACTGTTTTGATGAAAACAGCGCAAAATTCATTCCACTGTGACAAGGTGTACCTAATTAGGATGATCCCTACCTCTTGTAACTTGCACTTGTCACGCTTGGGCAGGGGCCACTCCCTTATCTATTTAGCTTTCTACGGTCAGGTCCAGGTCCTGCACTGCCACAGTCTATATTGAGGCCAGCTGACACATAGCACGGCGACTTACTAGACATAGGGACTATCCTGTCATGATGGGATGGCTTTTACGTTCTGATGAAAATATTGTGGAACTATGTGCCTGTGTTTTTTATATGTGACTATTTACTTACTTACTGCAGGGTATCTATTGTTTTTGTTATAGTGTAATCTGTAAGCAAAACTGATTTTGCAAAATGTGCGATATAGGGTTAAAGGGAAGCTGTCACCTGATTCAAGCTGCCCAAATCGTGGGCAACGGGAATCAACCTGGCTGCACAATTATTTTCTGAAATCCCCCGGCCAGGGACTATAGCTGGAGATGAGTCTAGCCTAGTGTCACCCACGGCAGGCACTTCACACAGTGTTGCTGCAGGTGATTGATCGGACTAAGAGCTTTAAGCACGAAACGCATAGACCCGTGTCTTTCTTATCTCCCCCTCATCGGTTCTCCATCTCCCACACTTTCTCTTTTTCACCATTGTTTTTATTCTTACCATTTTAATTTATAGAATATAGCAAAAAATGGTATTTAAAACTTAGCTTTTACTAACAGTTTCTTTAAAAAAGGGGTTTTCACCCCTATTAATCAAACGTGAACCAATACACTAGTGCACCAAATATACATATAAATTCAACAATAAATATGGTTTAAAACCCAGTGGGGTATACCATGAAACAAAGCACTCCCTGTATGGGAAAATTTCTTTGCTCTCTATTTAAATACTGTAAACATTATACATTATAGAGGTTAAATGGAACAATCTCACCCGTTTTGATGCTTCCTCTATATATTTTTCATGGAGTTGGGGTCCACAGATTATCACTATTACTCTCTGCAAATAATCTTGGCACCCCAAGACTCCTGCTAAGGACAGTCCACAGCTGGCCCTTTCAACTGAAGGCCCTGGGCTGACCCTATGTGCCTCCCGACGCGTTTCCTCAATGTCTTGATTCATCAGGGGACGGGAACAAAACTTTTCTTTTGTCAGGAGCAAATGGCAGCATATCCCACCAGGGATAGCATATGGCATGGCAATACCATTTTTTTGCTATATTCTATACTTTAATTGGTGGTAAAAATAGTGTAAGGAGATTTGTTGGTACTTCTCTGGCTATATATTCATTTTAATTTATACTATTAAAAGTCATCTTTTAATTCTACACATCAAGGCGAATTCAGCGTCCCTTTAGTGGCACGCATAAATAACTATGTGCAAATCTGTGGCCAACGTTACTGCTTTAATATATTTAAAAAATTTAAAAAAAAAACTTCACAAATTTGCTCTACAGTATAAAGAATCCAAGGAAGTTTAATACACCATAAGTCCACTGGAGTTTCATGCACCAAACTCATTAAGAGCATCGCACCCGTTAATTTGGCACATGCTTCATCTGCCGTGTATCAGATACAGATATGTTAAAATTAACGCTACTTTTGTTTAAATTATTTTTGTTAATTATGAATTAGTTGGCCTGTGCTAGAAGAAACTCCCTCGGTTTTTCTCTGCCTGCATTTCAATAGTTGATAGTGCTACTGTAGAGACAGAAAATTCAATGTACATTTAGAAACACCTGCAGCAGGTTTATGCCAGACTTATGGCGCAAACTGTTTAAACCTCTTGAAACACGAGCACGTTACCTGATCATTACACAGTGGTGTACATTCACACTCCCAATCACAGACCCATGTAAAGAATCTATCAGTTCTCCTACCCGGTTTCTTAGTAACTATTCTGGAGCATCTTTTCTTTGAACTTTGTGTTTAGTCTTTCTTGCTGTTCCTTTTGGATATAAACATATTGATACCCGTTTCATAAATCTTAGCTATTAAATGTGACATTGCCTAATGCTTCTGTGGCACCAGTTGCAGACCACTTTCCTCTTTTCCTTGTCGGACTAAAGGCATAGGTAAGAAAAGTTACCATTAAAATGCCAACACAAGCCTGACACTATCTTGACGTGGCTTGTTTGAAAGGACACAGTCATAAAAGGGCGGCCTGCAAAGGCTAAATACTAGGGTCCTTTGACAATAAGTCGTACTATTATTTTTTATGCTTTGCTTATATAGAGCCATCATACTCCACAGCACTTTTACAGACATCATCATCACTGTCCCCACTGGGGCTCACAATCTAAATTCTCAATGAGTATGTCTTTGAAGTGTCAGAGGAAACTGGAATACAAAGATGAAACCGGAGTACCGCGCAAAACCCACACAAACGGGAGACAGAACATATAAACTCCTTGCAGATGAAGTCCTTGGTGGGATACGAATCTGGAACCCCAACGCTGCAGTGCTAACCACTGAGCCTTCTTGCTGCCCACTAAAAGTCCGTCCTTTGAAACAGATATACCATAACAAAAACCATCACAATAATGTGAATAAAGGCCTAAAAGGCACATAGGCCTTTATAATTAGCCAACAGAACACTCCTATATAAGAGATTCAATACTGAGCAACATGGAGTCAAATTGTCTGTCTGATTAAAAGAGTGAGTACGTAAATACTCTTTTAAGGGGTCAAGTAACCTGCAGAATTGGGCTAGAACCGAAGCTATTTATATTTATAGTGAGATTCATTTCTATACTGTATATTTGTGTGTTTAAACAATCCCTTTAAGAACACATTTAAAGACTACTCAACCCAGGAGTTATTCTTACCTATGTGGTTCCCTGTGTGACTCTAGGCTCACAGTCCCGACAGGGCTCACATACTCACTATTTTTATGTCTTTTATCAAATATACCCAGGAACATTATTCCCCCAATCTTGACACTATTTTGTGTTGTACCGATATTTATTATCGCCTACGTCTAAAAAAAAAATATGTTTCATGATGAAATAAAAAATTCTTGTACTTTCTACAGACAGACTATTTGACTCCATGTTTCTCAGTATTCAACCACTAAAAGTCCTTGTACAGGTAACCCCAATGATCTGCTATAACATGTGGGAAAGTCAGACAGTAAATATCACATTTTTCCTGCGGCAGCAACAATGGAAGAAAGGAATTACACAGATCTCAATAACATCTATGATTCACCTGTGTAATGAAGGGGACAATAGGGGAGAGGCTTTTTACATCGGGACTCTACTCCGACCAATGACAAGAAATTCTGCCCCTCTCATAGTGATTGATGTGATGCTGTGTACAGATACCGATGAAAGGTGAGGCAGGGGGAATCCTTTCCTCATGAGTACACTGCACACTCAGGTATGTTCCCAGAATATTCTTTGATGGCTCCTGTTCGGCAAGTGGTATTTCTATGCTGTTTTGGTAATAGAGTGAACCTGTGCCCATATTATGTCACTTTTACAGCCTGATCACAGAGGGACTTGAATCTCTGATAAGTAGGACCAGATGTGTCCTGCATTACAGGTCATACAGTATTTTGGATTTTCATGCAGCCCCCTTTATTAAAGCGTTACATTTTACAGCACAAAATACATATGCAGCAAAAAAAAAAAAAAAACATGCAAGTAGCCGAACATCAGATACATGGACTGTAGGCACTTACGCTGTAGTACTTCTTTGAGTATCTTCTTACATCCAAAAGTAACTTATTGTGCACCTGGGCAACATGATCCAATGGGGAAGCATCACATTCTGGTTTACTGCATCTTAATAAGCTGGGCTCGATCTGCAGGCCCTAAAATTGAAATGAAGTGTGTGAGAAGTGAATGCCAGTCACTAATGAAATGTCAGAAATCTAAAGTATAATGATCTACAAAAGCTTCACACTGACTTCTGGTCATGGCAGGATTGCGGGTTATTGTCATCATTGCATAAGTGTCAATAGTTCCATCTTCTAAGCATCACGATAATCACAAGGACTCTTTGGATAAACAACTTAAAAGCAGAGTTTTCCTGATCTTACTGGACGACATTGGACCCTCTTCCCTGGCTAAAAACTACAGAAACACGCCATATTATGTCTGTGCACACAAATTCTTACTCAGATAAAAGCTGGTGCAAATGTGTTGAAAATAGTCTAAACATGACAAAATCAAGATTAAAGGCATTGGGAGGAATTTGCCAAGATTGACTATGTGCCAGTCTTAAAAGGAAGCAGTCAGTATGCCACTTAATAAATTTGGCACACCAGACTGAAACCCACACCAGCCATGAGCTGGCATAGCTATGCACTCATTTATGCCAATTTCTAACTTAAACTGTAGAAAATGTGATGGGACTTTTTTTTGTTCTCGCTAAGCCCAGCCAGCATTTTAGAAAAATGTTGAAAGTGGCATAAAATTAAATTAAGTCCCAAATTTTGAGCAAAACACACGCATGCCAAAATAGGCAACACTGTTCTGCAAGAGTATTGAGGCAAAGAAAAGAAAAAAGCTTTTTGATATCTACGTTCAGTTAGCAGTTTACAGTTATCGGATATAGGAAAGACTAAGGACACATTAAGTCATGCCAACCACGGCCCTTAAACTGCCGCAGATCGACTACATGCAATCCAACTGGCGTTTGTTCTTTAGGTAATTTCAGGCTTGTTCAGTGAGCAGTTTAGATGGAGTTCTCGTTCCCGATTAGTTAGCCTTACCTGTCCAACGCATTTACATCTTACTGAGCTGTAAAATATTAGATTTACTTTCCAAGAACAATCAGCAGGATTGCAAGGTCTACAAACTGTAAATCCCCAAAAACACAATATGTACAAAATTCCAGATCGAATCACACATTATAATGAGGTAGATGGAGTCAATTGGACTCCTCCTGGTCTCTGTTTAGGCAGTGTTCCATCATTTTAGGCATCTTTCTAGCACACAAAAGTGGTCAACCACCGTTCTGTGAATGCCTAAAAAGATGGACACCAACGAAACTGGAAGTCCAGAGTCCAAAGTATCTCCATCTGCCTCATAGTGAGTGGTTCCATAGGGGGTTCGTCTGCATCGCAATTTTGTGGGATTTACACAAAACCCCTAAGTAAGTCATCGGCGTAGAACACAAAATGTGATCACAGTCTTATACTGAAAGCGATAAGGGTACAGGGTGCATGTCACCAGGTGCACATGCTGAGCACAATGTATGGAGGTGCTACAATGTAAGGGAACAATGTATAGGCACTTAACTGGCAGATTTGCAATTCGCCAGAAAAAAAAAAGCCTGGCATGAATGTTAGAAAATAGTCACTGTAGCTGTAGATGAATTCATTAAGAGGTGCAATTTCTACAATTGGGTCAATTTTCTTTTCTGATGTTCTGGCACCTTAGAGGCTGCGCAAAGTTGCCCACAAACAAGTCTAACACTCCAAAAGCCAAATAGTGCTGCTTCCTTCTCATCCCTGACGTGTAGCTAAACAGTAGTTTCTGACGACATATGGGGCATGAAGTGTTCAGAGTGGTGCAATGCACCTGATCAGAAATGCAGAAGACTACGTTGAATCTGAAGTGTCAGTTTTGCCTTGTCTCTTTCTTAAACCTTTGTGCAATTACTTAATAAAATCCCAGGCTAGACAGATTATAGAGTTTTATCCCCCCTTCCTTTGAGGTGAACATAGGCATGATTCCCAGCAAAAAATAGATTGCATCCAATATATCCTCATGCCCATTTGTAGATTAAATATTCCTAGAAGAGTTCACCTTTCCCCTTCCCCGTTAACATTGCCTTAATCCTCCCCCCCACCCCATTAGTAAGAAATTCCAGGTGGGTGAGATTTCAAGGCTTGACATCCGGCTCTTCTAGCTAGCCCATCTGCAAATCGTCAAGTCTCTGTGCAATTAACTTTCTTATTTACAGCTGTAATGAAGCAAAAGTCAAGGATTCAACATGGAAGTGCTGATCTGTGTCTGGCTTCTCCGCTCACTTGCTACCAATGGCTGTTTTCTTTTGCTTCATAAAAAAATGCTAAACATCTGCTGTTTGTCCAACTTATCTTAAAATAATTACTTTTAATTTAGATAAAAAGAATCTGCGTTTTCTAATTTTCAAGGTTTTTTGCTGCTTCACGGTCTAATACCGAGCCAAAAGCTAGTGTGCAGCTGACAGGGAAAAGAAGTTGTCAAGCTGGCCCAGTGTTGTTTAATGGTCCAAGGTCGACAATGCATTTCTTGGCATCACTTCATGGCAGGAACGCACCAGGAGGCTTTCATGTCTGAAGTGGAAAGACAACAACAGAGATAACAGAACTAAATATGTTATTAAAGATAGATATGTGGAATGAATAAGGGCTACAACACTGAGGATTAAGGACACACCTAATTAATGGGGGCAGCGTCCTGAGTACAAGGATTCCAAACCCATAGTAATCTAACTTCCCTCAGCTCGCCATGAGGTCATATACTTGGCACAAAGCAGCGGCCTAGCCATTTGCGTAGATCAGCTGTAAGACCGCTAAGGTCCAATTAGCTTCAGTACCAAATGCGTTAAAATAGACACAATTACACATACATCAAATCAAGTAATATTACCCAATGTCATAGGTGCTCATTGTATAACGTCAGGTCTGAGAACAGGCAGGTGGTAAGGAGCAATTTATCATAATGGCAACTATCCATATACTGTGAATGCGAGGCACAGCAGGCAGACACTTGTGACATTTATATACAGTAGCCACAGAGAACAGTCATTTGTAGAGGCGGCTATCTTGGAAGCTCGGCTGTAAGAAAAAAATGAATGGAGGACTTAGGCCAGACAAGTTTATTGCTGCAATCCGCATTACATATTAATAAGTCCACTGTTCTACTATACAGACCCGACCAGAAAAAAGTGCCTGATCAGAGGTAGAACATACAAAATCTTTATTACCTGACTGATCAGCCATATCATCTTTAGTAAAGTGGTCCACAAAATACTACTTTCTTAATAATGGATCTCACAACAGGACGCCTTTTACACATGCTTGTACATTACTGTGCCAGAGATCTCGCTCTTCACTCATCTCATATCCACACGTGGTCTGTCACTTCACTGCTAGACGATTATCATAATGCTATCTGACAAACAGAACAGTACTGCTTTCTTTTCTTTTTTCCTTGGGATACATTCACAAATAGAATTTTACATGATCCGCGTGATGTTAGCCTGGAAAAAGGATTGCGCACAAAACTAGGTTATTCAAGGTGTACACTCACAAATTTTTTCTGCATGGATCAAAAGACTGAGGGGTAAAAAGCAAGCGCATGTCTCATTCGACCGTCCGATGAGTCTCACCCATAGATTTCAATAGGTTTGCAAATCACAAAAAATAAAAAGGTTGCCATAGACATCATCCATATAGCAGGATTTTAATGGATGTATTACAATTACTAAAGAGCTATAAAAATTTTGTACTATGGGCCCAAGAACTAACAGGCAGGTAGCTGCTACCTACCTGTGCTGCCAAGCATGGATCCCTGCCGACTCAGTTGTCACTGACCGCTCCTACCGGCGAATCTGTGGTTTCTGCTAATGTCACTTTGACTCACAAAATAGACCAATATAAGGTAAATACAAAAGAACTAAAATTCACAGAAAAAAAAAATACACATATAAAGAAAAAAAAAAAAAACTCAGGCACTACCCTCCGGTGGACACCTTGCCTTGGAGCACATCATTAGTATGTCTGGGAAGCCAAGTACACTGTGTATTACATTTAAAAAATAACAAATTCACAGAAAAAAAAATACACATATAAAGAAAAAAAAAACTCAGGCACTACCCTCCGGCGGACACCTTGCCTTGGAGCACATCATTAGTATGTCTGGGAAGCCAAGTACACTGTGTATTACATTTATCATATACTGCAAATCTACCACTTTATGTTTACTCCTGAGAAACCTCTGCCGTTAGAGGGGAAACGCGTTGAATATGTTATAGATGCATTGATTGAGCAGCAATATGGCTGTATGATGATTACTATTACTGTGGTTTGCACATTTTTGTTACAAGATATCGATTTAACCTCTTAAAGACCGCCAATATGCATTAAAACCGCAGCAATTAAGAGGTCGTATTCATCACCGCCGTTTTAAAATTAGTGAATTGCGCAAATCCCATGTGTGACAGCTGTATATGACAGCTGACACCATGCGGTATCAGCAGCGGCCGGTTTTGGAACTGATCAGGGATGATTAATCCCTTAAGTACCGCTGATAATTACAACAGCCATATCCAAATGGTTAAAAGACCCCCATGGTTGGATCGTCCCCTGCGATCATAACCAATCGTTGTGATGTGATGACCCCAGGTTACAATGGCATGTCAAATCCCGCTATAAGCAGGGTCTCACAAGCACAGTCAGGGACTCACTGACATGTCTCAGGTACTGCAGTACACGAGTACTGAAATGCACGAGACCAGAGATCAGATTAAAAAAATATTCATTTCCCACAGTGGGACGACGTGAATAAGTAAAACATTACATAATTATTTTATTTTTTGTTTTATACACAGCAAACACCCTGCGCCCCCCCCCTTCACACCACCAAACAAAAAACAAAAAAACACACATCACGAACAGCTGTTTCGAGACTAAATACCCCGGTGGCGCATATGCACATTGAGACCTCGGCTCGTCATTGAGCCGAGATCTAAATCTGCGCTCGAGGTGCTGAAGGTGGACATTTTCCAGCGACTCAAAATCAATGGGCTGAGCGGGACTCCGTCCCTGCCTCAACACCACACCACATTTTGTTGAAGCTCAGGACTTGCAGCCTCGCACCGCCAGGACAATCCCTCCTCCCAGCCCGAGACTGGCAGCATCGACCCACTCCTGCCGCCGACTTTCTGTAGCAGTGACTTTGTCTCCTGTGACCTCGCAAAATAAATTGTGGGGTCCAGTTTCACCTATTAACTCTTGTGTAAGTTACAAACTTGCACTACTTAAAAAAATATATATATATATTTGTAACACAAAAACACGGATTTTGGTAAGAACTTACCTGTAAAATCCTTTTCAGCGAAGGAAGGAAGAGAGACACAGTATTCATTACTGATGGGTAGGCGGAGCCCCAGATCAGGATGTTACCTCAGATCAAAAGAGTGCTGACTGGCTGGCCCCTCCAGCTCGGGCTCCTCCTACTCAGCTCCAGTCGTACCAAAGCTTTTAGGAAAAGAGCCAAGATCACCAGCGGAGCAACATAACCCCTTCTGAAGGAACTTCAGAGAAAAAACACAAGGATACAGGTTATGCATGCAAGAAAGCCAAAAACCACAGAGTTCCAGGTACTACTCACGGAACCTGACTACTGCGATGAGCTGGCGATGCTGGAACAGAGCCTTAGCGCGCTGACCTCAGCCCAGATAATCGCTATCAGATAAGGGTCGCGCTGCATCTGAAAACATCAACACACTTCTGCCTTGGGAGGGTGCTGTGTCTCTCTTCCTTCCTTCGCTGAAAAGGATTTTACAGGTAAGTTCTTACCAAAATCCGTGTTTCAGCTGCAGATGGAAGGAAGAGAGCCACAGTATTCATTACTGATGGGACGTCCCAAAGCAGTTCAAAAATAAGGGTGGGAAAAACCAACAAAAGGCAGAAACCCAACAACCTTAACAAAAAAGCGCAACCAGCGCTAAACACAAGTTCATCTAGAACTTTAAACTACAGCCGCCTGCAGGACCTTACGTCCGAGGGCTGCATCAGCGGAAGCACTGACGTCCACTTTATAAAACTTTGTAAACGTGTGGACAGAGCGCCAAGTTGCCGCCCGGCAGAGCTGCACTGCCGAAGCACCTTGGTGAAAAGCCCACGATGAAGCCACAGCCCTCGTGGAATGGGCTTGAATCTTAATCGGGCAAGATTCACCCTGAAGACGGTAAGCTTCCAATATAGCTGACCGAATCCAACGAGCTATAGAATCCTTGGAAGCTCGTTGACCACGCCGACGACCGACTGGAACCACAAATAGGGAGTCCGTCTTACGAAAACCTTGAGTAATAGATAGATAAAACTTCAAGGCCCGCACTAAATCCAATGTGTGTAAAGCTCGCTCTTTCACATTCTTCGGATCCGGGCAGAATGAAGGCAACACAATATCCTGGTTGACATGAAATTGTGACACCACTTTAGGCAAAAAATCACCCCGAGTGCGAAGCACTACACGATCCGGAAAAAACTCCAGAAAAGGAGGCGAACAAGAAAGAGCTGCCAACTCAGAAACTCTCCTCAAGGAAGTGACTGCTACAACAAAAGCCACCTTCCAAGAAAGTAAAGAAAGGCTAGCAGAAACCATAGGCTCAAAAGGTTTATGCTGAAGAGCCTCCAAAACAAGGTTGAGCCGCCAAGGAGACACGGGTGCCTTCCGCGGCGGGAACTTACGAGATATACCTCGGAAAAAGGAGAGCACGTCTCTATTTGAAGCAATGGTTCTCCGGAACAATAAGGACAGAGCAGAAATCTGACCTTTCAGGGTGCTAACTGCCAAACCCTTGTCTAGCCCATGCTGCAGAAAAGCCAACAGGTTGGGAATGGAAAATTTTCTCGGGTTCCGAGAAGACCCCAAACACCACGAAAAGAAGGTTTCCCAAATTTTGTGGTAAATCCTAGTAGTAGCCGGACTTCTTGCAGCACGAAGGGTAGCAATGACCTCGGCTGAGAAACCTCTACGGGTCAAGATTTCGGTCTCAAGAGCCACGCCGTCAAACGCAGGGACATCAAGTCCGGATGACAAACGGGCCCCTGAGTCAACAAGTCCGGTTGAAGAGGGAGTGGAAAAGGAGGTGCCGCCAACAGCGACATTATTGTCGAGAACCACACCCTTCTCGGCCAGTCTGGAGCTATCAAAATAGCTGGAATTCTCTCTAGTCTGATCCGACGCAGTACTAGAGGAAGTAAGGATATCGGCGGGAATACATAGATCAGCTCGAACTGATCCCACTGAGCCACTAGAGCATCCACCGCCACAGCCTTCGGGTCCTTGCACCTGGACATGAACGTCGGTAACTTGGCATTGGACCTGGATGCCATCAAATCCACTTGTGGGGTTCCCCAGCGAGAGCACAGGAGTGCAAAAACTTCCGGGTGGAGACTCCATTCCCCGGGATCCATCCTTCTGCGACTGAGAAAGTCCGCTGTAATATTCTGAACCCCTGGAATGTGAATCGCCGAAATGGCTGGTACACTGGCCTCTGCCCAAATCAAAATTCGGGACACCTCTACCATGAGTCTGGAACTCCTTGTCCCACCTTGGTGATTGATATACGCGACAGCCGTCGCATTGTCTGTCTGCACTCGGACTGGCAGACCGCTCAAAGGGACCGTCCAATGTTGGAGGCAAAGGAAAATCGCCCTCAATACCAGGATGTTGATCGGAAGAACAGACTCTTCCGATGACCATACCCCCTGAATCCAGAGATTGTTCCAAACACCCCCCCAGCCCGTCAGGCTGGCATCGGTGGTTATGACTGACCACTTCGGAGGGAGAAAGACTTCCCCAGGGAGAAGCCCCTGGACGTAACCACCATTCTAGAGAATCCCGCACCGCGCGAGAAATGGTGACACTGCAATCCAGCGATTGCGACTGGTTCCATCGACTCAAGATGAACCTTTGGAGAGTCCTGGAATGGAACTGGGCAAAAGGAATTGCCTCCATGGACGCCACCATCAGTCCCAGAAGACGCATACACTTCCGAAGGGACATTGCCGTTGAGGATTTCATAATCTGTACATGTCGAAGAAGACATGACTGTTTGTCTGGTGGTAGGGAAACTACCGACCGAAACGTGTCGAGATGCATTCCCAAAAAGAGGATTGTCCTCGATGGTTCCAGGGACGACTTCTCCCAATTGACCAGCCAACCGAAGTCCTTCAGAAACTGAAGAGACAAATCCCGAGCCGTCAACGCCTCCTCCGAGGAAGCCACGATCAAAAGATCGTCCAGATAAGGAGAATCGTAATCCCCTGTCTTCGAAGGATTGCCATGAGGGGCGCCAGAATTTTTGTAAAGACCCTTGGCGCTGAGGCTAAGCCGAACGGCAGAGCCACGAACTGGTAATGATTCTGACCTATGGCAAATCGAAGAAAGCGCTGATGAGCCTTTCCGATGGGAATATGCAAATAGGCGTCGCGAATGTCGATTGACACCAGAAAATCGTTCTGTGACAGAGCTGCCACAACGGAGCGAAGCGACTCCATGCGAAATTTCCGGGCATGGACATGCCGGTTTAATCGCTTGAGATCCAGAATCGGGCGAAATTTGTTCTCCTTTTTGGGAACTATAAAAAGGTTGGAATAAAAACCTTTCCCTCGGTCCTCTGACGGAACCGGTATCACTACACCCTTTTGTAGCAGAGATTCGACCTCTCGCTGTAGAGCGACAACAAGCTCGGGTTCCGACGGAACGCGAGACTGACAAAAAACATTTGGGGGTCGAGAAGCAAACTCTATGAAATAGCCTGCCGACACTATCCGCGTTGCCCAGGAATCTGGAACGCGAGCCATCCAAGTCGCCTTGAAAAGAAGCAGGCGACCCCCCACTCGAGAATCCTCGAGTGGACCCCTGGCGTCAATTCGACTTTGCGGGCTTCTTGTCAAGTTCCCGCTTGTCCTGGCGGAAACTCTGCTTCCAGGGAGTACGAGTTTTCTGAGAGGATTTCTTTCCTGAGAAGGAAGGACGACCCGATCCCCACGAGGAGTGACTAGATCGTCCTCGGCCCCGAAAGGACCGCCGACCACTATAGACACCAGGCTTACTGGACACCGAGGCCATGGCCCTACGCTGTGGTAATGCTGATTCCTTCGCCTTAGCCTTGGAAATCAGCTCTGTGAGGTCGGATCCAAAAAGATGGCCACCCTTGTAAGGTAAGGCCAACAACCCTTGTTTGGAAACTGCGTCCCCGGCCCACTGTCTGAGCCATAAAGCTCTTCTGACTGTGACCGCTGAAGCTTGCGCTTTGGCCAGCAGAGATGCCGTATCCAGACCGGCATCAAAGATATAACAGGCTGCCGTTTCTAACCATTCACAAGTTTCCCGTATCTCAGATAACGGAGATTCATTTTGCAACTCCGTCTTCAGACGTGCCAACCACCCTTTAGAGAAGCTCTAGCAGCACACATGGATCCTAGCACTGCTCGGAATCCATGACCCGCAGCCTCATAGCTTGCTTTTGCCGCCAATTCTGTTTTTCTATCCAAAGGCTCCTGTAAGCTCGCTTTTCCCTTAATAGGGAGTAGTGAGGATTTACTAAGCTGAGATAAAGACACATCCACCTCAGGAGCAGAAGTCCAATTAGCCTTTAACTCCGCAGAGCAAGGATAAAGTGTATCCAAGAAATGCGTTCCATGAAAACGCTTATCTGGACATAGACGTTCCTCCTCTATTACACTATTAAGCTCATCCAGAGCTGGCAATGTTGTACGCGAAGCACGGGACTCCTGGAACATGCGTGCTGATTTACCAGGACGACTAGTTACCTCCTCCGGTAACTGTAATATATCTCTCATGGCTTCAATTAATGCCTCCGTACGCTTCGCCATAGAGGAACGCCCCTGCGGCTCGTCCGCATCTGAATCGGATATTTCTCCATCCGAATTTAAAGGGGAACTCTGCCCAATATCAGATACGTCTGACTCGCTCCGTGTAGAGGCCGGTAACGGCCTGCGTCGCTTCCTCTGAGAGGAATTAGCAGACACATATTGACCTAAAAGGTCAGACAAGTTGTTGATCGATCGAGCGATATCATCCAATTTTTCACCGCTGTCGACCGCAGCGCTAGACGCTGTGGAGGTCTGCGTATCTGATTGCCGCAATGGCACTGGGACGTGGTCCGCGGCATCTGAACTCTGTTCAGACATGTCTCACCTGTAGAGCAGGTCAAAGCGGTAATACCAGCAAAAACTATGCGGTTTTTTTTTTTTTTTATAACGCTGAAGGGTTAACGCTCCACCAGGCAGGGTTACCCCAGCGGTATTCAGTCAAAAAATTTAGCTGGTAGAAATAACCCTCAGAGGGGTTAATATTGCAAACTCACCACAATATATATGTTTGTGAGCCCCAGCCAATTTTATGTCTCTAATGAGACTGCAGCTGCAGGATAGCGATCGCTGCGCTGCGGGGTGAGGAATCAGCACTCACCCAGCTGGCCGTGGTGTCTTATGAGGAGAGGAGCGGTCTGAGGAGCCCAGGAGCCTGTGTAATGGCCGCCACAGTGAGGGAGTCGCAGGAGAAACGCCAGAGCGCGCGTCTTCCTGCTCAGAAGACCGGGAAAAGTTAGGCCACGCCCCCTGCTAGCTCAAATAATGAGCGCGAACTCCCCCGCTCCTGCTCCCTCTCTGTCCTGCAGGTATCTGCCTGCGGACAAAAAACACGGATTTTGGTAAAGACCTTCACCTGTAAAATCCTTTTCAGCGAAGGAAGGAAGAGAGACACACAGTATTCATTACTGATGGGTAGGCGGAGCCCCAGATCAGGATGTTACCTCAGATCAAAAGAGTGATGACTGGCTGGCCCCTCCAGCTCGGGCTCCTCCTACTCAGCTCCAGTCGTACCAAAGCTTTTAGGAAAAGAGCCAAGATCACCAGCGGAGCAACATAACCCCTTCTGAAGGAACTTCAGAGAAAAAACACAAGGATACAGGTTATGCATGCAAAGAAAGCCAAAAACCACAGAGTTCCAGGTACTACTCACGGAACCTGACTACTGCGATGAGCTGGCGATGCTGGAACAGAGCCTTAGCGCGCTGACCTCAGCCCAGATAATCGCTATCAGATAAGGGTCGCGCTGCATCTGAAAACATCAACACACTTCTGCCGTGGGAGGGTGCTGTGTCTCTCTTCCTTCCTTCGCTGAAAAGGATTTTACAGGTAAGTCTTTACCAAAATCCGTGTTTCAGCTGCAGATGAAGGAAGAGAGCCACAGTATTCATTACTGATGGGACGTCCCAAAGCAGTTCAAAAATAAGGGTGGGAAAAAACCAACAAAAGGCAGAAACCCAACAACCTTAACAACAAAACGCAACCAGCGCTAAACACAAGTTCATCCAGAACTTTAAACTACAGCTGCCTGCAGGACCCTACGTCCGAGGGCTGCATCAGCGGAAGCACTGACGTCCACTTTATAAAACCTTGTAAACGTGTGGACAGAGCGCCAAGTCGCCGCTCGGCAAAGCTGCACTGCCGAAGCACCTTGATGAAAAGCCCACGATGAAGCCTACAGCTCTCGTGGAATGGGCTCGAATCTTAATCGGGCAAGATTCACCCGAAGACGGTAAGCTTCCAAATAGCTGACCGAATCCAACGAGCTATAGAACCCTTGGAAGCTCGTTGACCACGCCGACGACCTGCTGGAACCACAAACAGGGAGTCCGTCTTACGAAAACCTTGAGTAATAGATAGATAAAACTTCAAGGCCCGCACTAAATCCAATGTGTGTAAATCTCGCTCTTTCGTATTCTTCGGATCCGGACAGAGTGAAGGCAACACAATATCCTGGTTAACATGAAATTGTGACACCACTTTAGGCAAAAAATCACCCCGAGTGCGAAGCACTACACGATCCGGAAAAAACTCCAGAAAAGGAGGCGAACAAGAAAGAGCTGCCAATTCAGAAACTCTCCTCAAGGAAGTGACTGCAACAAGGAAAGCCACCTTCCAAGAAAGTAAAGAAAGGCTAGCAGAAACCATAGGTTCAAAAGGTTTATGCTGAAGAGCCTCCAAAACAAGGTTGAGCCGCCAAGGAGACACGGGTGCCTTCCGCGGCGGAAACTTACGAGAGATACCTCGGAAAAAGGAGAGCACGTCTCTATTCGAAGCAATGGTTCTCCGAACAATAAGGACAGAGCAGAAATCTGACCTTTCAGAGTGCTAACTGCCAAACCCTTGTCTAGCCCATGCTGCAGAAAAGCCAACAGGTTGGGAATGGAAAATTTTCTCGGGTTCCGAGAAGACCCCAAACACCACGAAAAGAAGGTTTCCCAAATTTTGTGGTAAATCCTAGAAGTAGCCGGACATCTTGCAGCACGAAGGGTAGCAATGACCTCGGCTGAAAAACCTCTACGGGTCAAGATTTCGGTCTCAAGAGCCACGCCGTCAAACGCAGGGACATCAAGTCCGGATGACAAACGGGCCCCTGAGTCAACAAGTCCGGTTGAAGAGGGAGTGGAAACGGAGGTGCCGCCAACAGCGACATTATTGTCGAGAACCACACCCTTCTTGGCCAGTCTGGAGCTATCAGAATAGCTGGAATTCTCTCTAGTCTGATCCGACGCAGCACTAGAGGAAGTAAGGATATCGGCGGGAATACATAGATCAGCTCGAACTGATCCCACTGAGCCACTAGAGCATCCACCGCCACCGCCTTCGGGTCCTTGTACCTGGACATGAATGTCGGTAACTTGGCATTGGACCTGGATGCCATCAAATCCACTTGGGGGGTTCCCCAGCGAGAGCACAGTAGTGCAAAGACTTCCGGGTGGAGGCTCCATTCCCCGGGATCCATCCTTCTGCGACTGAGAAAGTCCGCTGTAATATTCTGAACCCCTGGAATGTGAATCGCCGAAATGGCTGGTACATTGGCCTCTGCCCAAATCAGAATTCGGGACACCTCTACCATGAGTCTGGAACTCCTTGTCCCACCTTGGTGATTGATATACGCGACAGCCGTCGCATTGTCTGTCTGCACACGGACTGGCAGACCGCTCAAAGGGACCGTCCAATGTTGGAGGCAAAGGAAAATCGCCCTCAATTCCAGGATGTTGATCGGAAGCACAGACTCTTCCGGTGACCATACCCCCTGAATCCAGAGATTGTTCCAAACACCCCCCCAGCCCGTCAGGCTGGCATCGGTGGTTATGACTGACCACTTCAGAGGGAGGAAAGACTTCCCCAGGGAGAATGCCCCTGGACGTAACCACCATTCTAGAGAATCCCGCACCGCGCGAGAAATGGTGACACTGCAATCCAGCGATTGCGACTGATTCCATCGACTCAAGATGAACCTTTGAAGAGTCCTGGAGTGGAACTGGGCAAAAGGAATTGCCTCCATGGACGCCACCATCAGTCCCAGAAGACGCATACACTTCCGTAGGGACATTGCCGTTGAGGATGTCATAATCTGTACATGTCGAAGAAGACATGACTGTTTGTCTGGTGGTAGGGAAACTACCGACCGAAACGTGTCGAGATGCATTCCCAAAAAGAGAATTGTCCTCGATGGTTCCAGGGACGACTTCTCCCAATTGACCAGCCAACCGAAGTCTTTCAGAAACTGAAGAGACAAATCCCGAGCCGTCAACGCCTCCTCCTCCGAGGAAGCCACGATCAAAAGATCGTCCAGATAAGGGAGAATCGTAATCCCCTGTCTTCGAAGAGTGCCATGAGGGGCGCCAGAATTTTTGTAAAGACCCTTGGCGCTGAGGCTAAGCCGAACGGCAGAGCCACGAACTGGTAATGATTCTGACCTATGGCAAATCGAAGAAAGCGCTGATGAGCCTTTCCGATGGGAATATGCAAATAGGCGTCGCGAATGTCGATTGACACCAGAAAATCGTTCTGTGACAGAGCTGCCACAACGGAACGAAGCGACTCCATGCGAAATTTCCGGGCATGGACATGCCGGTTTAATCGCTTGAGATCCAGAATCGGGCGAAATTTGTTCTCCTTTTTGGGAACTATAAAAAGGTTGGAATAAAAACCTTTCCCTCGGTCCTCTGACGGAACCGGTATCACTACACCCTTTTGTAGTAGCGATTCGACCTCTCGCTGTAGAGCGACAACAAGCTCGGGTTCCGACGGAACGCGAGATTGACAAAAAACATTTGGGGGTTGAGAAGCAAACTCTATGAAATAGCCTGCCGACACTATCCGCGTTACCCAGGAATCTGGAACGCGAGCCATCCAAGTCTCCTTGAAAAGAAGCAGGCGACCCCCACTCGAGAATCCTCGAGTGGACCCCTGGCGTCAATCCGACTTTGCGGGTTTCTTGTCAAGTTCCCGCTTGTTCTGGCGGAAACTCTGCTTCCAGGGAGTACGAGTTTTCTGAGAGGATTTCTTTCCTGAGAAAGAAGGACGACCCGATCCCCACGAGGAGTGACTAGATCGTCCTCGGCCCCGAAAGGACCGCCGACCACTATAAACACCAGGCTTACTGGACACCGAGGCCATGGCCCTTCGCTGTGGTAATGCTGATTCCTTCGCCTTAGCCTTGGAAATCAGCTCTGTGAGGTCGGATCCAAAAAGATGGCCACCCTTGTAAGGTAAGGCCAACAACCCTTGTTTGGAAACTGCGTCCCCGGCCCACTGTCTGAGCCATAAAGCTCTTCTGACTGTGACCGCTGAAGCTTGCGCTTTGGCCAGCAGAGATGCCGTATCCAGACCGGCATCAAAGATATAACAGGCTGCCGTTTCTAACCATTCACAAGTTTCCCGTATCTCAGATAACGGAGATTCATTTTGCAACTCCGTCTTCAGACGTGCCAACCAGCTTAGAGAAGCTCTAGCAGCACACATGGATCCTAGCACTGCTCGAAATCCATGACCCGCAGCCTCATAGCTTGCTTTTGCCGCCAATTCTGCCTTTCTATCCAAAGGCTCCTGTAAGCTCGCTTTTCCCTTAATAGGGAGTAGAGAGGATTTACTAAGCTGAGACAAAGACACATCCACTTCAGGAGCGGAAGTCCAATTAGCCTTTAACTCCGTAGAGCAAGGATAAAGTGTATCAAAGAAATGCGTTCCATGAAAACGCTTATCTGGACATAGACGTTCCTCCTCTATTACACCATTAAGCTCATCCAGAGCTGGCAATGTTGTGCGCGAAGCACGGGACTCCTGGAAAATGCGTGCTGATTTACCAGGACGACTAGTTACCTCCTCCGGTAACTGTAGTATATCTCTCATGGCTTCAATTAATGCCTCCGTACGCTTCGCCATAGAGGAACGCCCTGCGGCTCGTCCGCATCTGAATCGGATATTTCTCCATCCGAATTTAAAGGGGAACTCTGCCCAATATCAGATACATCTGACTCGCTCCGTGTAGAGGCCGGTAACGGCCTGCGTCGCTTCCTCTGAGAGGAATTAGCAGACACATATTGACCTAAAAGGTCAGATAAGTTATTAATCGATCGAGCGATATCATCCAATTTTCCACCGCTGTCGACCGCAGCGCTAGACGCTGTGGAGGTCTGCGTATCTGATTGCCGCAATGGCACTGGGACGTGATCCGCGGCATCTGAACTCTGTTCAGACATGTCTCACCTGTATGACAGGTCAAAGCGGTAATACCAGCAAAAAACTATGCGTTTTTTTTTTTTTTTTTTTTCAAACGCTGAAGGGTTAACGCTCCACCAAGCAGAGTTACCCCAGCGGTATTCAGTCAGCAAATTTAGCTGGTAGAAATAACCCTCAAAGGGGTTAATATTGCAAACTCACCAAATATATATATATTTGTGAGCCCCAGCCAATTTTTATGTCTCTGATGAGACTGCAGCTGCAGGATAGCGATCGCTGCGCTGCGGGGTGAGGAATCAGCACTCACCCAGCTGGCCGTGGTGTCTATATGAGGAGGGAGCGGTCCGAGGAGCCCAGGAGCCTGAGTAATGGCCGCCACAGTGAGGGGGTCGCAGGAGAAAAGCCAGAGCGCGCGTCTTCCTGCTCAAAAGACCGGGATAGATAGGCCACGCCCCCTGCTAGCTCAAATAATGAGCGCGAACTCTCCCCGCTCCTGCTCCCTCTCTGTCCTGCAGCTATCTGCCTGCGGACAAAAAATCACCACATCTTCATGTAGAAGCGCTGTCACAGCAGCGCTGAAGCATACTGACATTACATGTAGTAGCGCTGTCACAGCAGCGCTGAAGCATACTGACATTACATGAAGTAGCGCTGTCACAGCAGCGCTGAAGCATACTGACATTACATGTAGTAGCGCTGTCACAGCAGCGCTGAAGCATACTGACATTACATGTAGAAGCGCTGTCACAGCAGCGCTGAAGCATACTGAACATTACATGTAGAAGCGCTGTCACAGCAGCGCTGAAGCATACTGACATTACATGTAGTAGCGCTGTCACAGTGCAGCTGAGCATACTGACATACAGAGTAACGCTGTCACAGCAGGCTGGCACTGCATACATGTAGTAACGCTGTCACAGCAGCGCTGAAGCATACTGACATTAGTAATAGCGCTGCTCATTCAGACGCTAAAGCACTCACACATAATTATTATTAAAATTTGTGTGGAGTACTCACCAGCCAAGGCGCCACAGGGACCCTCAGGGGTTTCTGGCGCAGTGCCCATGCTTCCCCCCAGGGCGAAGAACGCAGTGACCGCACGTGTGGTTTGCGTTCCCGCCAGAGAAGCTCTCCTCATCCCCCAGGGCCGGCAAGGATTCTGCAGGGACTTTGAGTAAATACAGATCCGCCAAGGGAGAGGTTGGGGTACAGCAGCGCTGATACCCCTGAGACCTCTAGACCAACTAGTGATCCAAGTCTCCTGTCCGAATATTAAAATAATAAAATCTTCTGAGGAGCTGCATTAGCAGCGACCATCCTCTGGACCTCAAATCTTAGACTGGAGCTGAGTAGGAGGAGCCCGAGCTGGAGGGGCCAGCCAGTCATCACTCTTTTGATCTGAGGTAACATCCTGATCTGGGGCTCCGCCTACCCATCAGTAATGAATACTGTGGCTCTCTTCCTTCATCTGCAGCTGAAAATCACCACATCTACTTGTAACAGCGCTGTCACCGAGCGCTGAAGCACTCACACATATTATAATAAAAATTGTGTGGAGTACTCACCAGCTTAGCGCCACAGGGACCCTCAGGGGTTTCTGGCGCTATGCCCATGCTTCCCCCCAGGGCAGGAAGCGCAGTGACCCCAGTGAGTGGTTTGCGCCCCCGCCAGGGAAAACTCTCCTCATCCCCCAGGGCCGGCAAGGATTCTGCAGGGACCATTATGTAGTTACAGATCCGCCAAGGGAGAGGCTGGTGAAATACACTGATAACATGTAATAGCGCTGTCACCGCAGCGCTGAAGCATACTGATATACATGTAATAGCGCTGCCATCAGACGCTAAAGCACTCACACATTAATAATAAAATTTTGTGTGGAGTACTCACCAGCCAAAAGCGCCACAGGGACCCTCAGGGGTTTCTGGCGCTGTGCCCATGCTTCCCCCCAGGGCGAGGAACGCAGTGACCGCACGTGTGGTTTGCGTCCCGCCAGGGAAGCTCTCCTCATCCCCCAGGGCCGGCAAGGATTCTGCAGGGACTTTGAGTAAATACAGATCCGCCAAGGGAGAGGTTGGGGTACAGCAGCGCTGGTACCCCTGAGACCTCTAGACCAACTGGTGATCCAAGTCTCCTGTCCGAATATAAAATAATAAAAACTTCTGAGGAGCTGCATTAGCAGCGACCATCCTCTGGACCTCAAATCTTAGACTGGAGCTGAGTAGGAGGAGCCCGAGCTGGAGGGGCCAGCCAGTCAGCACTCTTTTGATCTGAGGTAACATCCTGATCTGGGGCTCCGCCTACCCATCAGTAATGAATACTGTGGCTCTCTTCCTTCCATCTGCAGCTGAAATATTATATTTCCACGTCCCAATGTTATAAAATTGTCATGCTTGAAATAAAGCTACTTTGCTTTTGATGTTTCTTGTTTTTTTGCTTTGACAAAACTTTACTGTATACTTAGGTGCGGATAACAGGCCTTTCCCGACACGAAAATGAACTAAAACTGCATGTGCATTTTTTCCTCTGAGGATTTTCCGCATCTAATGCAACTTTAGGGAAAAATCCA
Organism: Oophaga sylvatica; assembly: GCA_033576555.1. Taxonomy (NCBI): domain Eukaryota; kingdom Metazoa; phylum Chordata; class Amphibia; order Anura; family Dendrobatidae; genus Oophaga; species Oophaga sylvatica. Next base: position 548,141,898 of record JARQOD010000002.1, read on the forward strand.
CACAGAAAACTCAGTGTACCTGCAAAATAAATTTACATGCTGTGGATTTGAAAAACGCACCATAGGTGAGTTACGCAGCATTAAAAAAGCACAGTGTGCACAAGATTTGTGTAAATCCCATCCACTTTGCTATAACAGTAGGACGCTGCATTTTTGACTCGACAAAAACCTAAAACGTCAAAACGCACCAAAAACTCATCGTGGGAAGGTATCCTAACTGTGGGAAGAAGGCCATCAATCAGCATGACGAAAGCAATCACGCCCTATCGACAGAGCAACCCGAAAGAAGAAGAGCTACTCTGTTAATGTGGAGCAGCAGAATCGCAGGCAGTTAGCAACTACCTGCCTGTTTAGTACACTGCTCAAAAAAATAAAGGGAACACTCAAATGACACATCCTAGATCTAAATGAATGAAATATTCTCATTGAATACTTTGTTCTGTAAAAAGTTGAATGTGCTGTCAACATAATCACACAAAAATTATCAATGGAAATCAGATTTTTGCACCAATGGAGGCCTGGATTTGGAGTCACACACAAAATTTAAGTGGAAACAAGTCAAAATGATGCTCAGTATTGTGTGTAGCCTCCACGTGCCTGTGTGACCTCCCTACAACGCCAAACCAGTCATGCTGAAGGATGTTGCAGGCAGCAGATCGCTCACCACGGCGTCTCCAGATTCTGTCACATCTGTTACATGTGCTGAGTGTGAACCTACTGCCTGCAACACCCTTCAGCATGACCAATTTGGCAGTGGGTCAGTAATGGTGTGGGGTGGCATTTCTTTGGAGGGCCACACAGCCCTCCATGTGCTTGCCAGAGGTAGCCTGACTGCCATTAGGTACCGAGATGAGATCTTCAGACCCCTTGTGAGACCATATGCTGGTGCTGTTGGCCCTGAGTTCCACCTAATGCAGGACAATGCCAGAACTCATGTGTCTGGAGTGTGTCAGCAGTTCCTGCAAGATGAAGGCATTGAAGCTATGAACTGGCCCGCCCGTTCCCCAGACCTGAATCCAACGTCACGTTGCACCACAGACTGTCCAGGAATGGACGGATGCTTTAGTCCAGGTCTGGGAGGAGATCCCTCAGGAAAACATCCACAACCTCATCAGGAGCATGCCCAGGCATTGTAGAGAGGTCATACAGGCACGTGGAGGCCACACACAATACTGAGCATCATTTCGACTTGTTCCCACTTACATTTTGGGGGTCTCTCCAAATCCAGGCCTCCATTGGTTCAAAAATTTGATTTCCATTGATGATTTTTGTGTGATTATGTTGACAGCACATTCAACTTTGAATACTTTGTTGTGTACAATGAGAATATTTCATTCATTTAGATCTAAGATGTGTTATTTGAGTGTTCCCTTTATTTTTTTGAGCAGTGTATTTTGCCTCATTATAAAAAATAATATAGTCCTGAACCATCCCTTTTATATAGGAAAGTGTTTAGCCATGCGTTTACAGCAGCATCATGTTGTGAAGCTGGAATCGATTTGTAGCAAATACAGACGACCGCTCAGCGCGGACACCTGTCGATTAAATTTCAAGATTCTACAATGTCATTGTTTCCCATGAGTGAAAAGTCATGGATGATTTGCATTAATATCAAGATTTTCACAATTTTTTTAATTATATGACCCCAAAATTTTGGGGCAATGGAATAGTTAAATCTGCACACTGGTCAATCAAGATGCCTTGGCATAAGGCCAGAGTAGCATGGGCAGACAACACTCACTGATTGTGGTAAGCATGCAAAGACAAAAGTAGCAATAGGTTAAAGAGTACCGTATTTTTCGGACTATAAGGACGCACTGGACCATAAGACGCACCTAGGTTTTAGAGGAGGAAACTAGGGAAAAAAATGGAAGCAAAAAATGTGGTCAATTCTGTTATTAATATTCCATATCCTGGTATATATGGCCCCCTCATCTCCATTCTGGTATGCATGGCCCCCTAATCCCTACCCTGGTATACATGGCCCCCTCATCCCTACCCTGGTATGCATGACTCCCTCATCCCTATCCAGGTGTGCATGGCCCCCTTATCCCTATCCTGGTAGGAATGGTCCCCATCATCACTATCCTGGCAGGAATGATGGCCCAATCAGAAAACATTAAAAAAACAACAAAAAAAACCCCATTAAACTTGCCTTCCCTGCGCTCCCTCTCAGCATCCTGCTCCAATGCCAGCAACTGCTTTATGGTTGTAAACAGCGCAAGGCAGTGAAGGCAGCTGCCAGAATACTCAATGCTCTGCACGCTGGGACTGTGTGCGCGCAAAGCAGTGAGTATTCAGTGCTCTCTAGGGAGCACAGTGTCAGACGCAACATTTCTTATAAAAAATATTCATGGAATGGGGTAAATATTCATTTCTCTTAAGTATCGGCACACGTGACCGCCAGGAGCAGCAGGAAGGCTCTGGCTGACACTGTGGTCGGTAGAGAGCAATGAATACTCACTGCTTTGCGAGCCAGTCTTGGAGTGCAGAGCACTGAGTATTCCGGCAGCTGCCCTTCGGCTTGCAAGCAGCTCATGATGTTCCTGCCATTCGCTGCTTACAAGCATTAAGCAGCTGCTGGCATCGGAGCAGGGCGCTGCAAGGGAGCACCGGGAAGGTAAGTGTAAGGGTTTTTTTTTTTATGTTTTCTGATGGGGCATGTATACCAGGATGGGGATGGGGGCCCATCATACCAGGATGCCATTAAAGAGAAATGAATATTCATTGCCCTCCACACCCACGGGTGTGGAATGTAGTGAATATTCATTTCTCTTTAGCAGCGAGCACAAGAGTTAGCCAGAGCAGCCGGCTCATGCCTCTGTGACCCGCTGCTGTGCCGAAAAACGCTCCCCACCTCCCCCACCACAGTCGGTACATCCTGACTATAAGACGCAAGCCCCATTTTGAGGAAAAAAGTGCGTCTTCTAGTCCGAAAAATACGATAACTAAACATGTTTTTTCACATTTAGCAGGCACTTTTTTCAGCACATCTTTGGGGGTGTGGATCCCTAACCGCTCACTGATTACTCAAAAGACCTCAGAAGTTAACAGCTATAGAGACATGAGAGCAAATGCAGACTAGAGAGTGGATTCACTAGAAAGCATACAGAGTTATCTGCAGCTCAGATCCTGGCGGTGCGCAGGCAATTAATGTGCCTCTGCTAGATACGAACAAAAAGAAAATATAGTAACTGACTACTGCAGATCTGAAAATCAAATGAAAGAATAACACTGGAGGTGCGCTGAAGCCTTATTCAGCCATCCATGAGTTCTCTCTATCTAAAAACACAGACTGATTTGGATCAGTTTCATCAGTGTTTGGTCAGTGTCAGATTTTACCATCATTATCAGTAATTTTCCATTTATGAACTCTTTGAAAATAAGCAATTTGTTTTGGGGGTCAAACAAAAGTTTTCATTGGTGTCATTTTGTGGTACATAGGACCTATTGATTACTTTTTATTAATTATTTGTGAGGCAAAGAAGACAAAACAGAAATTCTATATTTGCTGATTTTTGTTTTAAACACCAATCAACTTTTGGTATATTTGTCATATTACCTTTATTCCAAATATACATAGTATGAAAAAAACCCTGACATCTGAATTAAGTCCTAATAATGATGAGTGCTGGCCCGGAGTTCATAGCCAAAACTACACTGTGATTATTACCGTATATATATTTTTTGCTTGCTTTGTGGCCTTAATATGAGAGAAGTATTCCCGTAACTATCACAGTGTATAGTCTTAGCAGAGGTTAGTTCAGAAGTTTCCAGATTAACATCGGCTGGGACAAACATTGGGATAATAGGCTGCCACACAGCTCATTATATTCCTATACCTTTGAGGATCCATAACCATAAGAAGATTGAATAGCTTGTGATACTAACCGATCCATCAAAGACGTTGTCATATATGTTCTCTGTTCCACACTTTGGGCAGCAGAACTTGAATCGCTCGCAGTCCCTGTACTTTTCTTCATCGGTTAGCTGTGCTGGACCTCCAAGCAAAGCGTCGTTCTCCTCATCTTTATGATAGTGCTGCTGTACACGAAACTGAGAGGGGTCAAGTCCTAGCAAAAATAAAATGAAATAAATGGTTTAGTATTGACTGTTTGCTAATAGGAAAAAAAGCAATCATGATATATATTTTCTTTTAGGGTCCATTACTTTTTTTTTCTCCAATTACTGAATTCCTGATACAGCATGTCACACCAAGAGACTTCTCATAAACTCATCATGGACACAACACGGCTTGGGCTGTAAATCATTCCTTCTCTATAGCACTCAGAGTATATGGCACCAAACAAGAGTTTTGTCTTAGCTGACAGTCCAGGTTCCCAATGACTAATGTTCTCCTAAATAACCAGCAATGTGTCAGGGGGGTGCACGGGACCCTGATGTAAACTTGAACCTTTTCTTGTGATGCATGCGTGTGGATTATTTGCTAGACGGCATTACCCTCTACACTGCCCCATAAACTGGCCAACTCTGTACCTTAATTTTCTCCAGCATACCTCTCATTTTGATGCCGACATGTAGTGTACAGGCCACTGCAAAGTCATGTGGGGTCCACGGTAAGTGGTGGCGTGGAGATGGTGCAGCATGGCGCGTGCTGCCCCTAATGCTAGTCTATATATTACTGGGCTTTTGGCCTGTCTGGTGAGAAAGAGTGTAGGAGAGCTGTAGTAGTGGTCTGAGAGGCGGACAGCTGACAGACACTGCATGCCTACTAGCAAGCTGCCCAGGTGTCGCACTCCGGATCATGACTGAGAGGCGACAGATACAGTGCATCTCTGATGGACTGCAGGAATATGCCACATCCATGATGCAGGCTACATCCCACACACTGAATCTGAGCCTCCCTGCTGATCCCAGCTCATGAAGTTGTGCTGTCTGATGAGCAAATTTCATAGATGTCAGCCAGTGTGAAACTGCGGATCCACTGTACCACTGATGGTAGCCACTAAGATTGTGACGTAAAGTTAGCTTAGGCGCTTATGTTGTACTGTCTCAAAGGAATCAGTGACCAATCACACATAGAGCAAATATGTAGATAATCTTAATGCTGACGAACAATTACACTACAGTATTAGACCTCTGTGTCTCGTGTTTCTCGAATAATGAAAATATATCTATGGAATGACACTGAACAAAATGTTAAACTCCATGTATAAATAATAGCGTAATGGTTACAACACTTTTCTGCTGTCTTCACAGCCTTAAAATAACCATATATAGTTTTGGCACCCCTGGTCAAAATTACTATTATATATATATATATATATATATATATATATATATGTATGTATATATATATATATATATATATATATATATATATATATACATACATATATATATATATATCTTCAGCTTTTAACAATTACAATAAGTAAAATGGGCAGAAGCAAAAGTTTGGGCACCCAGCATGGTTAGTACCTTGTAGCACCCCCTTTTGAAAGTATCACAGCTTTTAAATGCTTTTTGTAGCCAGATAAGAGTCTTTCAATTCTTGTTTAACCCCTTTGAGACCTAGCCTGTTTTCACCTTTCTGACCGGGACAAGTTTCACAATTCTGACCACTGTTACTTTATAATGTAATAGCTCTGGAACACTTCAACGTATCCCGGTGATTCTGAGATTGTTTTCTGGCAACATATTGTACTTTATGATAGCGGTAAAACTTCTTCTATATGATTTGCGTTTATTTGTGAAAAAAACGGAGATTTGCCGAAAATTTTGCAATTTTCAAACTTAATTTTTATGCCCTCATATCATACAAAATAGAGAGTAAATAACATTTCCCACATGTCTAGCTCACATCAGCACAATTTTGGAACCAATTATTTTTTTGCTAGGAAGTTATTAGGGTTAAAAGTTGACCAGCGATTTCTCATTTTTTCAACAAATTTTACAAAAGGAGATTTTTGTGTACTCACCGTAAAATCCTTTTCTCCGAGATGCTCATTGGGGGACACACAGACCGTGGGTGTTATGCTGCTGCCACTAGGAGGACACTAAGCAATACATAAGCACAAAAGATTAACTCCTCCTCTATACCCTCTGTTGGCTCAATCCTGAACCAGTTCGGGGGCAGAGCAGTAGGAGCTCATAACAGAGTGCAATATGTCAACAATTCAAATAAACAAAGAGGCTACAAGCTAAACCAGGGTGGGAGCTGTGTCCCCCAATGAGCGTCTCGGAGAAAAGGATTTTACGGTGAGTACACAAAAATCTCCTTTTCTCCATCGTCTCACTGGGGGACACACAGACCGTGGGACGTCCCAAAGTAGTCCCTGGGTGGGAAACCATCAACAGATGAAGCCTCGTGAACCTCATGCATATAACGCTTAAACAGTCAACAGACAACTTACAGATGCGCAACAGCTGATTGCAGAATCTGTCTGCCAAGTGCCGCATCTGAAGAAACCTGAACATGAATTTGGTAATGCTTGACGAAAGTATGAAGACTGGACCAAGTCTCAGCCTTGCACACTTGCTGTGCCGAAGCCTGGTGCCGAATGGCCCAGGAGGCCCCCACAGAACGAGTGGAGTGTGCCTTAATCACAGCCGGGATAGGCTGACCTTTAACACGGTACGCCTCTTGGATCGCCGAGCGAATCCATCTGGCTAACGTGGCCTTGGAAGCAGGAAGACCCTGTCTGCGTCCTTCCGGAAGCACAAACAGAGCGTCCGATTTTCGGAAAGATGCCGTTCTCGAAATGTACCTTCGGAGAGCCCTCACCACAATCCAAAGTGTGAAGAGCTTTTTCAGTACGGCGAATTGGCGCCGGACAGAACGAAGGCAAGACTATCTCCTCATTGATATGAAAAGCCGAAACGACTTTAGGTATGAAAGAAGAAGTCCTAAGGACTACCTTGTGCTGGTGAAAAATGAGGAAAGGAGGTTTACAAGATAAGGCTGCCAACTCCGATACTCGTCTGATAGAGGTAATCGCCACTAGGAAGACAACCTTCCAGGAAAGAAGCGATAAGGACACTTCCGGCAAAGGTTCGAAGGGGGAGTCCTGTAAGGCACTGAGGACCAAATTAAGATCCCAAGGCTCCAAAGGCCTCTTGTAGGGCGGAACGAGATGAGACACTCCCTGGATAAAAGTCCTGACCTGAGACTTAGATGCGATCCGTCGTTGGAAAAGGACGGACAAGGCAGAAATCTGCCCCTTGAGGGAAGAGAGAGCTAATCTCGAGTCCATTCCTGCTTGGAGAAATTCCAGAATAGAAGGGATAGAGAAAACCAAAGGGGAACTACCTTTGTCCTTACACCAGGAAAAGAATTACTTCCAGACACGATGATAAATGCGGGCGGAAGCCGGCTTCCTGGCATTGACCATTGTTGAGACAACCTTGTGAGAAAAACCAGCCTGACTTAAGATCCAGGCTTCAATGGCCATACCGTCAAATTCAGCGCTTTCGAATTGTGATGGTAAATTGGACCCTGTGAAAGGAGGTCCGGACGATCTGGTAATCTCCAGGGAACGTCTGCGACCAGACGCACTAGTTCCGCATACCACGGACGGCGAGGCCAGTCCGGAGCGACCAGAATGAGAGGAACGCCTTCCGCCTTGATCTTCCGAATCACTCTGGGGATTAACGGAAGAGGTGGAAAAATGTAAGGAAGGCGAAAATGACTCCAAGGGAGGACTAGCGCATCCGAGCCGACGGCTAGTGGATCGCGAGAGCGACTTATGAAAGTCTGAACCTTGGCATTCAGTCTGGATGCCATGAGGTCTACATACGGCATGCCCCATCGCTGGCAAATGAGATGGAACACTTCCGGGTGCAGGGACCATTCCCCTGAGTCTAGGCCTTGGCGACTGAGGAAGTCGGCCTCCCAATTGTCCACTCCTGGATGTGAACCGCGGAAATGGGCGAGCGGTTTGTCTCGGCCCAGCGCAGGATGTGCGATACCTCGAGCATCGCTGTTCTGCTCTGAGTGCCCCCCTGACGGTTGATGTACGCCACGGCCGTGGCGTTGTCTGACTGAATCCTGATGGGACGACCGGCCAGAAGATGATGGAACTGCACGAGAGCTAACTTGATAGCTCTGATCTCCAGGATGTAGATCGAGAGACTGGTCTCTGGTAGAGACCAGCGGCCTTGAGCCGTGTGATGAAGGAACACAGCTCCCCATCCGAGGAGACTGGCATCGGTGGTCACCACCAGCCAATGGACAGGCAGAAAAGATTTTCCTTGCTTCAGTGATGAGGCAATTGTCCACCATTTCAAAGAGCTTCTGACTGTGGGAGACAGACGGAAGCGGCGACGTAGAGACGCTAGGTTCCTGTCCCAGACTGATATTAGCTCCTGTTGAAGAAGGCGAAGAGGGAACTGGGCGAAAGGTACTGCCTCGATGGAAGCTACCATCTTCCCGAGGACTTGCATGGCGCCCCGCAGAGAGTGAGAGCGGCCTAGCGACAACAGGAGCACTCCCCGCCTCAGAGAAGCAATCTTCTCTGGAGGGAGAGATACCAACCCTTGGGAGGTGTCCAGAATCATTTCCGGAAAAAGAATCTTCTGAGAGGGAATGGGAAGAGACTTGTCCAAATTGACTAGCCAACCCAGGCGAGAGAGGGTGTCGATAGTGATCTCGACACTCTCTGTGCAGGCCCGAAAAGTTGGGCCTTTGATGAGTAGGTCGTCCAGGTACGGGAGGACCACCACACCCCGAGAGTGTAAAATTGACATGGCGGCCACCATGACCTTTGTGAACACTCTGGGGGCAGTTGCGAGACCGAAGGGCAGAGCGGCAAACTGAAAATGATCCTCTCCGACAGCAAAACGCAGAAACTTTCGGTGACCTCTGAAAATCGGAATGTGTAAATACGCATCTTTGATGTTGATAGACGCCAAGTATTCTTTTCTTTCTAGAGATGCGACAACAGAACGGAGGGATTCCATCCTGAAATGACGGACTCTGATGAATTTGTTTAGCAATTTTAGGTCCAGAATAGGACGCAAGGAGCCGTCCTTCTTGGGAACCACAAAGAGGTTTGAGTAAAACCCTTTGAATCTTTCCTTGTGAGGAACTGGGACGATGACCCCGCTGGAACGAAGCGTGTTCAGAGCCTGAAGAAAAGGAATTGCGAGATCCTTGGACTTGGGGGGGGGGAGACTGAAAGAAGCGTCTTGGGGAAGGGACAAGAACTCGATCTTGTAGCCGGAGTGTACAAGATCTAGAACCCACCGGTCTTGAACGACCGACCCCCAGATTCTGCGAAACAAGAGTAGGCGGCCGCCTACCTTGTTTGGGACCCCCGTCCTCAGCAAGGAGTCATTGGGAAGACAATTTCCGAGAGGAGGAGCTCCTATTTCCCGCCTGAGAAAACCTGTTTCTCCAGGGCTGAAAGGATCTGGACGATGGTTGCGAGCACCTATCTCTGCGAGAAGACCGGGGTGCTCGAGCCGAGGTCGAAGCAGGGGACCAATTAAAGGAGCTACGAAATGGCCGGGAACGACTTTGGTATTGAGACCGAAAAGGCCGATTGATTCTGCGCTGTGGAAGAAATTTGCTTTTGCCACCAGTAGCGTCAGAAATAATCTGATCAAGACGATCTCCAAAGAGACGCCCTGAAAGATAAGGCAGCGAAGTCAAAGTCCTCTTTGAAGCAGCGTCTGCACGCCACTCCTGGAGCCAAAGGGACCTCCGAATAGCGATAGCATTGGCGGCTGTGAGAGCAGCGCAATTAGCTGCATCTAGGGAACCATGTAGTCACCTGCCCGAGTAATCTGATAAGCCAGATTACGTGCCTCGGGGGAAAGAGAGATATCACTAGATATTTTAACTAGATTTTCAGCCCAGGCCACCATGGCCCTTGCTACCCAGGTGGCCGCAAAGGAGGGAGAAAGAGATGCTCCAGCCGCCTCAAAAATCGATATAGCGAGGTTGTCAATCTGTTTATCTGACGGGTTTCTAATGGATGAACTATCTGACACGGAGAGCAGTGTTTTTGAAGATAAACGAGATACTGGAGGATGTACCACTGGAGATTCAGTCCACTCTTTCGCTACAGTTGCTGAAAATGGGTATCGTGCTTTCAGAGACTTCAGTCCTGAAAAACGTCTGTCTGGACGCTCCCTATGTCCCTGAACAATATCCGTAAATTCAGGGTGATTACTAAATACCTTGTGAGCACGTTTGGCTCTTTTGAAGGAGATAGGATGATTCGGTTGAGACGTGGGTTCTTCATCTAGCTTGAGGATTTTATTATTTGCCTCAATGAGAGAATCTAATGATTCTTGAAAGTCTGGCGAGTTGGGGTCAGCACCAATGTCCGACTCGTATTCCGAATCATGATCACTAAGATCTCTGGGAGAGGGGGAGCGAGAGCCTGAGCTCGCCGATGCCGAACCGCTAGATGGATTGGGAGATGCATTATGGCGGCGTTTTCTGGACGACCGCTTTGCGGACGCCGTGGGTCGGCCCCTGTCAGATGAGGTCTCTCTGAAGGCTAACGGGCCCCTTTCTGGAAAAGGGACGCCCTGGCTAGAAGCGAGCCACGGAAAGTATGCAAGGCCCTAGTCAGAGAATCCATGGACTGCGCCAGAAACTCGGGCCACCCTGAAGGACCTGGCTCAATGGGATCAGGGATAGGCAGGGACTCCTGAACGATAGTAGGTGGCTCCTGAGCGGAGGAAGCAATGGGCTCTTGAGCACATGATGCACAGAACTGGGAACCATGCTTTGACGGCAGGGAAGCGTTGCATGAAATGCAGGCGGCATATACTACAGTGTAGTTTTTGTCAGCCTTTTTAGTGCCCTTTGATTGCGACATATTTCTGCACCTGAGAGCCTGCTGCAGGAGAAGGGTCAAACGCTGTGTAGACCTAGTCGCAGCGTGCACTTACCCAGGTCCTATGTGTGAACCAGGGAAGGAGGAGGATGGCGTCTGCAGCGTTGTCCCACAAGAATATGGCGCCCGAGATTACAGTAGCGCTTCTCGTATGACACAGGGGGAGTCCCTTGTCAGCTGAAGGCGGCCAATAGCATGCGAGGTGGGTGGAGCCACCCGGACCGCCCTCTCCCCTTGAGGCCTATCCCGGCCCAAGCCGGGGACTAAATTTATGACTGCGGTCTATCCCGGGCCGAAGCCGGGGACTAAATTTGTAGTTGCGGCCTACCCTGGGCCGAAGCCGGGGGCTAAATTTTTAGGCTGCGGCCATGGCGCGATCGGAAGCGCCAGCGGCGCTATGCTGAGCTGCGGCGGCGCAACGCAGGTGCGGGCGCGGTGCGTAGAAGCGGTCGCGGTGACCTGTTCACAGTGCCCCCAGATGGCTGTACTCACTGCGGGGAGAGCCCGGAGATGGAGAAGGGGGGGACTCTTCAGTACTACCGCAGCTCTGGCCGTACTACCTCAATCCACCAACCCCTTTCAATAGGGGGGTGGAGAGGGATCTTATATGCGTCCAGACCGCCACCGCTTTCAGGAGAGGTGGTGGGGGTATCCATCCATGGTGCCACGCGAATCACATCATCCTCATCAAGGGGTATCTCATGGGGAGAGCGGCCCATTCAAGGGATCTGTCGCCCCATGGTAGCGTGGCAGGAGGGGTACGTGGAGGTGACACTCCACGATGCCGCCTGTTGTTGGTTTTTGGGAGATCGTGACTTTTCGTACAAGTCCCGTCGCCCATCCGTGCGTGAAGAAAGTAAAATAATAAAAAGTTAAAAAAGGTAAAAAATGAGAAAAAAAGTGGGGTCTGAGAGCAGACCCTAGTGCCTCCTACAGACACTAAGCAAGAACTGGTTCAGGATTGAGCCAACAGAGGGTGTATACTGCAGGAGGAGGAGTTAATCTTTTGTGCTTATGTATTGCTTAGTGTCCTCCTAGTGGCAGCAGCATAACACCCACGGTCTGTGTGTCCCCCAATGAGACGATGGAGAAAAACATTTTTGTTTTAGGGACCACATCACATTTGAAGTCACTTTTCTATATGAAAGAAAATACCCAAAAGTGACACCATTCTAAAAACTGCACTCCTCAAGGTGCTCAAAACCAATTTCAAGAAATTTATTAACCCTTCAGGTGAATCACAGGAGCTGAAGAAACGTGGGAGAAAAAAATGAACATTTAACTTTATAGTCACAAAAATGATCTTTTAGCAATGATTTTTTTTATTTTCACAAGGGTAAAAGGAGAAAATGGACCACTAAAGTTGTTGAGCAATTTCTCCTAAGAGTATGCAGATACCCCATATCTGGGGGAAAACCACTGTTTGGGCGCACGGCAGGGTAAGGAACGAAAGGAGCACCTTTTGAAGCAAAATTGGCTGGAATTGAGAGCGAAGGCCATGTCGCGTTTGGAGAGCCCTGATGTGCCTAAACAGTGGAAAAACCCCACAAGTGACCCCATTCTGGAAACTAGACCCTGCAAAGAACTTATCTAGCTGTGTGGTGAGCAGTTTGAACCGCCAAGTGCTTCACAGAAATTTATAACGTAGAGCCGTGAAAAAAAAAAAGAAAATCAGATTTTTTCCCCAAAAATATCTTTCAGCAACAATTTTTTTATTTTCACAAGCGTAAAAGGAGAAAATGAACCACTAAAGTTGTGTAATTTCTCCTGAGTATGCAGATACCCCATATGTGGGGGAAAACCACTGTTTGGGCGCACGGCAGGGCTCAGAAGGGAAGGAGTGATGTTTTGGATTTTGCAGACTTTGATGGAATGGTCTGCGGGCGTCACGTTGCATTTGCAGAGCCCCTGATGTGGCTAAACAGTGGAAATCTCCCACAAGTGACTCCATTTTGGAAACTAGACTTCCCAAGGAATTTATTTAGATATGTGGTGAGCACAGGAACCTCCAAGTGCCTCACAGAAAATTATAAAGTTGAGTAGAGAAAAAAAAAAAATTTCCCCAAAAATTATCTTTTAGCAACAATTTTTTTATTTTCACAAGTGTAAAAGGAGAAAATGGACTACTAAAGTTGTTCTGCAATTTCTCCCGAGTATGCAGATACCCCATATGTGGGGGAAAACCACTGGGCGCACAGGAGGGCTAGGAATGGAAGGAGTGACTTTTGGATTGCAGACTTTGATGGAATGGTCTGCAGGAGAATTTTATATAGACGATCAAAGTTTGGATCATCTCGGGGAGGACACTTGCATTATCACTATAATGCAAAAATTTATGAATCAATTCAAATTGTTTCCTTGCCATGGCCATGCAGAATACCGGTGTACTGTAGAGAATATCAGTAGTCCAGTATTGCCGAAGCTCTAATTTTCGAATTATGCCTATATGCAGCAAAATTCCCCAAAATGTCATCTCTGCTGCATTTACAGGGGTCCATCTGACATATGATGACGTGGGATTTTGAGTGAAAAATTGATGGGCATACAGGTTTGTCTGGGCCACCATAAGATTTATTAGTTCCTCACTGAAAAAGAATTTGAAGAAGTCAATTTCAGTGAGGCCAGTGGTGTCAAACTGGATTTCAGAGCTGCCGATGAAATCAGGAATGACAGGTTGATAATTTTCAGGGGGTGCAATCCATATGGGATCAATTGCTGCAGGAGTTGCCTGGGTCCTAGGGCGCCTTGCTGGAGGTTCTTCCTCACTAGATGAGGAGGAGGATGAAGAATAGAGGAATGTGAGATCTTCCTCACTGCCTAAATCCGTGTCGGACGCACTGCCTGTAAGTCTCCTCAGGTGAATATTGTCTTCTTGACGAATGGGCTATTTTTTTTTTTTTTTATCCAAACTCCGGAGATGTGTGCGTGAGTGATGCTTTTACACGTGTAATGTGTGGGGCTTGTGTATAGGGTACAATTTATTACAAAAAACAGAAAAAAAAGTAGAGATAAAATGCAGAAAAGAAAAAAATGAAAAAAGTCAGATGTAAAAAGAAAAAAAAAAGTTTGTATAAAAAAATTAGACGTTCACTACACTAACGCCCCCTATAAATCTACCTGACGCAAATGAGAATTACTTACTTTCCTTTTACAAAAGAAAAACAGACATCACCAACAATGTGACGTACGCTCCCCTAATGCACTTGCTAAAAATTTACTCTACGCAACTTATTATTTCTTTTTTTTTTACAAAAGAAAAAAATCAAACATCAATCCTGTTCCCAGGCGTCCTTTGCGACAATGACCCCGATGACGTAGCATCACGCGAAACCGCTACTTCATCTGGGGTGATTCTCGCAATGCATTACTGGGAACGGGATTGGCCGGGAGCGTTGCTGAGAGGCGAGAAAGTTGCGGGGGCCGCCGGAAGGTGAGAATATCACTATTTTTTATTTTAATTATTGTTTTTACATGGATATGGTACCCAGGGCCTGGAGGAGAGTCTCCTCTCCTCCAGGCCCTGGGTACCATCCGCACATGAACCGCTTACTTTGCGCACAGCCACATGCGGAAAGTAAGCGGTTCAATGCATTCTTACGGCGGCGGAATCGCAGCGGTTCCGCAAAAAAGAATGAGCATGCTGCGGATTCTTCCGCAATGCGATTCCGCATCAGAAAAACCTGCAGCATGTGCACAGCATTGCGGAATCCCATAGGCCATAATGAGTTGTGTTGTGTAGGCGTTTCCGCCGCATAAAACCGCGGCAAAAACACTAGGAATCCGCAACGTGTGCACAGACCCTAACACGGACGCCGGCTACGCTACCTTTAAAACTATGCTGTACTAACTACTATTATTTATTAAAAAAATCGGACGTTGTTTAGACTGCAACGGCCTCTACGTTAACTAGCTAAAATAAGAAAAAGTCCCGTTGCGCAATCTCTGATCAGCAGCGATACTGATCTCTGCGCAGGACTCCGTGCACACGAAAGAAAAAAAAAAAAAGCGCAAAAAGTGCGCTAAAAGTTCAATTGGAAAGAGAGGGGAGGGGAGTGCTAGAATAGGGATGGGGGGAGGTGCTGCTGCTGTGATCACTGATAACTTACACAGCAGCCAGCACACAGCAGAGCACAGATTGCAGTAGGATCATAGAATAGAATCATAGAATGGTAGAGTTGGAAAGGACCTCCTGACTCATCTGGTCCAATCCCTGCTCAAAGCAGGATTCACTAAATCATCCCAGACAGATGTCTGTCCAGCCTCTGTTTGAAAACTTCCATTGAAGGAGAACTCACCACCTCTCGTGGCAGCCTGTTCCACTCATTGATCACCCCAACTGTCAAAAAGTTTTTTCTAATATCTAATCTGTGTCTCCTCCCATTCAGTTTCATCCCATTGCTTCTAGTCTTTCCTTGTGCAAATGAGAATAAAGATGATCCTTCTACAATGTGACAGCCCTTGAGATATTTAGACAGCTATTACGTCTCCTCTCAGTCTTCTTTTCTGCAAGCTAAACATTCCCAAATCCTGCAACCGTTCCTCATAGGACATGGTTTGCAGACCGGTCACCATTCTGGTGGCTCTTCTCTGAACTTGCTCCAGTTTGTTGATATCTTTTTTAAAATGTGGTGCCCAAAACTGGACACAGTATTCCAGATGAGGTCTGACCAAGGAGGAGGATCTCAATGGAGCACGAGGCAGGAGATCGCAGGGAGGATTGCACTGGCCACCAATGGATTCTTTTACTCAGGTGACACAGAGGGGGCTAGAGAACCACTCTGCACACCAAATCTGAGGTAAAGATGGCGTGCAGGGTGGTGATCGCTATTTTAGATTAACTCCCTTGGTGCTGATCGGCTGAACAATAGTTTCTGGCCAATCAGCATCAAAGGGGTTAATCAGGTGAGGTGACGTCGCGATCACCCCACCCATTGTGACGGATGTGATGGGTGCTGTGTCAAACAGCACGATGACAGCATGTCACATGCTTTTTTTTATTATTCACTTTATTGTAACATTGCTATATTTGGCTGGTCAGAAATGACGGTGCAGGGATGGTCTGCTGTCAGGGATCGTAACCCGATCACCGCGCAATGCCACGCGGTGACTGGAAATACCAGCCGCAGTACTAGTACTGCTCTGATCAGAAATGTAGTTTCCACAGAGCAGTACTAGCACAGCGAAGGTTATGAAGGGGTTAACCCCTTTACCCCAGAGGGTGGTTTGTACGTTAATGACCACTGATCACTGTCAATTTATGAGATAATAAATCTGGAATCCTTCATCGGATCCCGGTGATGATTCTGAGATTGTTTTTTCGTGATATATTGTACTTCATGATGGTGATAAATTTCTTGAGTTATGACCTGGATTTATTTGTGAAAAAAAACTAAATTTGGCGAACATTTCACAGTTTTCCAACTTTGAAATTTCATGCCGTTAAATCACAGCTATATGTCACACAAAATAGTTAATAAATAACATTTCTGACGTCTACTTTACATCAGCACAATTTTGGAATCAATTTTTTAATGAAGTTATAAGGGTTAAAAGTTGACCAACGATTTTTCACATTTCCAGCAAAATTTACAACACCATTGATTTTAGGGACAACATCACATTTGAAGTCACTTTGAGGGGTCTGTATGATAGAAGATACCCAAAAGTGACATCATTCTAAAAGCTGCACCCCTCAAAGTGCTCAAAATCACAATCAAGAACTTAATTAACGTTTAGGTGCTTCACAGGAATTTTTTGAAAAAAGTAAATAAATTAACATTTAACTTTTTTTCACAAAAAATCTGACTTCAGTTCCAAATTTTTTATTTTGACAAGGGTAACAGGAAAAAATGGACCCCAAAATTTGTTGTGTAATTTCTCCTGAGCATGCCGATCTGATACCCCATATGAAAGAAAAAAAAACAAATTTGGGAGCACGGCAGAGCTCGGAAGGGAAGGAGTGCCATTTGACTTTTTGAATGCAAAAATTGCTGGAACAATTGGCGGATGCTATGTCGCATTTGGAGAGCCACTGATGTTCCTAAACAATGAAAACCCCCACAAGTGACATCATTTTGGAAACTAGACCTCTCAGGGAACTGATCTAGATGTGTGGTGAGCACATTGAACCCTCACACAAGTTTATAACGTTGAGCTGTAAAAATTAAAAAAATCATATTTTCCTCACAAATGTTTCAGCCCAAAATATTGCATTTTCAAAAGGGTAAGATGAGAAACTGCACCATAAAATTTGATGTGCAATTTCTCCTGAGTACGCCGATACCCAATATGAGGGAGAAAAACTACTGTTTTGGTGCATGGCAGGGCTCGGAAGGGATAAAGCACCATTTTACTTTTCAAATGTAAAATTTCCTGGAATCATTAGCAGATGTCATGTGCCATTTGTAGAGCCCCTGATGGTAACAGGAAAAATTGCACCATACAGTTTTTTGTGCAATTTCTTTGGAGTATGCCGAAACCATATGTGAAGGAATACTACTTTTGAGGCACAGTGCAAAGCCTTAAGAGGCGCCATATTGGAGTTCAGATTTTGCTGGAACGATTTGAGGGTGCATGTCCCACTGGCGGTGCCAGAAAAACAGAACCCCCTTATATGTGACCTCATTTTACAAACTTCACTCCCCAATGAATTCATCTAGAGGTGCAGAGATCATATTGACACCAATGTGCCTCACAGAATTTTATAACATGGAGAGGTGAAAAAAGAATAAATTACATTTTTACCACTAAAATTTTGTTTTAGCTCCAAGTTTTTTTTTCTAAGAGCTAATAGAAATTTTTTTAACAATAAACTATGGTCCATTTTTTGCAATCAGGAAATATTTTTCAGGCACAGTACAAAGCTCAAAGGCAATGAGCACCAGATTTTACAGTTATGGTTTGCAGGTACCATGGCCCACTGGGAGAGCCCATGAGGTGCCAGAGCAGCAGAGCTCCCCATAAGTGACCCCATTTTACAAACTACACCTCTCAATGAATTCCTCTAGGGATCATATTTACACCACACATGTGCCACAGAATTTTATACCATTGGGCAGTGAAGAAAAAATAACTACATTTTTACCACCAAAATTTTGTTTTAGCCCCAGATTTTACATTTTCTCAGAATAAGTAGGTAAAAAATGGCACCAAAATTTTCCCACAGTTTTTACCGAACGTGGCAATACCCCATATGTGGCTGTACAGTACTACTTAGCCATACGAAGAGACTCGGGAGGGACGGAGCGCTATTTGCCTCCTGGAGCGCAGATTTTCCGAGAACAGTTTGCGGACTCAATATACAGAGCCTCTAATTGCTGGAAGAGCAGAATCCCTCTCAAGTGACCTCATTTTGGAAACTATACCTCTTGGGGAATTTATCTACAGGTGTAGTGACGATTTTGACTCCATGGGTATTTTCCAAAAACAAGTTGCAATGAATATTGCCGAGTGAAAATTGCAAACTGCCGTTGTAGTGACCAGTACGTTATGCCCAGCTCATGCTTCTGGAGACATGCATCTGTAAATTAGGCAGGATCTCATGGATTGAGAAATACTAAACGTGGCTTGTTTTTTTGAGGGACAAGTTGGCGCTTTTACACAATAAAAACTATTTTATAGACTAAATAATTATTTTGGCATTGCTTTATTCTGAGAGCTATAACTTTTTTATTTTTTTCGATGATGGAGCTGTTTTTTGAGGAACCATGTTTATTTATATCCATGTTTTGTTTGCGTTTTATTCCACTTTTTATTTGGTGGCATGATGATAAAGCATTGTTTTTTATGGTGTTCACTTAAGGGGTTAAATAGTGAGACAATTTTATAGGTCGGGTCGTTGCGGATGGGGCGATACCAAATGTGTACTTTTACTGTTTATATATTTTTCATTCAAATATTTATTTATAGATATAAAATCTTGATTTTTTTTATTATTTTTGAATTTTTACTTAAATATTTTTACAATTATTCAAAAAATGTTATTTATTTATTTTTTTAACTTTTTTTTTACTTAGTCCCACTATGGGATATCATTTTTTGCAGGCTGATCGCTTCTACAGTATGGGGATGCAGGAGCATCACCTTGCTGTAGAAACTGTCAGCACCACACTGACAGAAACTGCACTGCGCATGATCAGCAAGTTTCCTAGCTCTGGTGCCCTGGATGTCAAACAGTGTTTGAAACGCGTAGCTGCTACACATGCCTGTGTGAACACTTTTCTGCTATGACTCTTATAAAAATTCAATAAATTTTTTGACTCTTATCAGAAGCTGGAGCAATTTCTTTTTCCTCTACTGATCAAATTGACCTGTAGGATTTCTTCACACCGTTTCAATAAAAACGCTGAACTTATGAAGGTTTTTTAACCCTCAAAAAAAGTTGAGAGGCTTTTTACTTCTTTTTTTTTTTAAACACTAAACATGTGGCGTCTTGTGTTTTTTTCTAGCTCTGTACAGAACTCAGAAAGAAAAATAGTCAGGAAAACAAAAACATACAAGCAATATTACTGATTAAAAAGAGAAGAAAAAACACACCAAATACATTAAAATCACTTTATTGCATCATCTGGCTGCATTAACAAAAAGTAGCCAAGAAGACAATGGAAAACCCTGCAAAAAAATGCCCAAAACACAATGTAAGAAAATCTTTATTTTTTTTTTTTTTACAGCATGGTGTTCACAATGCATGCCAATCACGTAAAGCTTTGCTCTCTGCCTGTCAGAGGACAATGAGACGCAATATCCACTTGTTTAATTGAGGATTTGTACAAGAGTATTGAATAGCTAATGTTTCTCTAGTATGTAATATTACTTGTGTGGTGTACTGACAGAAAGCATTATGCAACTTGAAAGCTTAATAATGGTGTAAGTATGAAGGCTAATCGGTGGTAACACTTGGGATAAAAATACTACGTGAGAGAAGAATTTCAATTAAGTATATCTCCTTAACTAAATTTGTTTTATTTGTCTAGGTGCCATTAAAACACACAAGAGATATCAAAAGGCACGGAAGCACAAAACAGCAGAAAGTGTAAGAAAGTGACTTCTCTTTCACACATCCATTTTGTGCCGTCAGGTACAATCCGTCCAAAAACGGAAAGGACGGATGCTGCGCAGATTTTGAAAAAACTGATGCAACGGATCAGGTTTTTTGCCGGATTAGTCCTGAACTTTTCAACCTGGAAATGCTTGTTACGCATGTCCGGACCGAGGAGAGAGAGAGAGAGGGGGAGAGAAAGAGAGGTAGAGAGAGCGAGAGAGAGAGGGGGAGAGGGAAAGAGAGAGACCTTGGTTTCCAGAATCCGGATCAGTCTTTTGCCGGATTGCACAAAAGACTGATCCGGCACCATAGACTTGTATTGTTTGCGGCCGCCGGAAGCGCCGCTTCAGGCGCTATCCGGCGGGTGCTGCAGAAAAAAAAAACGTTGCAGTGACTGTTTTGTCCAGCCGCCGGAATGTACATTTACGCCGGATCTGGAAAAAAAAACGACGCAACGACATTCTAATGATAGCCAATGACAAAAAAAAACGCATCTGGCGGTTTAAAAAACAGGATCCGTTTTTTTTCAAAAAAGAGCCGGATCGCCACTGACGGCAAAAAACAGATGTGTGAAAGAGGCCTAAGATAAGCATCTGATAATTGTGTGAAAAGGGTAGGCCAGCATTTTTTTTTAAAGGGTATGTACTGGTATGAAATAAACTGAGGCGCTTGGCTTTTTAAAAAAATTTTAAAGAAAAAAAATTTTTTTTAAAAAAAATTTAAAAAATTTTTTAAAAATTTAAATTTTTTTTTTTTTAAAAATTCCAAAAAATTTTTTTATAACAAAAAATTTTTTTAAAAGAATTTTCCCCTTGCTTTCCCCCCCCCTTTGTAAAATGTGCTTTTTTTTTGGTTAGAAGATTTAAAAAATTTAGCACCCTTTTTTTCCCCAAAATTGAAAAAGGGGAAAATTTTTAAAAAACTTTTTTTTGGGAACCTATTAAAAATTTAAGGGGTTTTTTTTGGGGCCCCCATTTTTGGGGGGAAAAAAAAAAAAAAAAAAAAAAAAATTTCCCCCCTTTTTAAAAAACCCCCTGCTCAAAAATTAAAATTTTTGCAGACAGGTTTTTTTAAACCCCCCCCCAAAAGTTTCCCCCGGAAAAACCCGAAAGGGGGAAAAAAAGGGAAAAATTAAAAAAATTTTTTTTTCCCCAAAAAAAATGTTGCAAAATCTAAAAAAACCCCCTTTGGGGGGCGGTTTTTAGGACAAAATTTGAAAAAAGCTTCCCCCCTTTTTTTCCTTTTAAAAATTTTCCCAAAAACCTTTAGAAATTTTTTTGGCCTTAGATTTTTTTAAAACCAAAAAAAGGCCACAAAAAATTTTCGCTTTTAAAACCCCTTTGGGGGGGTTTTTAAAAGAGACCCCCCATTTTTTTTGCCCTTTTTAGATCTTTCCCCCACTACCCCCAGGGGGGTTTTAAAGGGGAAAAGGGGGGGAAATTTTTGGGGCAAAAAAGGGGGGACTTTTAAAAACCCAAAGTCCCGGCGAAACCCCGAGGGCCCGGGGCCCAAATTTTAATTTTAAAACAAAAATTTTAAAAATTACGGGTTTTTCCCTTATCCCCCTCCATCCCCCCAAAAACCTTTTTTTTTTTAAAAATTTTGGGTTTCAAAAAACCCCAAAAAAGGGGGCAAATATAAGGGAAAACCCCCCCCAACGGGAAGGTCCCCTTTAAAATTTTTTTGGCCCCCCCTTTAATCACCCAGTTGTACTTTTTTAAAAAAACCCCCCTTTATGTCCCAACGCGGGTTTGTCAGTGGGGGCCCCAAAGTTAAAATTTTTCCACGGGGGGGGAAAGGTTTTAAATTAAAAACTTACGTCAGAAAAAAAAAAAATTAGTGGTCATAAGTAGGTAAAAAACCCCTTCCCCAAAATTTTTTTTTCCCCCCTTTAATTTTGTAACATAAATTTTAAAAAAGGGATGGAAAAACCCAAAAAATCTCTTTTTCCCTTTTAAAAACCCAGAAAATTTGTCTCCCCCCCCCTTTTTTTTAAAAAAAAAAGGGGGAAAATTCCCCCGCCCCTAAAAAATTTTTTTCCCAAAAAATTAAACCCCCTGACTGAGTTTTTCCGGGGGGGTTTTTAAAAAACCCTCCAGGGAAAAAAAAGCCCCGGTTTTTCACAGAGTTTAAAAAAGGAAAAAATTAGTCCGTTCTCAACCGTGCCCCCGGGGGATCAAAGGGGAAAAAGGTTTTTTTTTAAAAACCCCCCGGGAAAAAACCCTTTTCACGGGGAAAGGGGGAAAGAAAACCCCAAAAAACATTATGAGGGAAAAAGGGGGCCCCCCCAAAAATCGGGAGTCCCTAAATTTAAAAAGAGGCTAAAGGCGGGCCCCCCCCCCCCCGGGGGGCCCCCTCCTTCAGTTTCCATAAAAACCAAAGTTTTTGGGAAAAAAGCCAAATCCCCAGGGGGGGAAAAAAACCCCTTCTGAAGGAATTTTGAGAAAAAACACAAAAAAAGGGTTTATGCATGCAAAAAAACCCAAAAAAACCACATTTTTTCCGGGTTTTTTTACTGGGGGAAAACCGGCCCTGGGGGCGTGAGCGGGAAAAATGCGGGAACGGGCCGGGGGCCCCTGACCTACCCCAGAAAATTTCCTTTTCAAAAAAGGGGGGCCCCCGGGTGCATCGAAAACTTCAAAAATTTTGGGCCTTGGGGGGGGGTTTTTGGCCCCCTTTTCCCTTCCCTTCCGTTTGAAAAGGTTTTAAAAGGAAAGTTTTTAGGGCCCCCCCAAAAACATTAAAAAAAAGGGGTTTTGGGGGAAAAAACCAAAAAAAGGGGGAAAAAAACCCCAAAAACCCCTTAAAACAAAAAAGCAAAACCCCAGGGGCTAAAAAACTTTTTTCCCCCCAGAATTTTAAACAAACAGCTCCCCTGGGGGGGCCCCCGGGGGGGCTGATCACGGAAGTTTTTGACCCCATTTTAAAAAAATTTAAAAAAACGTGTGGCCGGGGCCCCAAAGTTCCCGGCTCGGCAGAGCTGCACTCCCAGGCCCCTTGTTAAAAAGGGCCCCGAGGGGCCACAGCTCTCAAAATTTGGGTCAAAATTTTAAAAAATTGGAAAAATTTTTCCCCCAAAAGGGAAAAAAGCCCCAAAATATTTTAAACCATAAAGATTATAGAATCCTTGGGGGTTTTTTTTCCCAAACGCCGCGCCCGGGGGAAAAACCCAAAAAGGGAGCCTTTCAAAAAAAACCCCTTTGGGGAAAAAATAGAAAAAAAAAAAGGGGCCCGAAAAAAACCAAGGGGGGTTTTTAAACCCCCGTTTTTTTCCGCTTTTTTGGGCCCCCGGGGGCCCGAAAAAAGGGAAAAACCACAAAACCCGGGTTAACAGAAATTGTGACCCCTTTTTTAGGAAAAAAACCCCCCGGGGGTGCGAAGACTAAAAAAACCCGGGAAAAAAACCCCGAAAAGGGGGGAAAACAAGAAAGAGCTCCCAACAAAAACCCCCCCTTTCAAGGAAGGGATGAAACAAAAAACCCCCCTTTTCCCAAGGGAAAGTAAAAAAGGCAAGAAAAAAACCATAGGAAAAAAGGGTTTTTTCTAAAAACCCCCCAAAAACAAGGTTGACCGCCAAGGCCCCCCCGGGGTTTTCCCTTCCGGGGGGGAAAACTTCAAAAAAACCCCGGGAAAAAAAAAGGGAGAAACTTCTCTATTTGAAGGGGGGGTTCCCCCGGGAAAAAAAAAAAACCCGGCAGAAATTGATTTAGAGTTTTTGACCCCAAAACCCCTTTCCCCCTAGCCCATGCGAAAAAACCCCCAAAAAGGGGTTTGGGGGGGGGAAAAAAATTTTCCCGGGGGTTTTTCCCGGGGAGGCCCCCAAAAACCCCACAAAAAAAGGGGTTCCCCCAAATTTTTTTGGGGGAAAACCCAAAAAAAGTACCCGGCCCCCCCTTTCAGAAAAAAAAGGGAAAAAAAATTCCCCCGGGGGGCTGAAAAAAAACCCTTTGGGGGGTTTTAAGGGGATTTGGGTCTCAAAGCCCCCCCCTTTTAAAAAGGGAAAATTAAACCCCGGGAAGGGAAAAAACGGGCCCCTGAGTCAAAAACCCCCTTTTTTTGGAAGGGGGGGGGGAAAAAAGGGGGGCCCCCCAACCCCCCCTTTTTGTCAAAAAACCCCCCCCTTTTTGGGGCCCCCCCCTGGAGTTTATCAAAAAAGCGGGAATTTCTCTAGTTTCCGACGCAAAAAGGGGGGGGAAGTAAGGCATGGGGGGGGAAACATAATTTAAAGCCGAAAAACCCCACGACCCACAAAAAAAAACCACCGCCCCCCCCCGGGGGCCCCCCTTGTACCGGGACAAAAATGGGGAAAAAAAACAAAAATTGGGGATGGATCCCAAAAAAAAACCCTTTTTGGGGGGGGTTTTCCCCGGGGGAGACCCCTTTTAGTGCAAAAATTTCCCGGGGAAAAAGGGGCCTTTTTTTTCCCCCGGGACCCATTTCTGCGATAAAAAAAGCCCGTTTAAATTTTCCCCTAAACCCCCCGGGAATGGAAATTCCCCAAAAATGGCTGGTACACTGGCCCCCCCCCCAAAATTTTAAAATTTTGGGGCCCCCCAAACCAGGACCCTGGAATCCTTGTCCCCCTTGGTGTTTAAATAAACGCCCCCCGGGGGCGTTTTTTCTGTTGCCCTCAGACGGCGGGGACCCCCTAAAAGGGCCCCCGGGGCCAAATTTTTGGGGAAAAAAAGGGGAAAAAACGCCCCCCAATTCCAGGTTTTAAAAACGGAAAAAAAGGACCCCCCCCGGGATGACCCCCCCCCCTTTTCCCCCAGAGATTGCCAAAAAACCCCCCCCCACCCCGTAAAGGGGGAAGGGGGGTTTTATGAGGGACCACTTGGGAGGGAAAAAAGGACCCCCCGGGGGGAAAAACCCCGGGGGGGGAAACCCCCATTCTAGAGAACCCCGCACCGCGCAAAAAATTTTGGTGACTTTTGCAATCCACGATTGCAAGGGTTTCCCAAAAGACTCAAGTTAAAACCTTGGGGGTTTTTCCGGGGAAGGGAAAAGGGAAAAAAGGAATTCCCCGGGGGAAACCCCTTCGCCCCAAAAAGGGGACGCAACATTTTCCGGGGGGGGAAATTCCCTTTTAGGTTTTTCATAATCTGTACATTCGAAAAAGGGGAACATAACTGTTTGTCGGGTTTTTTGGGAAAACCCCCCCCCAAAACGTTTCGAGTTCCCTTTCCCCAAAAAAGGTTTTTTGTCCCGAGGGTTTTCCGGGGAGGGATTTCCCCCCCAATTTCCCCCAAAACCCAAACCAAGGGGTCCCCCCAGAAATGAAGAGAAAAAACCCCGGGGCCCTTAAACGCCCCCCCCCCGGGAGGAACCAAAACCCCCAAAAAAATTTGGGGGAAAAGGGGGAAATTTTAACCCCCTTTTTAAAAAGGGTTTTTTCCTTTTGAGGGGCGAAAAAATTTTTTAAAAAAACCCCCTTGGCGGGGGGAGGCTAACCGAACGGAAACCCCCAAACAAGGAAAAAAAATTCGCCCATGGCAAATCGAAGGGAAACGCCGACCCCCTTTCCCCCCATGGGAATATGCAAATAGGGGCAAAAAAGCGGGGGGAACCCCAAAAAAAAACTTTCGGGGAACAGGCTGCCCAAGGGAAAACGAAGCACCCCCGGGGGCAAATTTTCCGGGCTTGGAACCCCCCGGGTTTAATTTTTTTGAGATCCGAATGGGCCCCGGAAATTTGTTCCCCTTTTTTTGGGGAAAAAAAAAAAAAGGTTTGGAAAAAAAAACCCTTCCCCCCCGGGCCTCGGGGGGGAAAAACCGGGTTTTCCAAAAACCCCCCCTTTTTTGTAGCAGAGTTTCCCCTCTCCCTTTTAAGAAAAAACCAAAAAGGGGGGGTTTTCCGACGGAACAAAAAAAAGGGATTGAAAAAAAAAAATTTGGGGGGTTTCGAAAAAGAAAATTCTATAAAATGCCTCCCGCCCCTTTTCCCGCGTTCCCCGGGAATCGGGAAACCGCCCCCCCCCCCAAATTTCCCTTGAAAAAAGGGGGGACCCCCCACTCAAAAAACCCCGGGGGGGGCCCCCGGGCCTCAATCCGATTTTTGGGGGTTTCCCCTTGTCAATTTCCCGCTTGTCCGGGGGGAAACCCTGCTTCCAGGGAGTAGGGGGTTTTCTGAAGGTTTTTTCCCAAAAGGGAAAAAGGAAAAAAACCCACCCCCCGGGAGGGGATTTGTTTTTTTCCTGGGGGCCAAAAAAGGGGCCCCCCGCCCACTATGGGACACCGGGTTTTAAATGGAAAACCGGGGAAAGGCCCTAACCGGGGTGGTTTTTTTTTTTCCTTTCCCCCCTTTAGCCTTGGAAATCAGCTCTGGGGGGGTGGGCCCCCAAAAATTTTCCCCAAAACCCTTTTTTAAAAAAGGGGCCCAAAAAACCCCTTTTTTGGGAAACCCCCCCCCGGGCCCAAACTTTTTTGACCATAAACCTTTGATTTTTCCCCAAAAAAATTTTTTTGGGTTTTGGGGGCCAGCAAAAAACCCCCAAAAACCGGCCCGGCATAAAAAAAAAAAGGGGGGGCCGTTTCAAACCCAAAATTCACAATTTTTCCCCGTATCTCGAAAACGGGTTTAAAATTTGGGGCCTTTTCCGTTTTCAACCCCCCAAACCCATTTGAGCCCCCTCTACAGCACAC
>JARQOD010000002.1:548168492-548231202 GCA_033576555.1 Oophaga sylvatica
ATCATTCAAAAAGCTGCACCCCTCAAAGTGCTCAAAATCACAATCAAGAACTTAATTAACGTTTAGGTGCTTCACAGGAATTTTTTGAAAAAAGTAAATAAATTAACATTTAACTTTTTTTCACAAAAAATCTGACTTCAGTTCCAAATTTTTTATTTTGACAAGGGTAACAGGAAAAAATGGACCCCAAAATTTGTTGTGTAATTTCTCCTGAGCATGCCGATCTGATACCCCATATGAAAGAAAAAAAAACAAATTTGGGAGCACGGCAGAGCTCGGAAGGGAAGGAGTGCCATTTGACTTTTTGAATGCAAAAATTGCTGGAACAATTGGCGGATGCTATGTCGCATTTGGAGAGCCACTGATGTTCCTAAACAATGAAAACCCCCCACAAGTGACATCATTTTGGAAACTAGACCTCTCAGGGAACTGATCTAGATGTGTGGTGAGCACATTGAACCCTCACACAAGTTTATAACGTTGAGCTGTAAAAATTAAAAAAATCATATTTTCCTCACAAATGTTTCAGCCCAAAATATTGCATTTTCAAAAGGGTAAGATGAGAAACTGCACCATAAAATTTGATGTGCAATTTCTCCTGAGTACGCCGATACCCAATATGAGGGAGAAAACTACTGTTTTGGTGCATGGCAGGGCTCGGAAGGGATAAAGCACCATTTTACTTTTCAAATGTAAAATTTCCTGGAATCATTAGCAGATGTCATGTGCCATTTGTAGAGCCCCTGATGGTAACAGGAAAAATTGCACCATACAGTTTTTTGTGCAATTTCTTTGGAGTATGCCGAAACCATATGTGAAGGAATACTACTTTTGAGGCACAGTGCAAAGCCTTAAGAGGCGCCATATTGGAGTTCAGATTTTGCTGGAACGATTTGAGGGTGCATGTCCCACTGGCGGTGCCAGAAAAACAGAACCCCCCTTATATGTGACCTCATTTTACAAACTTCACTCCCCAATGAATTCATCTAGAGGTGCAGAGATCATATTGACACCACATGTGCCTCACAGAATTTTATAACATGGAGAGGTGAAAAAAGAATAAATTACATTTTTACCACTAAAATTTTGTTTTAGCTCCAAGTTTTTTTTTCTAAGAGCTAATAGAAATTTTTTTAACAATAAACTATGGTCCATTTTTTGCAATCAGGAAATATTTTTCAGGCACAGTACAAAGCTCAAAGGCAATGAGCACCAGATTTTACAGTTATGGTTTGCAGGTACCATGGCCCACTGGGAGAGCCCATGAGGTGCCAGAGCAGCAGAGCTCCCCATAAGTGACCCCATTTTACAAACTACACCTCTCAATGAATTCCTCTAGGGATCATATTTACACCACACATGTGCCACAGAATTTTATACCATTGGGCAGTGAAGAAAAAATAACTACATTTTTACCACCAAAATTTTGTTTTAGCCCCAGATTTTACATTTTCTCAGAATAAGTAGGTAAAAAATGGCACCAAAATTTTCCCACAGTTTTTACCGAACGTGGCAATACCCCATATGTGGCTGTACAGTACTACTTAGCCATACGAAGAGACTCGGGAGGGACGGAGCGCTATTTGCCTCCTGGAGCGCAGATTTTCCGAGAACAGTTTGCGGACTCAATATACAGAGCCTCTAATTGCTGGAAGAGCAGAATCCCTCTCAAGTGACCTCATTTTGGAAACTATACCTCTTGGGGAATTTATCTACAGGTGTAGTGACGATTTTGACTCCATGGGTATTTTCCAAAAACAAGTTGCAATGAATATTGCCGAGTGAAAATTGCAAACTGCCGTTGTAGTGACCAGTACGTTATGCCCAGCTCATGCTTCTGGAGACATGCATCTGTAAATTAGGCAGGATCTCATGGATTGAGAAATACTAAACGTGGCTTGTTTTTTTGAGGGACAAGTTGGCGCTTTTACACAATAAAAACTATTTTATAGACTAAATAATTATTTTGGCATTGCTTTATTCTGAGAGCTATAACTTTTTTATTTTTTTCGATGATGGAGCTGTTTTTTGAGGAACCATGTTTATTTATATCCATGTTTTGTTTGCGTTTTATTCCACTTTTTATTTGGTGGCATGATGATAAAGCATTGTTTTTTATGGTGTTCACTTAAGGGGTTAAATAGTGAGACAATTTTATAGGTCGGGTCGTTGCGGATGGGGCGATACCAAATGTGTACTTTTACTGTTTATATATTTTTCATTCAAATATTTATTTATAGATATAAAATCTTGATTTTTTTTATTATTTTTGAATTTTTACTTAAATATTTTTACAATTATTCAAAAAATGTTATTTATTTATTTTTTTAACTTTTTTTTTACTTAGTCCCACTATGGGATATCATTTTTTGCAGGCTGATCGCTTCTACAGTATGGGGATGCAGGAGCATCACCTTGCTGTAGAAACTGTCAGCACCACACTGACAGAAACTGCACTGCGCATGATCAGCAAGTTTCCTAGCTCTGGTGCCCTGGATGTCAAACAGTGTTTGAAACGCGTAGCTGCTACACATGCCTGTGTGAACACTTTTCTGCTATGACTCTTATACAATTCAATAAATTTTTTGACTCTTATCAGAAGCTGGAGCAATTTCTTTTTCCTCTACTGATCAAATTGACCTGTAGGATTTCTTCACACCGTTTCAATAAAAACGCTGAACTTATGAAGGTTTTTTAACCCTCAAAAAAGTTGAGAGGCTTTTTACTTCTTTTTTTTTTTAAACACTAAACATGTGGCGTCTTGTGTTTTTTTCTAGCTCTGTACAGAACTCAGAAAGAAAAATAGTCAGGAAAACAAAAACATACAAGCAATATTACTGATTAAAAAGAGAAGAAAAAACACACCAAATACATTAAAATCACTTTATTGCATCATCTGGCTGCATTAACAAAAAGTAGCCAAGAAGACAATGGAAAACCCTGCAAAAAAATGCCCAAAACACAATGTAAGAAAATCTTTATTTTTTTTTTTTTACAGCATGGTGTTCACAATGCATGCCAATCACGTAAAGCTTTGCTCTCTGCCTGTCAGAGGACAATGAGACGCAATATCCACTTGTTTAATTGAGGATTTGTACAAGAGTATTGAATAGCTAATGTTTCTCTAGTATGTAATATTACTTGTGTGGTGTACTGACAGAAAGCATTATGCAACTTGAAAGCTTAATAATGGTGTAAGTATGAAGGCTAATCGGTGGTAACACTTGGGATAAAAATACTACGTGAGAGAAGAATTTCAATTAAGTATATCTCCTTAACTAAATTTGTTTTATTTGTCTAGGTGCCATTAAAACACACAGAGATATCAAAAGGCACGGAAGCACAAAACAGCAGAAAGTGTAAGAAAGTGACTTCTCTTTCACACATCCATTTTGTGCCGTCAGGTACAATCCGTCCAAAAACGGAAAGGACGGATGCTGCGCAGATTTTGAAAAAACTGATGCAACGGATCAGGTTTTTTGCCGGATTAGTCCTGAACTTTTCAACCTGGAAATGCTTGTTACGCATGTCCGGACCGAGGAGAGAGAGAGAGAGGGGGAGAGAAAGAGAGGTAGAGAGAGCGAGAGAGAGAGGGGGAGAGGGAAAGAGAGAGACCTTGGTTTCCAGAATCCGGATCAGTCTTTTGCCGGATTGCACAAAAGACTGATCCGGCACCATAGACTTGTATTGTTTGCGGCCGCCGGAAGCGCCGCTTCAGGCGCTATCCGGCGGGTGCTGCAGAAAAAAAAAAACGTTGCAGTGACTGTTTTGTCCAGCCGCCGGAATGTACATTTACGCCGGATCTGGAAAAAAAAAACGACGCAACGACATTCTAATGATAGCCAATGACAAAAAAAAACGCATCTGGCGGTTTAAAAAACAGGATCCGTTTTTTTTCAAAAAAGAGCCGGATCGCCACTGACGGCAAAAAACAGATGTGTGAAAGAGGCCTAAGATAAGCATCTGATAATTGTGTGAAAAGGGTAGGCCAGCATTTTTTTTTAAAGGGTATGTACTGGTATGAAATAAACTGAGGCGCGCTCACCTCCGGTCACCCCGCTAGATCCAGTACACGCTGTTCCAGTAGACAGTCACAGGACCGCTGTACATTGAGAAACTTCAGACGATGCGCTGCCTCAGTCATCTGACCGCTCCAGGGAATCACAGCTAGTTTCATCATCACTGACCGCGACATTAGCGTCCAAATTTTTCAAATCTGACATGTGTCAATTTAGGTGGCAATAACGTTGGTATGTTTCAACATAACGCAGACACATTCTACTTTACGTTAGTGGCAAAAGTAGGTCTGTTTTGTGCTTATTTATATAAATATTAGACATGAAATTTTTTTAAAAAATTAACAATTTTTAAACTTTGAATGTTTATACTTTAAATCCAGATAGTGATATAACACAAAACAGTTAAAGAATATTCCCCTTGCGTCTGCCATTTGTAAAATGTGCTTTTATTTTGTTAGAAGATTTATAAATTTAGCAGCAATTTTTCACTTGTTCAAGGAAATTTACAAAAACTTATTTTTAGGAACCTATTCAGATCTGAAGTGTTTTTGGGAGTCCCATATCTTGGGAAAAAAAGCAAAAAAAAAAATAAAAAATCTCCCATTTTAAAAACACCACTGCTCAAAATATTCAAAACTGCAGACAGGTAGTTTATTAACCCTACAAATGCTTCTCAGGAATTAACGCAAAGTGGAATGACAGGAATAAAAAAATGTATTTTATCACTAAAATGTTGCAAACATCTGAAAAGACCACTTTAGCTGGCGGACTTAGGACATTATTTGTATAATGCTTGCTCCCTTTTTCCTTTAAAAATTTCCAAAATCCTAGTAATTATTTGGCCTTAGATTGCCATGGCAACCATCAGGACCACACACAATCGCGATTTTATGTCGCTGATGGGGTTAAAGAGAGATCCCACACTTTGTTGACCGTTTAGATACAGTTGTCACTATTGACAGCAGATTCTAAGGATTAAAGGGACTGTTGGCACAGAATGACTGTTCAAACCAAGTACCGGCGCTCATTACAGCATGGCAGGGCCAATAATTTAACTACATCATCCTATCTACTTGGTTTCCCTCTATCTCCCTCCATCTCCACCACCTTTTTCTTTGATTGACAACTCTGGTTTCATAAAACCAGAGAAGGGCAAATATAGATGGAAACCAAGCAGGCGAGAAGGTGCACTTAAATATTTGGCCCCTCTGTAATGCACCCAGCATCTGTACATTGTTTGAACAGCCATTATGTGCCAACAGCAGAGTGTCAGCTATAGTGCACAGCTGTATCTTCACACGTCAGGGGATGCTATTATCTCAGATCTTACGTCAGTAAAAATACATATTAGTGGTCACTAAGTAGGTAAAGAAGCCCTTCTCCCATAATAGTTTTTATCCTCTTAATATATTGTAATCATCATATTATATAGCATGGTGTACCTACAACTGCTCATTTTGCCTTTCTACCCAGTAAATTTGTCTCTCTCCTCTGTTCTATAAAGAAACAGGAAGTCTCTTGTCCCTGCAGAAATCATTCCTCGAATTCAACTCCTGACTGAGCTGTCCCAGGGATTTTTGACTCATACAGGGAAAAATGACGTCCTGTTTCTACACAGAGCTTATAAGGATTCAGCTAGTCCGTTCTCAATCACGTGATGTCATAGATCTAATGGGAAAACACGGATTTTGGTAAAAACTTACCTGTAAAATCCTTTTCAGCGTAGGAAGGAAGAGAGACACAGTATTCATTACTGATGGGTAGGCGGAGCCCCAGATCAGGATGTCACCTCAGATCAAAAGAGTGCTGACTGGCTGGCCCCTCCAGCTCGGGCTCCTCCTACTCAGCTCCAGTCGTACCAAAGCTTTTAGGAAAAGAGCCAAGATCACCAGCGGAGCAACATAACCCCTTCTGAAGGAACTTCAGAGAAAAAACACAAGGATACAGGTTATGCATGCAAAGAAAGCCAAAAACCACAGAGTTCCAGGTACTACTCACGGAACCTGACTACTGCGATGAGCTGGCGATGCTGGAACAGAGCCTTAGCGCGCTGACCTCAGCCCAGATAATCGCTATCAGATAAGGGTCGCGCTGCATCTGAAAACATCAACACACTTCTGCCTTGGGAGGGTGCTGTGTCTCTCTTCCTTCCTTCGCTGAAAAGGATTTTACAGGTTAAAGTTTCAGCTGATGGGACGATCCCCAAAGCAGTTCAAAAATAAGGGTGGGAAAAACCAACAAAAGGCAGAAACCCAACAACCTTAACAACAAAGCGCAACCAGCGCTAAACACAAGTTCATCCAGAACTTTAAACTACAGCTGCCTGCAGGACCCTACGTCCGAGGGCTGCATCAGCGGAAGCACTGACGTCCACTTTATAAAACCTTGTAAACGTGTGGACAGAGCGCCAAGTTGCCGCTCGGCAGAGCTGCACTGCCGAGGCACCTTGATGAAAAGCCCACGATGAGGCCACAGCTCTCGTGGAATGGGCTCGAATCTTAATCGGGCAAGATTCACCCGAAGGCGGTAAGCTTCCAAAATAGCTGACCGGATCCAACGAGCTATAGAATCCTTGGAAGCTCGTTGACCACGCCGACGACCTGCTGGAACCACAAACAGGGAGTCCGTCTTACGAAAACCTTGAGTAATAGATAGATAAAACTTCAAGGCCCGCACTAAATCCAATGTGTGTAAATCTCGCTCTTTCGCATTCTTCGGATCCGGACAGAGTGAAGGCAACACAATATCCTGGTTAACATGAAATTGTGACACCACTTTAGGCAAAAAATCACCCCGAGTGCGAAGCACTACACAATCCGGAAAAAACTCCAGAAAAGGAGGCGAACAAGAAAGAGCTGCCAACTCAGAAACTCTCCTCAAGGAAGTGACTGCAACAAGGAAAGCCACCTTCCAAGAAAGTAAAGAAAGGCTAGCAGAAACCATAGGCTCAAAAGGTTTATGCTGAAGAGCCTCCAAAACAAGGTTGAGCCGCCAAGGAGACACGGGTGCCTTCCGCGGCGGAAACTTACGAGATATACCTCGGAAAAAGGAGAGCACGTCTCTATTTGAAGCAATGGTTCTCCGGAACAAATAAGGACAGAGCAGAAATCTGACCTTTCAGAGTGCTGACTGCCAAACCCTTGTCTAGCCCATGCTGCAAAAAAGCCAACAGGTTGGGAATGGAAAATTTTCTCGGGTTCCGAGAGGACCCCAAACACCACGAAAAGAAGGTTTCCCAAATTTTGTGGTAAATCCTAGTAGTAGCCGGACATCTTGCAGCACGAAGGGTAGCAATGACCTCGGCTGAGAAACCTCTACGGGTCAAGATTTCGGTCTCAAGAGCCACGCCGTCAAACGCAGGGACATCAAGTCCGGATGACAAACGGGCCCTGAGTCAACAAGTCCGGTTGAAGAGGGAGTGGAAAAGGAGGTGCCGCCAACAGCGACATTATTGTCGAGAACCACACCCTTCTTGGCCAGTCTGGAGCTATCAAAATAGCTGGAATTCTCTCTAGTCTGATCCGACGCAGTACTAGAGGAAGTAAGGATATCGGCGGGAATACATAGATCAGCTCGAACTGATCCCACTGAGCCACTAGAGCATCCACCGCCACCGCCTTCGGGTCCTTGTACCTGGACATGAATGTCGGTAACTTGGCATTGGACCTGGATGCCATCAAATCCACTTGGGGGGTTCCCCAGCGAGAGCACAGTAGTGCAAAAACTTCCGGGTGAAGGCTCCATTCCCCGGGATCCATTCCTTCTGCGACTGAGAAAGTCCGCTGTAATATTCTGAACCCCTGGAATGTGAATCGCCGAAATGGCTGGTACACTGGCCTCTGCCCAAATCAGAATTCGGGACACCTCTACCATGAGTCTGGAACTCCTTGTCCCACCTTGGTGATTGATATACGCGACAGCCGTCGCATTGTCTGTCTGCACTCAGACTGGCAGACCGCTCAAAGGGACCGTCCAATGTTGGAGGCAAAGGAAAATCGCCCTCAATTCCAGGATGTTGATCGGAAGAAAAGACTCTTCCGATGACCATACCCCTGAATCCAGAGATTGTTCCAAACACCCCCCCAGCCCGTCAGGCTGGCATCGGTGGTTATGACTGACCACTTCGGAGGGAGGAAAGACTTCCCCAGGGAGAATGCCCCTGGACGTAACCACCATTCTAGAGAATCCCGCACCGCGCGAGAAATGGTGACACTGCAATCCAGCGATTGCGACTGGTTCCATCGACTCAAGATGAACCTTTGGAGAGTCCTGGAATGGAACTGGGCAAAAGGAATTGCCTCCATGGACGCCACCATCAGTCCCAGAAGACGCATACACTTCCGTAGGGACATTGCCGTTGAGGATTTCATAATCTGTACATGTCGAAGAAGACATGACTGTTTGTCTGGTGGTAGGGAAACTACCGACCGAAACGTGTCGAGATGCATTCCCAAAAAGAGGATTGTCCTCGATGGTTCCAGGGACGACTTCTCCCAATTGACCAGCCAACCGAAGTCCTTCAGAAACTGAAGAGACAAATCCCGAGCCGTCAACGCCTCCTCCTCCGAGGAAGCCATGATCAAAAGATCGTCCAGATAAGGGAGAATCGTAATCCCCTGTCTTCGAAGGATTGCCATGAGGGGCGCCAGAATTTTTGTAAAGACCCTTGGCGCTGAGGCTAAGCCGAACGGCAGAGCCACGAACTGGTAATGATTCTGACCTATGGCAAATCGAAGAAAGCGCTGATGAGCCTTTCCGATGGGAATATGCAAATAGGCGTCGCGAATGTCGATTGACACCAGAAAATCGTTCTGTGACAGAGCTGCCACAACGGAACGAAGCGACTCCATGCGAAATTTCCGGGCATGGACATGCCGGTTTAATCGCTTGAGATCCAGAATCGGGCGAAATTTGTTCTCCTTTTTGGGAACTATAAAAAGGTTGGAATAAAAACCTTTCCCTCGGTCCTCTGACGGAACCGGTATCACTACACCCTTTTGTAGCAGAGATTCGACCTCTCGCTGTAGAGCGACAACAAGCTCGGGTTCCGACGGAACGTGAGATTGACAAAAAACATTTGGGGGTCGAGAAGCAAACTCTATGAAATAGCCTGCCGACACTATCCGCGTTACCCAGGAATCTGGAACGCGAGCCATCCAAGTCTCCTTGAAAAGAAGCAGGCGACCCCCCACTCGAGAATCCTCGAGTGGACCCCTGGCGTCAATCCGACTTTGCGGGCTTCTTGTCAAGTTCCCGCTTGTCCTGGCGGAAACTCTGCTTCCAGGGAGTACGAGTTTTCTGAGAGGATTTCTTTCCTGAGAAGGAAGGACGACCCGATCCCCACGAGGAGTGACTAGATCGTCCTCGGCCCCGAAAGGACCGCCGACCACTATAGACACCAGGCTTACTGGACACCGAGGCCATGGCCCTACGCTGTGGTAATGCTGATTCCTTCGCCTTAGCCTTGGAAATCAGCTCTGTGAGGTCGGATCCAAAAAGATGGCCACCCTTGTAAGGTAAGGCCAACAACCCTTGTTTGGAAACTGCGTCCCCGGCCCACTGTCTGAGCCATAAAGCTCTTCTGACTGTGACCGCTGAAGCTTGCGCTTTGGCCAGCAGAGATGCCGTATCCAGACCGGCATCAAAGATATAACAGGCTGCCGTTTCTAACCATTCACAAGTTTCCCGTATCTCAGATAACGGAGATTCATTTTGCAACTCCGTCTTCAGACGTGCCAACCAGCTTAGAGAAGCTCTAGCAGCACACATGGATCCTAGCACTGCTCGAATCCATGACCCGCAGCCTCATAGCTTGCTTTTGCCGCCAATTCTGCCTTTCTATCCAAAGGCTCCTGTAAGCTCGCTTTTCCCTTAATAGGGAGTAGTGAGGATTTACTAAGCTGAGATAAAGACACATCCACTTCAGGAGCAGAAGTCCAATTAGCCTTTAACTCCGCAGAGCAAGGATAAAGTGTATCAAAGAAATGCGTTCCATGAAAACGCTTATCTGGACATAGACGTTCCTCCTCTATTACACTATTAAGCTCATCCAGAGCTGGCAATGTTGTACGCGAAGCACGGGACTCCTGGAACATGCGTGCTGATTTACCAGGACGACTAGTTACCTCCTCCGGTAACTGTAATATATCTCTCATGGCTTCAATTAATGCCTCCGTACGCTTCGCCATAGAGGAACGCCCCTGCGGCTCGTCCGCATCTGAATCGGATATTTCTCCATCCGAATTTAAAGGGGAACTCTGCCCAATATCAGATACATCTGACTCGCTCCGTGTAGAGGCCGGTAACGGCCTGCGTCGCTTCCTCTGAGAGGAATTAGCAGACACATATTGACCTAAAAGGTCAGACAAGTTGTTGATCGATCGAGCGATATCGTCCAATTTTCCACCGCTGTCGACCGCAGCGCTAGACGCTGTGGAGGTCTGCGTATCTGATTGCCGTAATGGCACTGGGACGTGGTCCGCGGCATCTGAACTCTGTTCAGACATGTCTCACCTGTATGAGCAGGTCAAAGCGGTAATACCAGCAAAAACTATGCGGTTTTTTTTTTTTTTTTTAAACGCTGAAGGGTTAACGCTCCACCAAGCAGGGTTACCCCAGCGGTATTCAGTCAAAAAATTTGCTGGTAGAAATAACCCTCAGAGGGGTTAATATTGCAAACTCACCACAATATATATATTTGTGAGCCCCAGCCAATTTTTATGTCTCTAATGAGACTGCAGCTGCAGGATAGCGATCGCTGCGCTGCAGGGTGAGGAATCAGCACTCACCCAGCTGGCCGTGGTGTCTTATGAGGAGAGGAGCGGTCTGAGGAGCCCAGGAGCCTGTGTAATGGCCGCCACAGTGAGGGGAGTCGCAGGAGAAACGCCAGAGCGCGCGTCTTCCTGCTCAGAAGACCGGGAATAGTTAGGCCACGCCCCCCGCCAGCTCGAATATTGAGCGCGAACTCCCCCGCTCCTGCTCCCTCTCTGTCCTGCAGGTATCTGCCTGCGGACAAAAAATCACCACATCTACTTGTAACAGCGCTGTCACAGCAGCGCTGAAGCATACTGACATACATGTAGTAGCGCTGTCACAGCAGCGCTGAGCATACTGACATACAAGTAATAGCGCTGCTCATCAGACCTAAAGCACTCACACATAATTATAATCAAAAATTTGTGTGGAGTACTCACCAGCCAAGGCGCCACAGGGACCCTCAGGGGTTTCTGGCGCTGTGCCCATGCTTCCCCCCAGGGCGAGGAACGCAGTGACCGCACGTGTGGTTTGCGTCCCGCCAGGGAAGCTCTCCTCATCCCCCAGGGCCGGCAAGGATTCTGCAGGGACTTTGAGTAAATACAGATCCGCCAAGGGAGAGGTTGGGGTACAGCAGCGCTGGTACCCCTGAGACCTCTAGACCAACTAGTGATCCAAGTCTCCTGTCCGAATATAAAATAATAAAATCTTCTGAGGAGCTGCATTAGCAGCGACCATCCTCTGGACCTCAAATCTTAGACTGGAGCTGAGTAGGAGGAGCCCGAGCTGGAGGGGCCAGCCAGTCAGCACTCTTTTGATCTGAGGTGAACATCCTGATCTGGGGCTCCGCCTACCCATCAGTAATGAATACTGTGGCTCTCTTCCTTCCATCTGCAGCTGAAAGGTACAAATTATTTTTTCCACTAAATGGTTGACAAAGTTTTTGCAATTCTAGAGCCTTACCATGTGAGAACTCAATGATTTCATACGGAGTACTCATGAAGGCCATGTGCAATAAATACGGAAAAATTGAGTTAGGATGCATGTGGAAAAAGTACCACCCACACTACCACCTTTTCAGATGTCTGTGGAGTACTTGGACACAGCAGTATAAGTGGTTAAAATGAATAATATCACACCAAGATTGCCTTTGAGCAAGGTGCGTTATTGCTGTTACAATTGTCTAGTGCTGATCACATGTAGGGGGGTTGGGGAGCTTGTTGTACAGGTTTAGTGGAAGTATAACTATTAATAGAATATGTATTCTGGTGGTTGCCTAATAATCAGGAGACAAAAGACCACATTTTTTGGAATATAGACACGACCAAGTAAAATCTATCCACACTAGTTGAACAGCTTCACAGGTTGAATGCCATGAAATAATTAAAAGCTCACACAAAAATATTAGCATAATTTTTCAGCCTATGACTCCCATAAATTGTGTTAAAATTGTATATACCAAGCAGCCAGGACACTTCACGAAGCTTCTGCTTCCCATGCTTTCACCAGTGAGAACGCAGTTTCATCACATGTGTTTGGTGAAGGAACATCCCCACAATGACCTACGAAATTTTGATTTGATAGAATGATCCCCAAGGAAGTGTAACAGTGGTTAATTTAGAAAGAGTTTCCAAAGATTTTCTATGAGAAAATCAAAATCATTCTGATACGATTACACCATTTGGCCTAACAACTGGAGTGATTGCCAAGTGGCTGAGCAAAGTAGACTTTTTGAAACATGAGGTGTACTCCATGATCTATACTCGCGCTAATATAATGACACATTTGGTCTATCCTTCATGTGCTAAAAGTAGCTTAGCTAGTTATAAAAAACACGGATTTTGGTAAAGACTTACCTGTAAAATCCTTTTCAGCGAAGGAAGGAAGAGAGACACAGTATTCATTACTGATGGGTAGGCGGAGCCCCAGATCAGGATGTTACCTCAGATCAAAAGAGTGATGACTGGCTGGCCCCTCCAGCTCGGGCTCCTCCTACTCAGCTCCAGTCGTACCAAAGCTTTTAGGAAAAGAGCCAAGATCACCAGCGGAGCAACATAACCCCTTCTGAAGGAACTTCAGAGAAAAAACACAAGGATACAGGTTATGCATGCAAAGAAAGCCAAAAACCACAGAGTTCCAGGTACTACTCACGGAACCTGACTACTGCGATGAGCTGGCGATGCTGGAACAGAGCCTTAGCGCGCTGACCTCAGCCCAGATAATCGCTATCAGATAAGGGTCGCGCTGCATCTGAAAACATCAACACACTTCTGCCTGGGAGGGTGCTGTGTCTCTCTTCCTTCCTTCGCTGAAAAGGATTTTACAGGTAAGTTCTTTACCAAAATCCGTGTTTCAGCTGCAGATGAAGGAAGAGAGCCACAGTATTCATTACTGATGGGACGTCCCAAAGCAGTTCAAAAATAAGGGTGGGAAAAAACCAACAAAAGGCAGAAACCCAACAACCTTAACAACAAAGCGCAACCAGCGCTAAACACAAGTTCATCCAGAACTTTAAACTACAGCTGCCTGCAGGACCCTACGTCCGAGGGCTGCATCAGCGGAAGCACTGACGTCCACTTTATAAAACTTGTAAACGTGTGGACAGAGCGCCAAGTTGCCGCTCGGCAGAGCTGCACTGCCGAGGCACCTTGATGAAAAGCCCACGATGAGCCACAGCTCTCGTGGAATGGGCTCGAATCTTAATCGGGCAAGATTCACCCCGAAGACGGTAAGCTTCCAAAATAGCTGACCGGATCCAACGAGCTATAGAACCTTGGAAGCTCGTTGACCACGCCGACGACCTGCCTGGAACCACAAACAGGGAGTCCGTCTTACGAAAACCTTGAGTAATAGATAGATAAAACTTCAAGGCCCGCACTAAATCCAATGTGTGTAAATCTCGCTCTTTCGCATTCTTCGGATCCGGACAGAGTGAAGGCAACACAATATCCTGGTTAACATGAAATTGTGACACCACTTTAGGCAAAAAATCACCCCGAGTGCGAAGCACTACACGATCCGGAAAAAA
The DNA here is from genome assembly GCA_033576555.1 of Oophaga sylvatica. Taxonomy (NCBI): domain Eukaryota; kingdom Metazoa; phylum Chordata; class Amphibia; order Anura; family Dendrobatidae; genus Oophaga; species Oophaga sylvatica. The sequence continues at coordinate 548,182,293 of JARQOD010000002.1, forward strand.
CTCCAGAAAAGGAGGCGAACAAGAAAGAGCTGCCAACTCAGAAACTCTCCTCAAGGAAGTGACTGCAACAAGGAAAGCCACCTTCCAAGAAAGTAAAGAAAGGCTAGCAGAAACCATAGGCTTCAAAAGGTTTATGCTGAAGAGCCTCCAAAACAAGGTTGAGCCGCCAAGGAGACACGGGTGCCTTCCGCGGCGGAAACTTACGAGAATACCTCGGAAAAAGGAGAGCACGTCTCTATTTGAAGCAATGGTTCTCCGGAACAATAAGGACAGAGCAGAAATCTGACCTTTCAGAGTGCTACTGCCAAACCCTTGTCTAGCCCATGCTGCAGAAAAGCCAACAGGTTGGGAATGGAAAATTTTCTCGGGTTCCGAGAGGACCCCAAACACCACGAAAAGAAGGTTTCCCAAATTTTGTGGTAAATCCTAGTAGTAGCCGGACATCTTGCAGCACGAAGGGTAGCAATGACCTCGGCTGAAAAACCTCTACGGGTCAAGATTTCGGTCTCAAGAGCCACGCCGTCAAACGCAGGGACATCAAGTCCGGATGACAAACGGGCCCCTGAGTCAACAAGTCCGGTTGAAGAGGGAGTGGAAAAGGAGGTGCCGCCAACAGCGACATTATTGTCGAGAACCACACCCTTCTTGGCCAGTCTGGAGCTATCAAATAGCTGGAATTCTCTCTAGTCTGATCCGACGCAGTACTAGAGGAAGTAAGGATATCGGCGGGAATACATAGATCAGCTCGAACTGATCCCACTGAGCCACTAGAGCATCCACCGCCACCGCCTTCGGTCCTTGTACCTGGACATGAATGTCGGTAACTTGGCATTGGACCTGGATGCCATCAAATCCACTTGGGGGGTTCCCCAGCGAGAGCACAGTAGTGCAAAACTTCCGGGTGGAGGCTCCATTCCCCGGGATCCATCCTTCTGCGACTGAGAAAGTCCGCTGTAATATTCTGAACCCCTGGAATGTGAATCGCCGAAATGGCTGGTACATTGGCCTCTGCCCAAATCAGAATTCGGGACACCTCTACCATGAGTCTGGAACTCCTTGTCCCACCTTGGTGATTGATATACGCGACAGCCGTCGCATTGTCTGTCTGCACACGGACTGGCAGACCGCTCAAAGGGACCGTCCAATGTTGGAGGCAAAGGAAAATCGCCCTCAATTCCAGGATGTTGATCGGAAGCACAGACTCTTCCGGTGACCATACCCCCTGAATCCAGAGATTGTTCCAAACACCCCCCAGCCCGTCAGGCTGGCATCGGTGGTTATGACTGACCACTTCAGAGGGAGGAAAGACTTCCCCAGGGAGAATGCCCCTGGACGTAACCACCATTCTAGAGAATCCCGCACCGCGCGAGAAATGGTGACACTGCAATCCAGCGATTGCGACTGATTCCATCGACTCAAGATGAACCTTTGAAGAGTCCTGGAGTGGAACTGGGCAAAAGGAATTGCCTCCATGGACGCCACCATCAGTCCCAGAAGACGCATACACTTCCGTAGGGACATTGCCATTGAGGATGTCATAATCTGTACATGTCGAAGAAGACATGACTGTTTGTCTGGTGGTAGGGAAACTACCGACCGAAACGTGTCGAGATGCATTCCCAAAAAGAGAATTGTCCTCGATGGTTCCAGGGACGACTTCTCCCAATTGACCAGCCAACCGAAGTCTTTCAGAAACTGAAGAGACAAATCCCGAGCCGTCAATGCCTCCTCCTCCGAGGAAGCCACGATCAAAAGATCGTCCAGATAAGGGAGAATCGTAATCCCCTGTCTTCGAAGGAGTGCCATGAGGGGCGCCAGAATTTTTGTAAAGACCCTTGGCGCTGAGGCTAAGCCGAACGGCAGAGCCACGAACTGGTAATGATTCTGACCTATGGCAAATCGAAGAAAGCGCTGATGAGCCTTTCCGATGGGAATATGCAAATAGGCGTCGCGAATGTCGATTGACACCAGAAAATCGTTCTGTGACAGAGCTGCCACAACGGAACGAAGCGACTCCATGCGAAATTTCCGGGCATGGACATGCCGGTTAATCGCTTGAGATCCAGAATCGGGCGAAATTTGTTCTCCTTTTTGGGAACTATAAAAAGGTTGGAATAAAAACCTTTTCCTCGGTCCTCTGACGGAACCGGTATCACTACACCCTTTTGTAGTAGCGATTCGACCTCTCGCTGTAGAGCGACAACAAGCTCGGGTTCCGACGGAACGCGAGATTGACAAAAAACATTTGGGGGTTGAGAAGCAAACTCTATGAAATAGCCTGCCGACACTATCCGCGTTACCCAGGAATCTGGAACGCGAGCCATCCAAGTCTCCTTGAAAAGAAGCAGGCGACCCCCCACTCGAGAATCCTCGAGTGGACCCCTGGCGTCAATCCGACTTTGCGGGTTTCTTGTCAAGTTCCCGCTTGTTCTGGCGGAAACTCTGCTTCCAGGGAGTACGAGTTTTCTGAGAGGATTTCTTTCCTGAGAAAGAAGGACGACCCGATCCCCACGAGGAGTGACTAGATCGTCCTCGGCCCCGAAAGGACCGCCGACCACTATAAACACAGGCTTACTGGACACCGAGGCCATGGCCCTTCGCTGTGGTAATGCTGATTCCTTCGCCTTAGCCTTGGAAATCAGCTCTGTGAGGTCGGATCCAAAAAGATGGCCACCCTTGTAAGGTAAGGCCAACAACCCTTGTTTGGAAACTGCGTCCCCGGCCCACTGTCTGAGCCATAAAGCTCTTCTGACTGTGACCGCTGAAGCTTGCGCTTTGGCCAGCAGAGATGCCGTATCCAGACCGGCATCAAAGATATAACAGGCTGCCGTTTCTAACCATTCACAAGTTTCCCGTATCTCAGATAACGGAGATTCATTTTGCAACTCCGTCTTCAGACGTGCCAACCAGCTTAGAGAAGCTCTAGCAGCACACATGGATCCTAGCACTGCTCGAAATCCATGACCTGCAGCCTCATAGCTTGCTTTTGCCGCCAATTCTGCCTTTCTATCCAAAGGCTCCTGTAAGCTCGCTTTTCCCTTAATAGGGAGTAGTGAGGATTTACTAAGCTGAGACAAAGACACATCCACTTCAGGAGCAGAAGTCCAATTAGCCTTTAACTCCGTAGAGCAAGGATAAAGTGTATCAAAGAAATGCGTTCCATGAAAACGCTTATCTGGACATAGACGTTCCTCCTCTATTACACCATTAAGCTCATCCAGAGCTGGCAATGTTGTGCGCGAAGCACGGGACTCCTGGAACATGCGTGCTGATTTACCAGGACGACTAGTTACCTCCTCCGGTAACTGTAGTATATCTCTCATGGCTTCAATTAATGCCTCCGTACGCTTCGCCATAGAGGAACGCCCCTGCGGCTCGTCCGCATCTGAATCGGATATTTCTCCATCCGAATATAAAGGGGAACTCTGCCCAATATCAGATACATCTGACTCGCTCCGTGTAGAGGCCGGTAACGGCCTGCGTCGCTTCCTCTGAGAGGAATTAGCAGACACATATTGACCTAAAAGGTCAGATAAGTTATTAATCGATCGAGCGATATCATCCAATTTTCCACCGCTGTCGACCGCAGCGCTAGACGTTGTGGAGGTCTGCGTATCTGATTGCCGCAATGGCACTGGGACGTGATCCGCGGCATCTGAACTCTGTTCAGACATGTCTCACCTGTATGAACAGGTCAAAGCGGTAATACCAGCAAAAAACTATGCGGTTTTTTTTTTTTTTTTTTTTTTCAAACGCTGAAGGGTTAACGCTCCACCAAGCAGAGTTACCCCAGCGGTATTCAGTCAGCAAATTTAGCAGGTAGAAATAACCCTCAAAGGGGTTAATATTGCAAACTCACCAAAATATATATATTTGTGAGCCCCAGCCAATTTTTATGTCTCTGATGAGACTGCAGCTGCAGGATAGCGATCGCTGCGCTGCGGGGTGAGGAATCCACACTCACCCAGCTGGCCGTGGTGTTATACGAGGAGGGGAGCGGTCCGAGGAGCCCAGGAGCCTGAGTAATGGCCGCCACAGTGAGGGGGTCGCAGGAGAAAAGCCAGAGCGCGCGTCTTCCTGCTCAAAAGACCGGGATAGATAGGCCACGCCCCCTGCTAGCTCAAATAATGAGCGCGAACTCTCCCCGCTCCTGCTCCCTCTCTGTCCTGCAGGTATCTGCCTGCGGACAAAAAATCACCACATCTTCATGTAGTAGCGCTGTCACAGCAGCGCTGAAGCATACTGACATTACATGTAGTAGCGCTGTCACAGCAGCGCTGAAGCATACTGACTTTACATGTAGTAGCGCTGTCACAGCAGCGCTCATACTGACATTACATGTAGTAGCGCTGTCACAGCAGCACTGAAGCATACTGACATTACATGTAGTAGCGCTGTCACAGCAGCGCTGAAGCTTACTGACATTTACATGTAGTAGCGCTGTCACAGCAGCGCTGAAGCATACTGATTACATGTATTAGCGCTGACATTAGTAATAGCGCTGCTCATTCAGACGCTAAAGCACTCACACATAATTATCATTAAAATTTTGTGTGGAGTACTCACCAGCCAAGGCGCCACAGGGACCCTCAGGGGTTTCTGGCGCAGTGCCCATGCTTCCCCCCAGGGCGAAGAACGCAGTGACCGCACGTGTGGTTTGCGTTCCCGCCAGGGAAGCTCTCCTCATCCCCCAGGGCCGGCAAGGATTCTGCAGGGACTTTGAGTAAATACAGATCCGCCAAGGGAGAGGTTGGGGTACAGCAGCGCTGATACCCCTGAGACCTCTAGACCAACTAGTGATCCAAGTCTCCTGTCCGAATATTAAAATAATAAAATTTTCTGAGGAGCTGCATTAGCAGCGACCATCCTCTGGACCTCAAATCTTAGACTGGAGCTGAGTAGGAGGAGCCCGAGCTGGAGGGGCCAGCCAGTCATCACTCTTTTGATCTGAGGTAACATCCTGATCTGGGGCTCCGCCTACCCATCAGTAATGAATACTGTGGCTCTCTTCCTTCATCTGCAGCTGAAATGAGCAATTTTAAGTACTCAGTGACTGCACTATACTAAGAGAATAAAAATCTTGATGGGAGTGAACAGTAAATGTACTTTTAATTTTTATTTATTAAATCAATAACACATTTGAAAATGTGAAACTTTGAAATATCTTATCAGAAAAATCGGCTTATTTCTCCTTAACTGATAACATTCACTTGCAAAATTTCAATTGCGAGGTAAAATTTGCATTCAATGCAGACAGATTTCCCAACTACTGAGATAGATGGGCAGTTCTAGTTCTCAATAGAAATTTATAAGCCATTCCTTCATGGAATTTTAAAAGCACCAACTGTCATCTACTCTCTCAGTCATGGGAAAGTCTGTCTTCACTGAATACAGATTTTACCGTGAATTGAGAGCTAACTCTCAGCCCAGGAAAAAAAAAAAGAAAAAAGCAGATACCTCTGCTAGGGCATATTATAAAGTTGCTTATTTTCAATTGATTTATTAAATAAAAATTAAAAAAGACGGTTACTCTTTACGCTGCATTTTTCATACAGTTGCAACGTTCAGAAAATAAATGTTAAATGCGCGGCTCCAATCCTACCGACAAGTGAAAGAATTAGCATATTCCACCAATCTGAGCAGCCCGGTGTAGAAAAGGTGTTAATTGGTAGAAAAACTCTTGCTTGGATGCTAAGTGTGTGAAGGCGAACATAAATAGGTAACAAATGAATAATCAAGGACTGACTCTTTTCTTGACACTGCCTACACATCTAGATTTTAAAAGTATTTTTCTTCATTTAAAGTGTCAAGTTAAAGTAGTTAGGAAGGTGGGGGGGAAGCTTCCTATAAAATATAGTCTTCACATAGAATCACATTTCTGAAGACTGAGCTCTGTTTAACTCTTCCCACCCTGGAGCAATATAAAAACCTGCATAATGTACAAACTCTCCTATAACAGTACAAAGGCCAGGGCTGGGGAATGCAATGTTGGTCACACGCTTTTTCGATAACCCCCAAAAAGAAAAAAAGTTTTCCATTTTGCAAATAGGGTATACCAGAACCAATTATTTAGAAGAGATACATATAATGCACAGTGTGATATTATACATATATAACATATGTATACTTACCCACGACACTTTAAGGCTATGTTCACATGCAGCATTATTGCAGTGTTTTTTTTTTCCTGCAATCAAAACCTGCTCTCTTGGCAGTAAAAACCCTGTGTTGAAAAAGTAGGTTTTGCAGTGTTTTTCTTTTTTTTGGGGGGTGAGGGGGTGGGGGAGTAGCTTACACGTATCATTTATATACAGTAGACATTTAATAAATGTCGTTTCAGCCACCAAAAACGGAAAAAAAAAGACCTGCTGAAAAACTCGACACGCTGCAGATTTAAAAAAACGCAGAAGTGCTCAAATTCAGTCAGGGAAAAGAAAGGGTGCAGGCGGTTTCTGAAATATAATCACTTTTTTCTGATACTGTAAAATGCAGCTTCATTTCTGCCGAAAAGAAACGCAATAAAAAAAAAATGCTGTATAAACGCTGCATGTGAACATAGCCGAACAGAACTAGTAAAGACAACTGTATATTTGTAAATGTAACGTTCCCACCCAGCTTAAGAAGGTCACGGAGGTGGTAATTGTCCAACACCTATTTTTGGATATCAGAAATACAGTTCATGAAGAAACAGAGAGGACATTTCAGCTCGGCAGTTTATCGGGAACATTGATTGCCTTTTTTTTCACAGCGGGGAGAAGCAGGACCATGATACACCAGTTTCCCAAAATGCTGTACGGTGCACCGTCTCAGCTGTGGGGCCGTCGGGCTGCATCCACCTGCCGGAGGGCACTTTGTCCCCCTGTTTGCTAAACAAAACCTTAACACTGAGCTCCCAGGGGGAATAGCTGCTACTATCGCTTCAAAAGAGACAATAGAAATAGAAGACCCTGAGAACTGGCCGAGCTGGAACCTCATGTCTGCACCCAGCTCCATTATCACTTCATGACACTGACAAAGCCAATTTGGGCCCTGTTAATTATTTCAGATTTACTCTACAGATCATGGAAGCTTGTATCATTTAGCCCTGTAGACAGCAGCATAACCTTTTATCTTACACCCTCCCTTGGAGAGGGGAAAATGGAATTTACACTTTCTCTTTTTTTTCAGGAAAGTGGATTATTTATTTGTAATGGCCTTAGAATAAAACACACTGAAATTGCTGCAAAAAATGTATTTTGAATTCTATGATATCAGGATACCAATATCCAGAATGCAAAAGAAGAAAATAAAAAGCTTTTTCCACAATATTTGCCTACGTACTATGAGGATTTACTGCATTTTTAGAGTCACACACTGAACATCTAGTCTAATACTTTTAAATTTACAAGGTGTAAACATTTTTAAACTTTTTGACAAGGCTAAAAAAAAACCCAAAACAACGAGAATGGAGGGGAAAAAAGAACAAACTTGTGAGTAGGTAAAACTTTATGGGCACACATTTGTACTTCTGTGTAAGTGGCAGCCAGTGCTGCCACCTAGAGGTTAGTATGTTATGTCACTACTAATTTGTTAATACAGTATTATATCAAATTTCCAAAACTAAGCCCACAACCCTCTCATCATGTTACTGGGACATTATGGCATCTTATCCTGTGGGGTATCCAACATACATAGCCACAAACACCATTTTACATGGTCTGTATTACCATTCTCTGACCTGATCTGACATCAGCAGGAATCACACAGTCGGTACAATTTCTGAGACAGCCGAAAAATATCTAGAGTGTTGTGTAAGAGTCTTATCAATTGGAACAGAACTAACCTGGAATGGGCTAATTCCAGACTCGCCTGTCACTGTATGACTGGTACCGCAAAGTCATGGAAGGCGGCATTTCATGTGCAAACAAGCATCCAACGGAGCGTGCCACTTTGTTTCTTTTTTTAAAATTCTGCTGGATTTATTGAATTTTATTAAGAGGCATAAGGGGGCACAGTAGGTGCTCCATAGACATCTATGGGTGCAGAATTAAAACTGATTGAACAGAGCTATGACAGCACCATGTATACTGCTTGCTCAGCATTAGTAGCTGCCCTAGGCTTCCATAGCGAGCCATGCACAGGTGTCCTGCTGTCTGAGGCCACCCAGAAGTAGGAATCTCTTCCAACACTTCGGGTATTTGCACACATTTAAGCAGATTTTGCTACAGCAAACAAATCTTGCATAAAATGCTATTTTTTTTCCCCAAATTATTTTGAATGGGTGAAAACAGCTGCAAAAACACTGAGAGAATTGACATGCTGCATGCTGAAAAAAACAATGGTTCAAATCTGCAAGGAAAAGTAAGCAGCATGTGTATAAGATTTCAGAAACCTCAAGCACTTTGCAAGTACTTTAAAATACTGCAACTTTTCAGAGGCAAAAAAGCACAGGAAAAATGAGGCAAAAACAATGTGTGAACAAGCCCGGTTTCTCAGCCATCACTAGTAGAGCTTTTTCATGCTACTGGTTACCACCCAGCAAAGTATATGTATGTTTCTAGGATATAAGGTACAGCCAAAATCTAAAACATCATGCGACCCCCCCAGGTTACTAAGGCGAGTCTGTCAACAAATGTTACCATGTTATCTTTATTTCAGGTTGTTCTCAGCAATAGAAGGTTTGGTCCTGTGACCACCTGCAAAGGGTCAGGGCCAGATGTGCAGGGCGGTTAGAAATTGGAATCATCTTTCTTATAGGCCTCATAGAGGGAAGAAAAGTAGTAAAAAAGTATAGTCCTTCCACATATATTATCACCACGGAGATACATAGTTATTCTAATGTTACCTGCCATACATACCGAGCCACGCGGCAATAAGTGCAGAATCAATCCCGTCTATGGGCTCACAAATTCTAGACACAACTGGGTGAACTTGTTGTGACAGGTAGTATTGGGTGTCAATGGAAAGGTTGTCTTGTTTTTGCAGCTGTTCGGTAGCATATGCTCTCTGGCCTGCACTCAGATTTGACCCATCCTACATGAAAGGGAGACAAGCACATAAGGTCTATTTTAGAGAGACTAGAAGGGCAGATTTATGCTTCCCATCACTGCGGAGGTCAGCGACAGGTGCCAACACTGATATTTCATAATCATTTTTTTAACGACTGGCCCGCACCAATTTACAGTAAATTTTCACAATCGTGCAAGTTAATGCCAATCACCTCTAAAGATGACAAGACGAACATGCGGCATGGTTACACAGTTCCTTCGGTGAAGAGGAAAGTCATACCTGAAATCCCAGATTCACCCAAATATTATATACTGTACAAGACAGAGCATACATGGATTCTCCTCGTGTTCCAGTGGGGGAAAAAGTGTAGACATTTATGAAAGGTGCCTTTGACTTAAACAGTATATTGGCAGGTTTACATGTGTCAGGCTTTATCAGGAGATCCCGATGCAGATTCCATCGCACTTCACAAAAAAAAAACACGCATGCTATTTTTTCAGTAAAAAAAAAGATGGACACCACGATTAAACCATACAGACACCATTATAAGTCAAAGGAGTCCATTGGGCATTCATAATGGTAGCCACAAAGCAGATGTGAACGGAGTCAAAAAAGCCTCCTTGTGCAGCCAAGCGACCAGGAACAAAGATGAAAAGACAAATAATACTGCCACACACACCAGGTAATCGCCTGACTGAGTGGAGCAGATCGGTATCCCATCAATTGTAGCCAAGGATTTCAGAAGCTGGTACATAAAGCTGCACATTTGCTCTAAAATACCCCAGAATTAAGTGACGGCTGGGGACTTTTTGAGAGTTGTAAAGGTCACATCATGGAACGGATTTATAATTATTATTATTGCATTCTACCAACAACCGGGAACTTTGGTACAACTTCACATAAAAATAGTTTTAAATATTTTAACTTTATTTCTCAAACTTCTAACCTATAAGAAAAGAATGAGGTAAAGAAATGTGAATCCCCTTGGTGGTCCATCAGCAGAAATCAGGCAGCAACTACTGAGGACCACATACAGACGGGCACTCCTTATGTCCTTCATGACCAACCCTCACCGTTAGAAGAAAAGCAACATCACAAGTGTTAATGATATTCCACAAAGAGCCAGGCAGAGTTTGATTTCTTTCTCCTCAAACATAAAGGAGAAGACATAAAACTTTGACTTAAGCCACCCATATGATCCAATATGCTAGCACAGTAATAAATCAAGACTCATGGTTGGTTACCTGACATATTATGTAGGCGATTGTATCACCAGCTTTCATTTTTCTCCCTCCTTGGGAATTTATCCATAAGGCAACATGAACGTGGGGCAAACTTTTTTTGTCTGGGTAGTCCTGTGGATCCTTAGTCAAGGCCTTAGAAAAAAAATAAAAAATTGGAGCATTTGTTGAGAGTCAAAGATTGAGATCCTTATCCTTATATTTTAGGTTGAGGTCTGACCTCTAGTGATCAGCAGTACAAAGGTGTAGTGATTAGTGATGAGCGAGTATGCTCGTTGCTCCGGTTTTCCAGAGCACGCTCGAGTGGTCTCCGAGTATTTTGGCATGCTCGGAGATTTAGTTTCTGTTGCCATAGCTGCATGATTTGCGGCTACTAGACAACCTGAATATATGTGGGGATTGCCTGTTTGTTAGGGAATCCCCACATGTATTCAGGCTGTCTAGCAGTCGCAAATCATGCAGCTGTGACTGACACATACTAAATCTCCGACCACTTTCAAATACTCGGGAGACAACCCGTGCATACTTGCTCATCACTAGTTGTGATGGAAGAACCATGTTGTGTTCACATGGCAGGCCTGAATTGTCTTTTTCTGGGCTGGGCTTCATTTTCTTAAATTGCAGCAAAAACACAGCGATATTGCTTTAAATTTTGGAAAAACATGGTAAAAGCAATATGCCACACACAAACATATTATAGATGCACACACACATATAGTCTCCGATGACATTTTGTTATCTGATGGTCTAATTTTGGTTTATTGGTCAGAGAACATCCTTCTTTTTCATGCAAGATAGAAAGAAATGCTTGAGGAAAAATTCAAGAAAACTTCTCACAGTTTGTTATCTGGTTAAAAACAATATGCATATAGTAAACAAAGCAGCAAGCTACTATAACTATATCATAGTAGCTTATCTCTCAACGATTACATTAGCACAAAGGGGAAATCTGGAAACTGCAGCCCCTTGAAACATTTACCTTATTAATTTCATACTGGCTAATGGGGATGCTGCCGTTTATCACATTTTCTCCAATCTCCATGAGTTTTTTCTGAATGTTTTCCACTATAGTATCTCGGGGTTGGTCTGACAAGATTTGGCTGATCACATAGCTAAAAAGGGAGAAGAATAAAAGAAATGTAAAAGACTTTTCAGAAAACAAATGAAGGGCAGACGAATATGTGATCAGCCTCAGCTGAAGACATTACCCATCACAAGGGTGAGCTAATTTGACTGAATCAGAAGCTAAGGAGGTCAGTGGAAGCAGGTGGAACATAATTGGGACATCGGGAACAAAAGAGACAATTTACAACCTTCCTTTGAACAAATGAAATCAGTGATAATCAGTGCAAGTTAACTGATAATTCTCCAAGAAAATAAAAGAGCATCTGAAGTGGAACAGAGCATAGGGAATTCACAGAGGAAGAAATGTAAGAGAATGGATCAGACATGCTTTCTATCTGACACTGGCGAACAGCAGTCTTATAGACGCCACAATCACAACTGATCTATCCATAGGAAATATGATCAGCTGCTGATCACTGGGGGTCCCACAACTGAGAACAGGGTGCCAAGTCCCGCAGAATGTAAATCAGCAGAAGTGGAGCATGCGCACGGCTGTTGGGCCTGAGAGATAAAGCACAGCCCTCAGCCTGGCAGTCCCATAACATCTGAATGGAGCAGAGGTGCCTGATCACAGCTCCATTCACACAAGGGCCTGGACCCAGGGACTGGTGTGGGCCCCAGCAGTAAGTTGCCAAGCAAACAGCAGCTGATCACTTATCCTGTGCATAGATCATTTGTGATTGTGGCACAATCCCCAAAAGCAAAAAGGCAAATTTAGTTTGTTTCAAAACATCGAAGATTTTACCTGTGACACCATCCCAAGAATGACTTGACTATCCAACATCATTACAGATCATCCCACCTAAAAGTTTCCAGAATTCTACAAATTATTATCTTACTGACTACTGGACATGTTTTCTTTTGGGTTGTGTGGCCAATGGTCCTGGAGATCTGTGTACAATCTGACCACAATACATAAATGTATATGTATTTGTATGTACATGTCTACGGGCAAGCTACGAATACAGAACTTTCAATAGCATCCAGCAGGTCTCGGCACCATCTGATTCCACACTTATCGCTCCTCCATTGCTACTGTTTCACTAGATTTTCAGATCTGTGGTGGAAAAATACAGCGGTATAAGAGTTACCAAATTTATTCATATTTTTTAGATTTACCAGGAACTTTTATAGCCTGCAGATCAGTGGGGTCCGAAACGGCAGATAATTCTGGATGTCTTCTATTGAAACCATACTTCAGTCTGTGCACGCAGGTCGTACACTTTTATCTCCTAAGCTCTGCACTTCTCAGGGGTCTACTGAGTGATCGGTGGGATCTCCAGATCTATGATTACTTTGAAATGGATTTTGAAGCTGAAAGACTGGTTTTAAGGACAATTTTGTTTTTTTTTGAGACGGAGGACTGTTATTTCAATTTTTACCTTAGGCAGCAGGAAAGCTAGGATCAGCCTTACACAGGAGTCCCATAGCAAGAATTAAAAAAAAAAATTGCAGGAAAGAGAAAAAAAAACTGTGTGGAGGGGAGGTTGAGAAAAACAGCTCCTCCCCCCCACTCTCCCCCCAAAAAGTGGCATTAGGGTACATTCTTTGTGACTTCCTACCCCATGCTGCAGAGAACAAGATAGGTGTGAGCCATCTTTCCCCATAGAGAGGAATGGAAGATCAGCTCCAATTCACTGTGCATGGTGTGTAGTGAATGACAAACATCAGTGAGGTTTTGATCTCTTAGGAAGCAGGTATGCCATATAACAGATCCCCACGTTTCCTGTGATCAGCAATTCTACAAAGAATTTATTAAAACCTGCCTGCAGAGTTAATTCAGATAACTAATACCAGAAGATAAAATACTACACATACACAGATGAGTAACAGCAGGGGAAAATAAATGGCAATTAAGCCTAAATTGATTTATTATGTTACCATAACAGCATTTTAATCAACCGAAGACAGTATTATACATACAGTGAACATATACAGTATATATATTACATGTATGAGCGTGCTTGTGTGTATTTATCTTTAGTCAATTAAAATGCTGTTAAGGTAACAAAAAACATAGTATGTATATATATATATATATATAAATATATATATATATATATATATAATACACACACACACACACACAGTACAGACCAAAATTTTGGACAAACCTTCTCATTCAAAGATTTTTCTGTATTTTCATGACTATGAAAATTGTACATTCACACTGAAGGCATCAAAACTATGAATTAACACAAGTGGAATTATATACTTAAAAAAGTGTGTAACAACTGAAAATATGTCTTATATTCTAGGTTCTTCAAAGTAGCCACCTTTTGCTTTGATGTCTGCTTGCAACTCTTGGCATTCTCTTGATGAGCTTCAAGAGGTAGTCACCGGAAATGGTCTTCCAACAATCTTGAAGGAGTTCCAGAGATGCTTAGCACTTGTTGGCCCCTTTGCCTTCACTCTGTGGTCCAGCTCACCCCAAACCATCTCGATTGGGTTCAGGTCTGGTGACTGTGGAGGCCAGGTCATCTGGAGTAGCACCCCATCACTCTCCTACTTGGTCAAATAGCCCTTACACAGCCTGGAGGTGTTTGGGGTCATTGTCCTGTTGAAAAATAAATGATGGTACAACTAAACGCAAACCGGATGGAATAGCATGCCGCTGCAAGATGCTGTGGTAGCCATGCTGGTTCAGTATGCCTTCAATTTTGAATAAATCCCCAACAGTGTCACCAGCAAAGCACCCCCACACCATCACACCTCCTCCTCCATGCTTCACTGTGGGAATCTGGCATGTAGAGTCCATCCGTTCACCTTTTCTGCGTCGCACAAAGACATGGTGGTTGGAACCAAAGATCTCAAATTTGGACTCATCAGACCAAAGCACAGATTTCCACTGGTCTAACGTCCATTCCTTGTGTTCTTTAGCCCAAACAAGTCTCTTCTGCTTGTTGCGTGTCCTTAGCAGTGGTTTCCTAGCAGTTATTTTACCATGAAGGCCTGCTGTACAAAGTCTCCTCTTAACAGTTGTTGTAGAGATGTGTCTGCTGCTAGAACTCTGTGTGGCATTGACCTGGTCTCTAATCTGAGCTGCTGTAAACCTGCGATTTCTGAGGCTGGTGACTCGGATAAACTTATCCTCAGAAGCAGAGGTGACTCTTGGTCTTCCTTTCCTGGGGTGGTCCTCATGTGAGCCAGTTTTTTTGTAGCGCTTGATGGTTTTTGCAATTGCACTTGGGGACACTTTCAAAGTTTTCCCAATTTTTCTGACTGACTGACCTTCTTTTCTTAAAGTAATGATGGCCACTCGTTTTTCTTTACTTAGATGCTTTTTTTCTTGCCATAATACAAATTCTAACAGCCTATTCAGTAGGACTATCAGCTGTGTATCCACCAGACTTCTGCACAACACAACTGATGGTCCCAACCCCATTTATAAGGCAAGAAATCACACTTCTTAAACCTGACAGGGCACACCCGTGAAGTAAAAACCATTTCCGGTGACTACCTCTTGAAGCTCATCAAGAGAATGCCAAGAGTGTGCAAAGCAGTCATCAAAGCAAAAGGTGGCTACTTTGAAGAACCTAGAATATAAGACATATTTTCAGTTGTTTCACACTTTTTTGTTAAGTATATAATTCCACATGTGTTAATTCATAGTTTTGATGCCTTCAGTGTGAATGTACAATTTTCATAGTCATGAAAATACAGAAAAATCTTTGAATGAGAAGGTGTGTCCAAACTTTTGGTCTGTACTGTATATACATATATATCCATATATATATATATATATATATATATATCCATACATATACATACATATATATAGATATGTATATTATATGTATCTATATATATATGTATATATACATATATATATAGATACATATAATATACATATCTATATATATGTATGTATATAGATATATATAGATACACACACGTATACACACATACAGTGGGTTCAGAAAGTATTCAGACCCTTTTAAATTTTTCACTCTTTGTTTCATTGCAGCCATTTGGGAAATGCAAAAGTTTTTTTTATTCTCATTAATGTACACTCTGCACCCCATCTTGACTTAAAAAAAAAAAAAACAGAAATGCAGAAATTTTTGCAAATTTATAAAAAAAAAACAACCTGAAATATCACATGGTCATAAGTATTCAGACCCTTTTGTCAGACACTCATATTTACGTCACAAGCTATCCATTTCCTTGTGATCCTCCTTGAGATGGTTCTACTCCTTAACTGGAGTCCAGCAGTGTTTAATTAAACTGATAGGACTTGATTTGTAAAAGGCGTATACCTGTCTATATAAGACCTCACAGCTCACAGTGCATGTCAGACCAAATGACAATCGTGAGGTCAAAGGAACGGGCCAAGGAGCTCAGAGACAGAATTGTGGCAAGGCACAGATCTGGCCAAGGTTACAAAAGAATTTCTGCAGCATTCAAAGTTCCTAAGAGCACAGTGGCAATATGTCTCCTCGGTGCAAGACATATGAAATCCCGCATAGAGTTTGCTAAAAAAAAAAACATATGAAGGACTCCCAGATTATGAGAAATAAGATTCTCTGGTCTTATGAGATGAAGATAAAATTATCACCAAAACGTTCTAAGCGGTATGTGTGGTGAAAATGAGGCACTGATCATCACCTGCCCAATACAATCCCAAAATATTGCGTTTTCGTGCGGTCACGGCACACGTCAAATCGCCGCATGCATCCGCATACAACGCATGTCCCTGCGTACCCAATGTTAAAGATGGGTACGCAGGGAAACACAGGACGCATACAGAAGTAGGCGGAGCTTCAGGGAGGAAGAAAGGAGGAAGTAGGCAGCCATCCGCAGCCCTCCTGAACACAAATGTGAAACCAGCCTTAAAATGAATCTGTCACCCCATTTTTCGACCATCAGCTGTAGCCACCGCCATCAGGGGCTTATCTACAGCATTCTGTAATGCTTTAGATAAGCCCCCGATGTCACCTGAAAGAGAAGAAAAACAAGTTATATTATACTCACCCAGGGGCAGTCCACTGTCCGGTCCGATGGGCGTCGGGGTCCGATCCGGCGCCTTCCATCTTCTAGCGAAGCCCTCCTCTTCTTAGCTTCCCGTCGCGGCTCCGGCACACTGCTCTGCCCTGGTGAGGGCAGAGCAGAGTACTGCATTGCGCAGGCGCCGGACCTCTCTGACCTTTCCCGGCGCCTGCGTACTGCAGTACTCTGCTCTGCCCTCACCAGGGCAGGGCAGAGCAGTGCGCCTGCGCAGGAGCTGCGACGGGAAGCTAAGAAGAGGAGGGCTTCGCTAGAAGATGGGAGGCGCCGGACCGGACGGCGGACCGCCCCGGGTGAGTATAATATAACTCGTTTTTCTTCTCTTTCAGGTGACATCGGGGCTTATCTACAGCATTACAGAATGCTGATGGTTGAAAAATGTGGTGACAGATTCCCGTTAATGGTAATGTTGCCAATAAAACTCAAGTATGATCCGCATGGGATCCGATTTATTTTAAGCATTCATAGACTTGAATGCGTGAGTCTCATCCAAGATACGGAAGAGAATCATGCATGTTGTGATTCTTTTTTTTTTAACGGATACTTGATCTGTGTTAAACTATTAAAGGATGCATAAAAAAAACTATTGAATTACATTTGTCAGTGTCTGTTTTTTACTAGGAGAACACATACCTCCACATAATAAGCTTTTCTGAAAAAGTATCATGGCTTGGTTTGGGGATTTGATCTGTAAAACTGTTGGTTTGTGGTGGTCGTTTTTTCTGTCTGTTGAAATATTGCTGTTTTCCTTCCCTGTTCAAATGCAGATTGTTCCTAATGTCTTTATTCTCCCTTCTTGGTTTCCTCCTTTCCAGGTGTTTTACATGTTCCCATTTTAATTTGCCCTATAAAGTTCTGGGTGGGGCTTTATTTATTATCACTTCACTGCCCTTCCTTGCTGGCTATACTTCAAGTTCAGCCCTTGAGTGAAGGGATTTAACCTGCTAGACTTACGTGGCTTATATTCTTGCTGTGTGTGTTTGTCTACAGTCCCAGAAACTTTTCCTTTAAGTTAGATTTCTGGGAGGTTATTCTAGTTACATTTATTTTTTGGATCTCCTTACCAATTTCTCTCTCCCCCCCCTTTAATGAACATGCTTTAAGTTCCTCACCCTTCCTCTTCGTGTCCACCTGCACACCTTCCACTCCCCTTGTCGGCAGTGAGTTGCAGCCTCTCCTCTGGTTCTTCAGGAAGCGCGATAAACCCCTCGCCGGCCTTTTAGGGATTGAGGTTTGAGGTGGTGCTTTTAATTGTGTGGCTAGGAATTGACTATTCTGCACAGGGACCAGTTGGGTGTACATGTGGCTTCTCTCTATAGTAAGTCTTGCTTACTCCCTTTACTCATGTGTTAGTGGTACTTGCATAACAGAGTCCTTAGGCCCATTTTACACAGATGTATTTTGGGTGCTTTTTTTTTTACACTTAACCAAGGTTTGAAACACTTGTACCTTCCACTATTAATCAGACCACCATCAAATACTACAGTGCCCCAACAGCAGTACTAATGATCTACGAGAGGTCTGGGTATTGCAGCATTAATACACCCAACTGAAAACTGCCAGTCTCCATGTCCCATTTTTAAGGAAATTTTGACTTACAAGTGATTGAGTTTGACATTACCCTTCACTGGAAATAAAGGCCCACAAATGTTGATAAACAGCAGAATACCTTTATACCACCTCTACTAAAAATGACAATAGGTCCAATACAATGTTCTCTTGCAATCTACTGAAACCAAATAACCTCAGACTGGCAAACAGTGAAACATGATTTATCACTGAAGAGAACACATATCCAGAGTGAGGCACATTACACCACTTCAGCCAACACTTGGCACATTGTGATCTTAGGCTGGTAAGCAGCTTCTCCATCATGTAAGTCCCTGATGAAAAATTATTGTGCTGATTAAATTTTTTGACCACTGCTCTGGGTGAGAGATTTACATCAAGGGCCAAAATGGAATTATATCCAGTCATAAAAATGATGAAAAATTATCTCCAATAGAAATGTTTTATTGCATTGCCTTGATGGGATCTGAGTGTTTCTGACGCAATAATATTAAAGCACGTTGGCTCAGTGGTTAACACTGCAGCCTTGCAACGCTGGGGTCCTGGGTTCAAATCCCACCAAGGACAACATCTGCAAGGAGTTTGTATGTCCTCCTCGTGTTTGTGTGGGTTTCCTCTGGGTTCTCGGTTTTCTCACACTCCAAAGACATACTAATAGGGGATGTAGACTGTGAGCCCCAATGGGGACAGTGATTATAATGTATGTAAAGCGCTGTGGAATTAATGGCGCTACATAAGTGAGTAAAATAAATACGGTAAATAAAAATAAAGAATTAGCCGTCACATTATGTATAGTGGGTCTAAGGCGAAGATTTATTTTTATATATGCTGCTTCTCTAATTAATACTTTTTCTATCCAATATTAAGGACATAAAGAGGGTAAAAAAGCACAACACACCTATTTAGTAAAAGTCTGCATTATTTCATGGAAGAATCTCAGATTATTTCACATTTCTTAAGCAGTCTTGTTGTCGTTTTATTACACAATGTACACAATTGATGTATTTTGTCCCTCTTGTATACTGCAAAATGCTTCAGATCTGCCATTGTCAACACTTAAGGAACATGTGAATCATACCGCTAAATCTGGAGTCCCTACTGCCTGGGTTTTATTTATCAAGCAGGAGCTCCTGACTGAGCGGTAACAAAAGCACGCAGCATTTAATATTTTCATATTTGTCATCGTGCTTTTTACCAGATAAAATCGAGAGGTAGCACTATGCAGCAAAGCAATTTGAGTTTATTGCGAGTCTTGTCTTCATGAAGACGCCACATTTCTGGAATGCTCTCCCTCTGTTTCTTATTCTGAACAGCCATTTTAACATTTCACTATTATATATACAAAAGGTTGGCGGCAAAAGCAACGCTGCTAAATAAGTATGCTGACCTCTAAATAAGCATCATAGATGGCTACTTAAAGTCACAGCAATCCTGAAAAATAAATGTATGAGTCCGCTCATATTGTCTTCATGCACGAGAACATAGGAAATTACAATTTTGTGTCATCTACATTCTCTGTCCTATCACCTACAACGAAGTGAACACGCACACCTAAAATAGCAGAATTCTCCAATTATGAGAACTTCAGAATGTAGTAAATGTGTATGACTAGGATCTATCCTAGCGTACGAGTCACCGACCAAGGCAGAGCAGGGATCTAGGAAGAGAACTGCAGCCGGCCCAGGCGACTTATATTGGCCTGTAAGCGGAATACACAACACATTAATATATATCAGAAAGAAAATGACAACACCAAAGCTAAAGAACTTACTTTCCAGCCATTTTAGCAAGTTCGCACCAGTCTCTTCTGACAATGTCCAGACCCTTCAGTTCTTGTTTGGTGGTATACTTCCCATCAGCCGTAGGCTCCACAATGAGGGCTGCATATTTCTTTTTCTTTAACAGCAGAAGTGACTTAAAGATGCCATCAATGTCAATCTCCAGCAGCTTGTAGGACTTATTTATTTCACTTTTAACCTAGAAGAGAAAGTGACAATGATGTTACACAACAACTACCGTAATAAATGTGGAAGAATTTACATGGAGAAACAATAAAACAAACACAACCCCACCGCAACATTATTCAGCCCCGCACTTCGCTACAAAATCCACGTTATATGCAGAATTACTGAGGCCATAACCAAACAAATTAAAAAGGGTAAATCCACGGTATTCATCCAACAGAATCAACATGCTGTGGACTTGGAAACGAGAAGCATCCGTATGTTGCTGCTACATGTGGATGAGATTTACAAGACATATCTACAACAAATGTACCAGGATGTAATGGAGTCGTGATATGGAGCCCACTAAATTACGTATGCGTAATTTCAAGACAAGCAGGATTATTTTGCATGTTTACATTACAGGGGTTTTTCCCACTAACAAAATTCATTTTAATCAATAGATCTTGGAATAATAATAATTTCCACAATTGGATGTATTTTAAAAAAATGTTCCTGTGTGGAGATAATCTTATAAATGTGTCCCTGCTGTGTACTGTGTAATGACTGTGTCTGACTGTGCAGCGACATGGTCTGATCATACCACAGCTCCTGGGCAGGGGAGGATTCATTAGGGTATACAGACATTACAGGGATCACAGCAGATTCTTTTGGTGAGGTAAAATATTTCCCTGCCTGTTTTGAAAAAAATGTTTTACTTCAAAGAAAAAACTATTTGCGATTCCGTGCTGTAATGTCTGTATCCTCTTTTTTGCTTCCTCCCCTGCCCAGGAGCTGTAGTATGATCAGACCATGTCCCTGTATGGTCAGACACAGCCATTACACAGTACACAGCAGGGGCACATGTATAAGATTATCTCAGCATAGGAACATTTTTTTAAATACATCCAATTGTGGAAATTACTATTATTCCAAGATCCATTGATTAAAATTAACTTTATTCATGGGAAAAACCCTTTAAGAAAAAAAAGGAATGTATGATTTTACATGAGGTGCAATCACCATAATTTTGAATATGCTTGGCGCCTACAATGTCTTCATTCTACCCCAATGCTAAAACTGATACAGACTTTACTATGGCTGGATCCAGTCTGGACAGCAGACATCTCTCTCCTGTCCTAGTTTTACTACACTGCATCTGCTCACAGCCTCAGCACCACGTCCTCCACCAAAATGGACTATACAACTGATTACACAATTACCTCTTTAAACAGTTACATGTTCGGTGACATCACTGACGTCCAGACAGAAGAACATGGCACAGAGCTTTTCATGTCCATCTGTGTCAGAATCAATGCTTAACGTGCACAACTTTGTCATCAGTAAAGTTTAGGTATAAAACTGTCTGGACGCAGCTGGTATCTGAACCGGTAGCCACGGCTTTATACAAGTGGTGTATGTATATTGTACCTATGTGTGCCAGAATACTGGGAGGATGGCGCCATAATGCTGGCATATGTAACAGGTGTAGATCTGAAAATCAGAACCATAAGGAGTCAGGATGGCAGGACAAACACTTATGTGGATATGAGGCTTTAGGGTATTTTCACACAATGCGGCCAACAGTATTTGTGGCAATAAACAGCAGAGTGCACTGTGCATAGGCAGAATACATCTCTGGCTCCACACTGGCTGTAAGAAAATGTTTGTAGCCACAGAACATTCCCACTTCCACACGGAGGTTAAAATCTGCTTAGACCGAATATTTCTTCCAGCTGGGAGCGAGTGTGCCACAATTAAATCCAGTGGAGGAACAGCTATCTGAGCTGAAGTGTACCCAGCAAAGCAAACATGTTAGAGTCACTAGCACTATGCCTGAAGAGGGACATGAATACCAACCTTGTTCCCTAGCTTGAACACTTCTTCAAGGTTGTTACAATTAGTATTTATCATGATGGAATCAGTGTCACCGTATATCACTTCCAGATTCATCTAAAACATGGAAACAAATAAATGTCATGATTAAAAAATAAAGCAGAATGCAATGTTCCTGAAGTTAAAAAGTACCCTGGCAAATCACTTTACCAATGAGCACGTCGGTTATAAATCAACTCAGGATAATTTAAAGCACAGAAAAAATATATATTTGTCTTTCTGTGCAAGAATTAGCACTTGTACCAAATCACATAAAAAGTGCTTATTTTATGCTCAGAATAGTATATGATGCTGAAACTATTTAGCCGAAGATGAAGGGAGCCAGAAAAACAATCATAATAAACACAACACTGCAGCTCATACAATATAGCGAACTGCAAGTAAACTCTAATTAACACTGTTGCTAATTTGCTGGAAAGACTCGCATACAGGCTTCAAGCCGCGCTCCATCATATCTGTGTTAGAGGAAGAATGAAGCTATAATCCATTAGGAAGGATTACATTGGTAAATAGGCATACGAAGAGAACGGCTTTCTGGTTTGTTTGGGTTACAGTTTTGTAGCGCACAACAACTTCGCCAGGTGCGGCCTTTTTTGTTTGGTATGTTTGTTTTCTTAGCAGATTAAAAAGGAAAAAGGAAACAAACCCGACACATAAATGCTAAACGTACTCACCTTCTGCACCATCTCCTTAGTATGCAGCAGAATCTGGAGGAAGAAAACAGGATATTAGAATACCAATATGACCATATAAACAGTCACATGTAAAAAGATGTAAATGCAAGTAGTGCATCTAGGAAATCCATTCCCCGCAGAGAAAAAAAGGGACACTATATATAAAGTGCAGCCTCAGTCCCTCTCCAATGCAGTTATATAGCCATGGATTATTCACTGCCTGTAGCGTAATCAGGGTGCGGAGAGGATGCGTACGGAGAGGATGCGTGTGCACTGCTGGAATTAGGGAGCGTTAGTGAAGAAAAACCTCTGTCTTCAGGAGATTAATAACTAACACCTACGCAAAAATTAGGTTCTCTGGGGGCTCTGGTAGTGCTATTTTTCTGAACAAAAAAAAAGTCAGGTTTTTCAGAAGCATGCTACATCTGTCAGATTAATATCCTGCCCTTACACAATTTCGGCAGCCAGGTCGCCAAAACTTTAATAATAAAAAAAAATATAAAAGAAAAAAAAGTTGTGCTATTTGGCTATTAAGCGCATTGAAAGAATACAGTCAACACTGCTCTCAGCCCGCCTGTCCTCGCACTTTATGGCAGTGACTGACAGGCATTCCCTTTATGAATATTACATCAAACTAAACTGTGAGCAGTGGATTTTTTCAGTGGTCCTAGTACCTTTCGTTTAGTTCTTTTTGTACTGCTTTAGTAACCATGAGTACCAACATTGTAGCTGTAATTGCTGCCCTGACAACAGGGAAGATTAATAAGGATCTAACAGTTATGGGAAAAAGTGAGAGTCTATGAAATTATAACTTTTCTCAGATACATGTTATTAGTAAATCATATGGTTTCCCTTAGTATGAGGCTACATTCACACAACCATATTTCCGGTCTGAGTGCTGTCCGTGAACAAAACTGACAGCATTCGGGCCAATGTTATTTAATAGGGTTGTTTAGATTAACATTTCTGTTTTTTTCCAAGCACCGAATGGCTACATAAAAAAAAAAGTACAGCATGCACTAGTTTGCTCTGTATTTCGGATGAGACTCAATCATCTTTATGGGTGACTTAAAAAAAAAATTGGACATACTACAGCATACGTATAGGACAATACAGATGAAAATTGAACAATTTTTTTATACGCTTGTGTGAACTTAGCGTTAACGCAGTGCAGGTTTTACATTATTTTTGCAGAAGGGTGGCAACTGTAAGGGGGAGAGCCAAACGCTCCAAATAACTAAATGGCAAAGTAGAGCATTGTGCTCAGATCTGGCAGAATATGACCAATGTTTCCTGTTTTTTTTGACTTGCTGGATCATAGAATAACAATGAGAGAAATTGTTTAATCAATTTTTCTCATAAATTCAATAAAAGACAAATCAAACATGGAGAATCAATTCACCAATATATTCCAGCGTGCACTGAATTAGCAAAACGCAAATCATGCGGAAATTTTCCTCACCTCTCACCACGAGTCTGAGCTATACTTCACAATGAATATTGTTATTTACCTGCCATGTAATAAGATATCCCTGTTTATTATGCAGTTCAGTTAATCTGCAACAGAGGGACATAGATGCCCGTAAAGCGTGAATCTGCAAAATAATCTGAATCTCTCACAACCAGCCACTGGAAACAGTGACAGAATTTACCTCAATTGCAGATTCTATTATTCTCTTGCTTTATAACACTCAGAAAACCATCTTGCATTAATTACCTCTTTATAACATTCAGCATGAAGTAAGAGGCAGCAGTAAGACAGCAGGACAGATCTCACCTGTGCTTACATGCTGCATACTCCCAGTCCTCTCCAAACAGTGGTATCTTTCAGCTCAAACTTAGGAAGTCTCACACACTAATAATCAGACAGCAGAGAGCCCAGAATTCAGCCGCTTTTTATTATAGAGCCAGAGTTATTACTACATTTCACAGGATTTTTTTAAGTTTTGCTAATTTTATATATTTGAGAAAGGTTTTACATTATGTTTTTCCTTTAACTCTTAAAATTTTCTAGAATGTGATGGGTTCTCTCCTATTTACAACACAATACAAAAGAAAAAAAAACACTAGGTGCTGAACTTAATAGGAAGACAGCTTAAGGGGTGCAAAAACATGTAGGTTGTTCAAGCTAAAACTTTCATGGAGAACACAGAGATGTGGGCGACTGATACAAAGCGCAACGTGTTCCTATTCAGAGGACGGGAAAACACAACTGTAAATGATGGCGCAGCTGCCACTAAAGAACTCAAACAAAGGAAATGCAGATAATTGTCTAATAAGAATTTCATAAAACATTTAGCCAGAAACAAACATTTTCTTCCCATTTTGTCCCATTCAAAGCTCTTGCAGTCTTCTTGCCACAAGTTCCTTCTATAAAATATATACGTCACCCTTATTAGTAGGTAGGCTTGCAGTTTTTTCCTGTGCCTAATTTGAAGTATTGTTACTTGCTGGATGTTGTGCAGATTGATTTATTCAAGAGAACCATATGGGACTGATTGCAAAACAAATCATCACATTCAGAACTATTTATGCTCTAACAAACACCAACATTGTGCCATTTGCTCTATTGTTTGACTGTGCGATGCCAGTTGCACAATTGAAAGACTGAATTCTTTACAGCAAATGCAAAGCAGTTTGCAGCAAGGCGAAGAGGTATGGCATGGGCAACCTCATGCAATATCAGAGGGGGTACAAATAGTAATTTCAATTACGCTTGATCAACTTAGAATAGCTACAAAGACCATACTAATCATCAAAAATAGTGGAACCACAACAGAATCATGACTGGTGTAATTAAATTGATAGGGCTTATCAGGATTCGTCAATACCTGTTCACTAATCGATCTCACACACTTATCAAGGTTCCTTTATAAACCAAACTGTGTACACTTGTCTCAATAAATCATCAAGCAGTTTACAAAAAGCAAAAAAAAGAAATTGCAACACTAAACAGATCAGAAGGTAAAAGTGCGCCATCAGCAATCCTGACATGTCAGTTTTAGTAAATACTTTATTTCCCATGAAATCATTGTAGAGTATTTTTTCTTAGAGCCCTACGCTGCAACATGCCTGAATTATTGGAAAATGACAGTCAAAATAGTTATGTTTTATTTCCTTGAAGAAGAATAGAGCTAGAAGTCAAAATTCCACTTACACATTTCAGGCTGTATACCAGTATGATGATCCCTCTGTTGGGATTATTGCAAAAGTCTGTGAAACACAGATCAAGCTTGCATTGAAAAATCTGGTCCAACCGCTAGGTCCCTGACCTGAACTAATTTGTCCTTATGTGACAGTTTGCTCAGGTCAGGAGCCCCCCCCAACCCCATCCTTGAAGTTGGGCCAAGTGTTGCGATGCAAGCATGGTCTGTGTTTCACGGATGTGTGCAAAATTACTTAATCCTGCTAGGTATTCAGAATAATTGCCAACTGGGTGTGGTCAGTTAGGACTAGAAATAAGAGAACCTGCTCTGAAAACGTTTGTCAATCTAAAATTCGGCACGAACGTTGCACATTCGGACTTGTGTTTGGATCCCGAGCTTTTTTCCTAAAAATGGGCAAAAGTCGGCAAATGACTGAGTTCACTAAGGGCTCTTTCAGACGTCAATGTTTCCAGTAGCAGAATGAGCCGCAAAACGTCCCGCACACGTATGCCATATGGATGACATCCCCGTGTCATCAGTGTGATACGCACCAGCGCCTAGGAATCAGCAATACTGCTCGCACTGTTCCCCCAGCGCCAAGTGCTTCAGACAGCTCACATCACTGTCCACTGCTCACGCTGCGATCAGCACTAGCAGGGGACAATGTTGAGAGTTGTATTCAACTGTTAACAGCGAGAGCAGGTGGCAGCTGATGAGAGTTTTCATCAGCCGTCGCCTGAACTATAGCTGAGGGTTGCAGCCCGCAGCTGTCAGTTATGCCTGGCTGGTTATCAAAACTACAGGGAAAACCAGTTCAATTTTTTTTTAATTATTTATTTATAGCGCATTTGATAGGTCAATTGATGCCACTTTTTTTTTTTGTCTGGCCCTAATTTTAGCTGTTTTAGAAGATTTCATAGTCCAAAAAATACGGTATATCCTATTTAGAGAACGTCCCATTTAGGACAACTGTTTCCTGTCCTTCAGCCAATTCCTCAAAAATTTGGCACACTACTGATGTCAGGCTTACCCGACGGTGTTTGCCTGGACCCACCTTCTTACCTTTCTTAAATACTGGTACCACTATAATCTTGTTATTGTCATCTTTTAAGGGGCTGATACCATCTGTTTTTTTTCTTTTTGGCATTGATGTATTCATAAAAATTTCTGGGATTTATTTTAATGTCGTTGGCGATTTGTTTCTCTGTAGATAACTTTGCTAGCTCGATTTCTTTTTTGAATTTCTTATTTAGATCTTTATACTCCTGAAATGCTATTTCAGTAGTCTTGGCTTTCAAGATTTTGTTTTTGTGTTATTAAACTTTGTACTGTCTTATTTATCCATAATGGTTTCTTTTTATTCCTCGACATTTTATCACCAGAGGGTATAAGTTTTCTGCAGGATTCTAGTTCTAGGGTGGTTTGTATGACGCAATAACTGTGGACGCTTCCATGGATCCTGGTGATTCTGACATTATTTTCTCGTGACATATTGTACTTCATGATAGTGGTAAAATTTCTTTAATATTACTTACGTTTATTTGTGAAAAAAACGGAAATTTGGCGAAAATTTTGCAATTTTCCAACTTTGAATTTTTTATGCCCTTAAATCACAGAGATATGTCGCATAAAATACTTAATAAGTAACATTTTCCACATGTTAAATTTACATCAGAACAATTTTGGAGCCAAAATATTTTTTTGTTAGGAAGTTATAAGGGTTAAAAGTTAAACAGCGATTTCTCATTTCTACAACACTTTTTTTTAATCACATCACATTTGATGTCACTTTGAGGGGTCTATATGATAGAAAATACCCAAAAGTAACACCAATCTAAAAACTGCACCCCTCAAGGTGATCAAAACCACATTCAAGAAGTTTATTAACCCTTCTGGTGCGCCACAGGAATTTTTGGAATGTTTAAAAAAAATGAACATTTAACTTTTTTTTAACAAAAAAATGTACTTCAGATCCAATTTTTTTTATTTTACCATGGGTAACAGGAGACATTGGACCCCAAAAGTTGTGCAATTTCTCCTAAATACGCCGATACCCCATATATGCAGGTAAACCACTGTTTGGGCGCATGGCAGAACTCGGAAGGGAAGGAGCGCCATTTGACTTTTCAAAGCAAAATTGGCTGGAATGGAGATCGGGTGCCATGTCGCGTTTGGAGAGCCCCTGATCTGCCCAAACAGTAGAAACCCCCCACAAGTGACCCCATTTTGGAAACTAGACCCCCAAGGAACTTATCTAGATGTGTGGTGAGCACTTTGAACCCCAAGTGCTTCACAGATGTTTATAACGTATAGCCCTAAAAACAAAAAATCATTTTTTTTCACAAAAATGATATTTCCGCCCCCAATTTTTTATTTTTTCTAGGGTAACAGGAGAAATTGGACCCCAAAAGTTGTGCAATTTCTCCTGAGTATGCTGATACCCCATATGTGGGGGTAAACCACTGTTTTGGCGCATGGCAGAGCTTGGAAGGGAAGGAGCACCGTTTGACTTTTTCAACGCAGAATTGGCTGGAATTGAGATCAGCCGCCATGTTGCATTTGGACAGCCCTGATGTGCTTAAACAGTGGAAACCCCCCAATTCTAACTCCAATCCTAACCCCAACACACCCTAACCTTAATCAAAACGCTAACCATAACCCTAGCCACAAACCTACCCCTAATCCCAACCCTAACCCCAACTTTAGCCCAATCTCTAATCCTAACCCTAACGGGAAAATGAAAATAAATACTTTTTTTTTTGTTTCATTATTTTTCCCTAACTAAGGGGGTGATAAAGGGGGGTCTGATTTACTATTTATAGCGGGTTTTTATGATTGGCAGCTGTCTCACACTAAAAGATGCTTTTTATTGCAAAAAATAGTTTTTGCATCACCATATTTTGAGAGCTATAATCTTTCCATATTTTGGCTCACACAGTCATGTGAGGTCTTGTTTTTTGCGGGACAAGATGACGTTTTATTGGTGCCATTTTCGGGCACATTACATTTTTTGATCATGTTCTATTCCGATTTTTGGGAAACAGAATGAGCAAAAACCAGCAGTTCATGAATTTGTTTTGGGGGGGCGTTTACACTGTTCCACGTGTGGTAAAATTGATAAAGCAGTTTTATTCTTCGGGTCAGTACGATTACAGCAATACCTCAGTTATATCATTTTTTTATGTTTTGGCGTTTTCACATAATAAAAGCTATTTTATAGAAAAAAAATTGTTTTTGCATCACTTTATTCTGACAGCTATAACTTTTATTTTTTCGCGGCTGTCGCTATATTGTGGCTCGTTTTTGCGCGACAAGATGACGTTTACAGCGGTACCATGTTTGATAAAGCATTGTTTTTTGCCTTTTATTTAATGGTGTTCACTAAAGGGGTTAACTAGTGTAACAGTTTTATAGGTCGGGTCGTTACGGACGTAGCGATACCAAATATGTGTACTTTTATTGTTTAGATTTTTTTCATTCATATATTTAGTGATAGAACAAATATTGTTTTTTTTTATTATTATTTTTTTATATTGTTACAATTATTTAAAAAAATGTTTTATTTCATTCTAACTTTTACACTTTGTCCCACTATGGGACAATCGTTTTTTGCAGCTTGATCGCTTCTATAGCATGCAGATGAAGCAGCATCTGCATGCTACAGAAGCTGTCAGCGCTGCACACATGACCTGAGAGAGACTCCTTGACATGCACTGTGCATGACAGAAAGTTTCTCAGCTCTGGAGACCCGGATGTTGTCATGACGACATCGAGTCTCCATGGCAGCGATCAGGACCCCGCGTCACACCGCGGGGTCTCCAATCCAAAGGCAGAGGGGCTGTCAGTCCTCTGTCTGCTCCCGGAATGCTGCAATCTTGTTTGGCCGGGATCCCCCTTTGAGCGTGGCCGATCGGCTATGACGTACTATCCATGGGAAGTAAAGCCCAGGTCATACTGACAAGATAGTACGTCAGATGGCAGAAAGGGGTTAAAAATGCCCCATTTATGTTCGGTATTCCCAGTTACAGTACCATGACGTGGTCCCAGTCTACCCGGTTAAGCGCTTCCCTTAATTTGTTGAAATCAGCTTTCCTAAAGTTCCAGGTTTTGCCATTTCCCCTTTTGAATGTTGGATTGAAAATTACATTGAAACTTATGTTATGGTCACTGCATCCCAAATGCTCCCTGACTTGCAGATCTGAAATTTATCTGGTCTATTTGACAGAACAAGATCCAGCAGATTACTCCCTTGGTTGGTTCATTTACGAGCTGTGAGAGGTAATTGTACTGAACTGTGAATAAGAAATTGTATCTTTTAGCACAACCAGAAGTTTCTATGTCCCATTGAACGTCTGAATAGTTAAAATCCCCATTATAAGAACCCTATTACGGTTTGCTTCCTTTTTAATTTGTTACAGCATTTCATCCTCTACCTGTTCAGCTATATTAGGAGGCTTGTAGCAAACTCCAATTAGCAGCTTTCCATTATTGCCATCCCCATGTATATTTATACATAGTGACTCTACATTGCTGTAACTCCCCCAATGTCTTTACTGAGCACAAGTTTTTATTTGGATGTTACGAAGAAGCACACCCCTGCACCGTTTTTTATCTTTCCTGTCCTTTGTAAATGTAGTGCAATGCTCTACATTTGTTACCCAGTCATGGCTCTCGTCAAGCCAGGTTTCCATAATGCCCACCACGGCGTATTCTGTGACTGTCATAAGAGTTTCCAGTTAATTCCTTTTCATTACTAGACTTTTTGCATTTGACAGCAGACATTTAATATTATTAGCACATTTTTTATTCCTATTCAGCTCCTGCTTTCCTTGCATATCCCAGCTCCCCCTAAATCCTCATTTACCCCTACTGCCTCCCTCTCTGTCTACTCTATCCCTTATTAGCACAACTACCCTCTCTCCTCCAGATCCTAGTTTAAAAGCTCCTCCATCCATCTTACCATTTTTTTTCCCCCAAGTACAGCTGCACCCTCCGCATTGAGGGGCAGCCGTCGCTGACAGAGAAGTCGGTCCAGTTCTCCAGGAACCCAAACCCTTCCTTTCTAGGCCACTTATTTATCTCACTAAGCTTCTGCTGTCTTTCTAGTGACGCTCGTGGCACGGGCAGTATTTCTGAAAATATCACCTTGGAGGTCATGGCCTTCAGCTGCTCTTCTAATTCCCAGTAATCATTCTTAAGGACCTTCCTCTACCCTTGTCATTGGTACCGATGTGTACCATGACCACTGGGTCTTCCCCAGCCAGACCCACCCAGCAAGCAGTCTATCTGATCCGCAATATATCGAACCCGAGCACCCGGCAGACAACACCCTGTTCGGCATTCACGGTCTCGGCGTCTGTCCGCCTAATTACAGAGTCCCCTACCACCAATATCTGTCTGGCCTTTGCAGCACTCCTATTTCCCTCCTTCCTACAGCAGTCGTTTTCCTGGTTGCTAGGAGTGAAGTCCTGCTGTAGTGATCCCAGTCCTGAGCCAGCATTCCTAATATCAGCCAAACAGGCATATTTACTAGGTTGTGTCAGATCAGGATTGGGCTCCCTGGCACGTTTCACCTCCCCCTACACCTAAAGGCTCGCTAATCACTAGTTAGGACCTGTGTCCCTAACTAGTCCAACACTGTTCAAGAAGGGCAGACAGTGTCAAACTGAGTAAAGACTCAACCCAAGGGTTTACCAGGAGAAATAGTAATACTCTATTTACACATACATTTCTAGGAGGAATAACAAAGGAGCAGCATATTGCAGATATTTAAGAAGAGATGCCCCAGAATTGCCTTTTCCCGGGGAATGCAAGTATTTATTGATACAGACATGTCTGGAACCATCATATCCTCTTTAAAAAAGACTTGTCAACTTCACTTCCATGTCTGCTTTCATAAATACTGGTAATCACCATTAACTAATAATATTTAAAAAATATGCATTGTTCAGCTCTACTGTAATGAAAATGTATACACAAACTGACAACTGGGTGATATGCCCCATAAACAGATTTATGGCAGTCATGAAAGCATTAACAGAGCTGGGGATATTACTGAATGTTTATTAACATTTGTTTTAGTCCCCAGGAGTGGTAAAGGTAGTAGCTCTTAGAAGACATGCAAAAAATTAGTCACGTGCAGTTGTGCTACAGCAAAGTAAAAGTTCACCATCATTGTCTTGTGGACCTGGAAAAAAAAAAAACTACATAATGTATGAATGTCATTTTTAAAATCACAATTTTTTTCTGCAATAAAACATTTAGCCGTTGCGGTTCAAAAATGCGGATTACATTTATTTGTTACTTTATTCAACATATGGCTTTTGAAATCAAGCAAGACCACTAAAACTACAGTAAACTACTGTGTAGTTGTACTTGTTCACACAATGCTAAAGTTCTTCATTCTGGTTTTCAACATGTAGTTCAGAAAGCAGCAGAAAACAATCAGCAAAGATGGTTTAAAAGTAAATCCTCCTCATTCATTAGAGCTATTTAAGCAAGTACCACACACTTGGCCAGCCATAGGTGGGCTTTAAATGGGCCAGCAGTTGCTATTACAGCAATTCATTTAGCACCAGTGACAGCTTAGGGCTGGCAAATGACAGACACACATCTAATTCCATCCAATGTGACAGGGGATCACTCGGAAGTGGCGACAGCTAGCTGCTGAGGGGGTTATAAACGGCTTGCTAGCTTCATTAATAAGTCAACTTTGCCGTTATCTCATTTCACAGTAACACCTGCATATTCATCTTTCCACCATCAATTGGATGATGGAATTTCGCCCCCTCCTCCTACTTCAAGTATATTTAAAAAATGTGCCAACTTAAAGTTAAAAAAAAAAAAATTAAAAAAATAAAAATATAAAAATAAACTTTATGCTTAATTTTTTTTCCTCCTTAACAAAGTACAGCTGTTGAGAATAATTGTTCAAGATCTTACCCTGTAATGTCAACTGCAGCAGAACAAAGAGTATTTAATTAGCAAATCTATTCAGTAATTCAACACCTATTATATCAAATGCCTTCGTGATTTTATTCAGGATAATTGGCTAAGAGGGTTATTACTGACATTCAGATGGAATTTAAAATTCTTCCACGAGTCGAGTCATAATAGCAGTAATGATCTCCCCAATCAGGAGATTGTGTGTCACACAAGGCTCTCCGGCATAGCAGCAGAGCCCATTTCCTGACTTCTTAATTCCCGGCCTCAGCTCAGTGAGGGCTCTTCATGCCGATATTTCATTCTGTGATGCAGCTTTAATGGGACTCTATTAAAACACGCAGAACAAAAAAGGCGACAATTTTATTCCTTTTTTTTTTCTTCTCCCCCATGCCTGCGTGTTAAAGAGTGACAGCGCTACCGTCATATCAATCAGCGAAGAGTTTCTGATAGCTACAATAAAGGTCTATGCGTAGAGGGAGCATGGGATGTCTGTAATTAAAAACAGCAGGACATCAGAATACTTTTGCACCCTTTGCCTAAATTAATACATAGCATTTGCCAAAGGTTTTTTTTTTTTCTGAAAAACAAAGCGTCAGTATTGGATTAAGATCATATACCATACCGAATCATCAAAAACTGGAAAGTCCTGTTTAACAAGTAATGTCAGGACATATGCACACGTGGTCAAAATTGTTGGTACCCCTCGATTAATGACAGAAAAACCCACAATGGTGACAGAAATAACTTGAATCTGACAAAAGCAATACTAAATAAAAAATCTATGAAAATGAACAAATGAAAAGTCAGACTTTGCTTTTTAACCATGCTTCCACAGAATTAAAAAAAAAATAATAAAACTCATGAAATAGGCCTGGACAGAAATGATGGTACCCCTGAAATTAATGTGATAAAAGGGACATGTTAAATCAAGGTGTGTCCACTAATTAGCATCACAGGTGTCTACAATCTTGGAATCAGTGAGTGGGCCTGTATAGAGGGCTACAGATACTCACTGTGCTGTTTGGTGACATGGTGTGTATCACACTCAACATGGACCAGAGGAAGCAAAGAGTTCTCTCAGGAGATTAGAAAAAAAATTATAGACAAACATGTTAAAGGTAAAAGTTATAAGACCATCTCCAAGCAGCTTGATGTTCCTGTGACTACAGTTGCACATATTATTCAGAAATTTAGCTCCATGTGACTGTAGCCAACCCCCCTGGACATGGCCGCAGGAGGAAAATTGATGACAAATCAAATAAACGGATAATACGAATGGTAACAAAAGAGCCCAGAAAAACTTCCAAACAGATTAAAGGTGAACTTCAAGCTCAAGGAACATCAGTGTCAGATCGCACCATCCGTCTTTGTATGAGCCAAAGTGGACTTCATGGGAGACGGCCAAGGAGGACACCATTGTTGAAATAAAAACATAAAAAAGCCGGACTGGAATTTGCCAAACTACATGTTGACAAGCCACAAAGCTTCTGGAGAATGTCCTATGGACAGATGAGACAAAAATGGAACTTTTTGGCAAGGCACATCAGCTCTATGTTCACAGATGGAAAAATGAAGCATATGAAGAAAAGAACACTGTCCCTACTGTGAAACATGGAGGCTCGGTTCTGTTCTGGGGCTGCTTTGCTGCATCTGGCACAGTGTATCTAGAATCTATGCAGGGTACAATGAAATCAAGACTATTAAGGGATTCTAGAGAGAAATGTGCTGACATGCGAGAGGATCAGAGCACAGTCGCATGACACTCGGCTCACGCTTGAAGCAGAGCAGGAGCCGAGTATGATTAGTATATCGCATCAGATGCTATAAGCTGGTGTGACCCAGCCTTAACTGTATCCTACAAACTCAATGCTCTGTCCATGTCTTAGGTAAACTAGTCCTGACCAATTCATCTCCCCCACTATTACATTTGTAATTGTGTATTTTTTCATTTACTCAAACTTTTTTTTCCCAGAATAGTCAGTCATTTTTCATACATAAAAATCTTTTTCTACTAAATATTTTGATCAAATTGCCCTTTTTCCAAAAATGGTTTTATGCTGTGACAGCTCTGGCAAAAATTAAGAGACCACCACATCAAAACCCTGTCATGGGCATCACATTCTCCAGACCTGAACCCCATTGAAAACCTTTGGAATGTGATCAAGAGGATGATGGATAGTCATAAGCCATCAAGCAAAGAAGAACGGCTTAAATTTTTGCGCCAGAAGAAGTGAAAGACTGGTGGAAAGCATGCCAAGACGCATGAAAGCTGTTTTTAAAAATCATGGTTATTCCACAAAATATTGATTTCAGAACTCTTCCTGAATTAAAACTTTAGTATTGTTGTTTCTAAATGATTATGAACTTGTTTTCTTTGCATTATTTGAGGTCTAATAACACTGGGTTTTTTTAAATTTTGACCATTTTTCTTTGTCAGAAAAAAGTACAAAATTTATTGCTTGGAAATTCGGAGACATGTTGTCAGAAGTTTATAGACTTAAAGAACAATTTACATTTTACGCAAAAAAAAAAAAAAAAAAAATATATATATATATATATATATATATATATATATATATATATATAAGAGAAAAATCAGACAAACTGAACATTTGAAAGTGGTCTCTTTATTTTTGCCAGAGCTGTATGTCTTGCATTGCTGACCTGTGTTCATGCTTCTATGGTGGAAGCAAAGATGAACTTGGTATCCTGAAAAACACAGCAAAAATGCAGTAAAACCTGCTTTTTAGAAGCAGCTTCTTAACTCCCAAGATAGGATTTGCCTTCCGGAAAAAAACGAAGCAAAAACACAATGTGTGAACATAGCCTTATAGTCTCGCACTTCTCCTGTCCGTCCTCATCTTTGCTACAGACTATTCCACTTCTCTCCTCAGTACTCATCCACTTCTCCCCTCTGCAAATCCCTTCGTTGGTTCTTAACTTCCCCAATGTATCTGCTACAAAGAACTAAGATTGACCTACAAAGCCGTCCATAAGTTGTATCCTCGATAAATCGCCAAACTAATCTCCTGACATCTTCCACATGTTACCTCCAATCGGCTAAAGATCTCCTTATCTCCTCCAGTTTTACATTCTTCACCAAATCGCCTCCAAGAGTTCTCCCAAGTCCCCCCATCCTCTAGAATTCTGTACCCCAAAACACCTGATTATCCACCACATTTGGAACTTTTAGAGGGAACTTGAAGGACCATCTATTCAACAAAGCTTAGAGCCTGCAATAACCCCACTGCCTCCTCACCACCACCGAAGCTGCTGCAACCCTCCAACCTATTGTCACCTCTCTCATTATCCTGTAGACTTTAAGCCCACAAGGGCAAGGCCCTTTCCCTTCTGTACCAGTCTGTCATTTTAGTTTGTTCATTGTAATCTATATTCTTATTTTGTATGTAACCCCTTTTTACACGTACAGCACCACAGAATAAATAAAATGACCTATTGTCTCCAGCATGCATATAAAACCTAGTCAAGCTGTCAACAAAAAACTAATAGTCAGTAACCAACTAAAAATATCGTTGATGCTAAAAAAATTTAGCAATAGGAGACAGTTAATTGGAGGTGTAAGCAATCCTAGCAACATTCTAGTTAAAGAATACCAGCCCCCCCCAGCTGTCTGCTTTAGCCACGTAGTTTTTTTAAATTTATTTATAGTGAAGATGGAACCTGATAAATACTCCCATCAGCCACCGCCTGCTCTCACTGTTATTAGCAGCAGGTGTAGGCTGATGGGAGTTGTAGTCCCATCAGCTGCCAGCTGTTCTCGCTGTTATCGTGGAATATAACT
Source organism: Oophaga sylvatica (assembly GCA_033576555.1). Taxonomy (NCBI): domain Eukaryota; kingdom Metazoa; phylum Chordata; class Amphibia; order Anura; family Dendrobatidae; genus Oophaga; species Oophaga sylvatica. The sequence continues at coordinate 548,218,629 of JARQOD010000002.1, forward strand.
TAACATTCTCCCATGCTTGCGCTGATCGCCAACAGAGCGGGGAGAATGAGACTGGTCTTCAGTACCCGGCGCCAGTGAACAGCACTAACTTTACTGCTACTTCCCAGGCGCTGGTACGTGTCACAGTGATGACAGCCGTGTGTGTCATCCGTGCGCACTTTGTGTGTGAAACATTTTGCAGCCCGTGCTGTTAAAAAACTGACATGTCAGCGTATTTTGCCCACAGACACACAGTGTGTAGAAACACACTTACGCATGAACAGACCAATTCACTTGAATTCGTCTACATGTGCAAGTGTCTCCGGTACGTGTGAAAACTGTCACCACACATACCTGACACACTGACTTGTGAAAAAGGCCTTAGAGATAGTAGAGAGCATCTATGGTTTCTTCACAGAGAAAATTAGCTGTAGGTAAAAAGGAAATACATGAAGGGGAAAACAGTGGAAAAAATTAAGCTGTGCTCATAGACAGCAGCTCCTAGGGACACATCTCATATCCAGCATGTACCACTGAGAGGAGCAAGCCCACATGCCCAAGAGAAGAATGTAAAGCTAGGAACAGTGCGTAAACTTGATATCAGTGTGACGGATACAAAATGCACTTTTATCTTTTTTTTTTTATTAAATGTAAATCTCTCTCATGTCCATAGCATTAAAGGAGTTGTCTGGGATGAATGTTGATAACCTAAGTTTAAGATGGATAATCAATATGGGATTGGTAGGTGGTTCGACACTTAGCAACTGATTACATCTGACCTTTTGCCTAAGAAGATATGTACTTCAGTGCCATAAATTGTTTAGTGGCCATTACCAAATACTACAGTTTCTCCCCATTCAAGGAAATCATTTTGTATCGTCATTCTGTTTAAAGCCGAACTACCTGTTTGTTTTAAAGGGGTTGTCACTACATAAATAACCTCTGCTTCAATTCTTTAAATCAGAGTTTAAAATAAAATAAGATTCACCTTCCTGCACTGTCCGTCGGTAGTTCTAAGGGAAGTGTGAGCTAAGTAGCCCATTTTCGGCTGCATAATGCCTGCAGGGTTCAAGTGGCATAACAATGTCACACAAGCCCTGGGAGACCTGGATTGGCCCTAGGGCGTGAAAAGGTCTTATTTTTATTTCACACTGTAGAATGTAAAGGCTGGGTCTCACATAGCGATACATCAGCGATCCCGACAACGATCAGGATCGCTGGTGTGTCGCTACATGATCGCTGCTGAGCTGTCAAACACGCAGCAGCGATCAGGACAGCGACACTGCGGGTAAACATCGCTTAGTTACCCGCAGTGTACATTGGATACCAGCGCCCTGATGCAGGGAGCTGGTAACCAATGTACACAGCGGGTTTCCAGGCGCAGCGCGGTGCCTGGAAACCAGCTGTGTACCTTGGTTACCAGCTCCCTGCATCAGGGCGCTGGTATCCAAGGTACACAGCGGGTTTCCAGGCACAGCCCCGTGCCTGACAACCCGCTGTGTACCTTGGTTACCAGCGGATCGCTGGTCTCCCGCCTGTCACACGCAACGATGCGTGCCTGTCAGCGGGAGACCAGCGATCAAAAAATTGTTCAGGACATCCAGCGACGATCAGCGATACCCAGCAGGGGGGCTGATCGTCGCTGAATGTCACACACAGCGATATCGCTGGTGAGATCGCTGCTGCGTCACAAAACTAGTGACTCATCAGAGATCTCGCTAGCGAGATCGTTGTGTGAGACGGGGGCTTAACAGTTAAGAATGCTATGTCCGAGTGGTGGACAACCCCATTAAACATTTGAAAGTCTGTAAAAGGCAATTTTCACAAGTATTGTCAATGTGAGTGAACAGGAAATCTTGAGGTTGGTGAATACCTAGTGACTTTCGCCATGTGGCCTATGTCCCGCCTACATCAAAGCGTAATACAGATGAATTATTATTATTATACATTTATATAGCGCCATTTATTCCATGGCGCTTTACATATGAAAAGGGAAAATATAGACAGGTACAATAAACATGTGCTAGACAAGGGACACACAAGTACAGAAGGAGAGAGGACCCTGCCCGCGAGGGCTCACAGTCTACAGGGATGGGTGAGAATACACTAGGAGGGGGTAGAGCTGGTCGTGCGATGGTTCAGTACACTGAGGATCATTGCAAGTTGTAGGCTTGTCGGAACAGGTGGGTCTTCAGGTTTTTCTTGAAGGTCTCCGTTGTTGGTGAAAGTCTGATGTTTTGCGGCAGGGAGTTCCAGAGTATGGGGGAAGCCCGGGAGAAGTCTTGTATGCGGTTGTGGGAAGAAGAGATGAGGGGGGAGTCGAGAAGGAGATCTTGAGAGGATCGAAGGTTGCTTGTAGGTAGTAGCGGGGACCATGTCAGAGATGTATGGAGGAGAAAGGTTGTGGATGGCTTTGTATGTTATGGTTAAGGTTTTGAACTGGAGCCTCTGGGCAATAGGAAGCCAGTGAAGGGCCTGGCATAGTGGGGAGGCTGTGGAGTAGCGGGGAGACAGGTGGATTAGTCGTGCAGCAGAGTGGAGGATAGACTGGAGTGGTGCCAGAGTGCTAAGGGGAGGCCAGACAGTAGGAGGTTGCAGTAGTCGAGGCGGGAGATGATAAGGGCGTGCACTAGTGTTTTTGTGGTTTCATGGTTGAGGAATGAGCGGATCTGGGAAATATTTTTGAGTTTGAGGCGGCAAGAGGTGGCGAGGGCTTGGATATGTGGTTTGAATGGGGCAGAATAGCCACCCCTAGGTTACCTGGACAAGGAAGTTGCAAAATCACACTCAGTCTTGCTTGTACCCAGTGACCTGACTCATCTGCATTAGGCCAGTTTCACACGTCCAGATTTCCGGTACCGGAGATATCCGTGTCCGTGTAAATACGTGGTATATCCGTGTGGCACAGGTGTGGTGCATTTGTGCCGCATCAGGACCACACGGACAGCTACAGTAAGCGCTGTTCCCCTGCTTGTGGTGCTGAAGCTCCCTGTCATTCTCCCTGCTCTGCCAGCATCAGCGAGCAGGGAGAATAAATGAAAAACCCGACGTGGGATCCCCCTTAGGTTTTGAACCAACCCAGCAAAACTATACAGCTGCGGGCTGCTATTCTCAGGCTGGTAAGGGGCCATGAATATGGCCTCCCCAGCCTAAAAACAGCAGCCCGCAGCTGCCCAGAAAAGGCGCATCTATTAGATGCGCCTATTCTGGAGCTTTGTCGGGTTCTTCCCACTTGCCCGGAAGAGGTGGCAAGTGGTGTTAATAAGGGGTTAATGTCACCTTTTTATTGTAAGGTGACATTAAGCCAGGTTTAGTAATGAAGGTGTCAATAAGACACCTCTTCATTACTAATCCTATACTAAAGGGTTAAATAAGCACACACAATAAGAATAAAGTCTTTTAATAAAAGAATACACTACACAGTTTTTACATCTTTATTACACTGCCATTCCATTATCGAAGCCCTCAATCTCCTGCAAAAAATATAAAATAAAAAAGCAACAATATCCCATACCTGTCCGCCGTACAGTCAAGTCCCACGGAGTAAATCCATCTCGGGGGGTTAATCAGTTTACAGCCGGAGCGCTGCTAATGCAGCCGCTCCGACTGTAAACTACTGGGGAATGACTGGGAAGCAGCGCGCACAGGCTCAGTGACTGGGGATGACGTTACTGAGTCTGTGCTCACTGACAGCTGAACTCCAGTAACCTTACAATAGAAAGGTGACATTAACCCCTTATTAACCCCACTTGCCACTGCTACAGAGCAAGTGAATAATCCGACAAAGTTCCAGAATAGGCGCATCTAATAGATGTGCCCTCTCTGGGCAGCTGCGGGCTGCTGTTTTTAGGCTGGGGGTGCCATAGTCATGGCCCCTTACCAGCCTGAGAATAGCAGCCCGCAGCTGTATTTTGCCGGGATGGTTCAAAACCTAAGGGGGACCCCACGTCGTTTTTTTCATTTATTCTCCCTGCTCGCTGTTGCCAGCAGAGCAGGGAGAATAATGAAAGGGAGCTTCAGCACCACAGGCAGGGGACAGCGCTTACTGTAGCTGTCTGTGCGCACGGAGGACTGTGTGAACAGTTCTCCGTGTGTGGGACGTTTTGCGTCCGTGCTGCCGGAGAAAAACAGACATGTCAGCGTATTTTGCACACGGACACACGGTCCATAAAAACACGCTGACATGTGCATAGACCCATTCATTTTAATGGGTCTACGTGTGTCAGTGTCTCCAGTACGTGAGAAAACTGTCACTATACGTACTGGAGCCACTGACGTGTGAAAGAGGCCTTATACTGCGATGTCATATATGGAATAAAAAAAAAAATCTGGTGGCAAAGCTCCCACGAAACATTTCCAAAAAGATGTCACAAGAGAAGCTTCAGGGAAAATGCGGCTGCTCGCGTTTCCTTGAACCATCTTTTGGTTCAAAAGCAATGCGAATACTCTGCCATCTCTGTGCACTTACCCTAAGGAATAAGCAGTGGGTTTGAAGAGGCCATTAAGCCAAAAGTAGCTTTTTTAAGACTGAAGTCAAGTCTTTTAATAAAGTGATTTACAAAAAAAAATAAATTGAAAGTTTAGATACTCTAGCAATAAAAATACACATTCTCAAAGAAAAAAAGCAACACTAACATTAATCAGGAATTAATCAAGGAAACTACCAGTGTATAATATCATAAAGAAAAATAAAAATAAAAGGAAAGTAAAATACTAATTTTACTTGAATTTGTAAAGTCATAAAAATTAAAAAAAAGGAACCAAAGATGGCCCTCTGAAGATCAGATAAATTCCTTTTCCCAGCTTAGCATTCAGAAAGAAGAGACACTAATGAACCAATTGTTTTCTTCAAATAGTCAATTATCTACATCAAGGCCACTACTAGCGATAAATAAGAAGGAACTGAAGACCCTTAAAAAGGGTCACTTAAAACATTGCTAATCTGTGAAAACCTCAACTATGCTTTGTGTTTCAGAACATTGTAGAATGAAAAAAAAATACAAATAATATCGACAAAGTACATTAATTCTAACACATTTATAATACAAGAAACTGAAGTGTATATTTTCTAATGCCATGAAAGCAGATTTTTGAGGACAAAGGAAAACCTATAAAGGCAGAATATCAATTAAAGTATAACCTCAAAAAAATAGACGTCATTATATATTTTTAGAAGAATTTCTTAAAAAAACAAAAAAAAAAACAAAAACACCACAATTGTTAATTTTAGCTTTAAGTCATTTTGTCTTCTCTAATAAATTATGATTTCAGTCTACAATCTTGGCCCATGTAGCAACTGTAAGAGGCACATGGGTGGCACATTGTCTCTCCTTGGATCAATGCAGATAAAATAGTCTCACATATTCAGGCTTAGAAGCATGTATGATTATATGACTGTATAATCCCCTTCCGACCATGGTTCACACACTCAGTTGTACCATTAATAGCAGCCATTTCTTCCAGCTTGAAGGGAATGTGAACTTTACAGCTGATATAAGCGGCCACTTACTGGCTGCGGTGCTCATGTAACATCTGTCAGATGTTGATCTGCGGAGAAAAGCGGGGCACACAAGAGGAGTAACTGGGAATGGAGCCAGATCCAGCAGGTATCTTCAGCCCCCACCGCTCTCACCTCCCTGGGCACATAAATAAAGGGTTGTCCAGTAGTGGACAATCCCTTTAGAGAATTTCTCATTCTGTAAAATTATAAGTCTATCCTTAGGCTATGTCTTACCTATTGTACCAATGGGAAAACACTACCCAATCCACTGCTCGATGGGTGTGTGTTTCAAGCTATGTTTTTTAGGTAAAGTTGCTGATTGTGTAATTGAGTCAGTTTTCTCTATCGAGATAACGTCTCTGTATTTCAAGTCCCCCACAGCATGGAAAACATGAAATGCATGGGAACCCAAGGCCGGATTTGCATCACATTCACACCACACGTTTGTGCTCCTGTTGGTGCTTCCGTTTGACTCCCAAAAAAACAGGATTTGCAAGGAACTGCCAATGGAGCCATTTACTATTATAAGGCAGATGGAGTCATTTTGTGCTTTGTCTGGCCTCCATTTTGTCAGTGTTCATCTTTTTAGGTGATCGCAAAAGCTGGTTTTACCACCCTTTTGTGCCTGCCTAAAAAGATGGACACTGCCAGAACAGAGGCCAGATGAAACACAAAGCGACTCAGTCTGCCTCATTAAGATGAATGGCGATTATGAGGACTGTGTCCAAATTCAGCTTCATACGGAAGCCCAAACAATGCCACCAACATGTGGATCAGAGGAGCCAGAAGGACCCCTTTACCACATAAGACTAGTATTATAAAATTGCACCTGGTAAGTGAGAACCCTGGTAGAAATTTTTCAGTGGAGAATAAGCGCTTAAAGCAACGGTTTTGGAGATATGTATTAGGAAAAGTAGGACTGAATGGTAGGAGCACAGGGTGGCAATTCAAGGATTATTTTGGGTCAATTTTTCATGTGAATATATTGTACTGAAATTGAGAAAATAAGAGTGGTAGGGATAATTCTGAGCACCCCCAGCCACCCACCTTGACTGGCACCAGGGGAGCCTGCTTGATGAAAAATCCATCAATGTTCAATGAGTTTATAATAATATAGGCTGAAGTAATAGACATCCTGAATCTTCTGTCCATGAAGAAATGGACATCTGAATAAACATTAACACCTAAGTAGATTTGCGCGAATATATTCAGAATCAGTTGCCGAATCTGAATTTTCCATATTCGTGCCATATTGGTACTATACTCGTGCCGAATTTATGTTTGATGATCGGTTCCGAACACTTGTTCATTTCTACTTCCACTGACGCCAATGACGTTCGGCGAATTTTGTAAAAACAATATTCGCAGCCTTTCATAATCAGAGCCGAATTTTGAAAAATTCGCTCAACTCTACACGTAAGCAGTTACATCATACGGAATTGGCACCGTTCTAATACACAATAATCACCTCCGTCTTTATATTTTGGTAACAACTAGGCACCCATAATGTACATGTATTTAGAATAAATTTACTCATCTGACTTAATCAAGGGGAAAAAAAATATTCAATTTTACATAAGTGACTAAACTAATTGCCCTTTCCAACAAATTAGATTTGCTAGCATCAATCGTCTCAAGTTAGTCACATATTTTGTCAACCTTTCACCCCACGAGGAGCTTCTGTTTTGACAAAGTAGGCAGCTGTGGCTAACTTTTGTTTTTGATCCTTCTGTAAGACAATCAACATCTTGACCACTAAGTGAAAAAAAAATACAATTCCAATATAGCTTGCAGTGGTCGACTGAGGGGAAGAAGTAAACCCACACTATGTACTTTGTGCCTTTGCGGCATTTGGGGACTTAAGGTAATGGTTTATTACAAATCTGACAATGAATATTACACCATACAATAAAAAGACTTCATTTAGTTTAGGAACATATTGCCAGCCATATCGATAGTGACATGGCCAGAGGATCTACAAAAACTGTCTTTGCCTGTTGGCCTCATGACCCCCGCCACGCGAATGTGCTGCTGAAAATGGTACTGCTACACGGTACTGGCATGTCACCTGGAAAAGGAATACAGAGGGATGAGCAAGTATCAGATCACTTTTCTGTCAGCTGCCAAGGGACAGACGCTTAAGCTGCTTTAAGGTCTCTCATTCTTCCATTTAAAAAAAGGGGTTCAAGGACATGGAAGCTTGTCACTAATAAAAATACCAAGCATATAGTACACTTGTCCCAAGAACAACAGTGTCGGTTAAGATCTAGAGCTGAAGGACAGGGCAGCTAATGAAAAAACACTAACTCTAACTTAACTATGTCAATGAGTCACTTCATCATTCTTGTGGTGGACTATTCAGAGGAGGGATTCCTATTCCTGTTATGGCAGACAATGTGTTCACTTGACCTAACCCACTTGTCATCCTGTAACAAACGTTAGATGTTATTGACATCAGTTGACAGCAATTGAAATGTAAAATGTTTAGTGCATGTTTGACCATATCCTGTAATACCATTGCAATCTATCTCTATAGAAAGCTGTCATTGTCAGTGCATTACAGATGGCTTCCAGAAAGGTGGAGGACTCTTGATCAAAACCCCTACCACGAATTACCGTATATACTCGCGTATAAGCCGAGATTTTCAGCCCATTTTTTAAGGCTGAAAGTCCCCCTCTCGGCTTATACACGAGTCATACACCGGGTGGAGGGGGTTCGGCGTGGGAGGGGGAGTCAGATCATACTTACCCCCCCACCGGCACGTCTCTGCAGCCCCCCTGCTTCTCCCACGATCTCAGGCTCCTTCATGCAGCGGTCATGTGGTACCGCTCATTAAAGTCATGAATATGCACATATTCATGACTTTAATGAGCGGTACCACGTGACAGCTGTAGGAAGGAAGAGCTGCGGAGACCGCGAGAGAAGAGCAGGGGCTGCAAAGATGCGCCGGCGGGGGGTGAGTATATGCGATATTCACCTGTCCTTGGTCCACCGCTGCGCGCTGCTCTGACCGCCTCGTCCTCTGGCTGTGATGTTCAGGCAGAGGGCGCTATGACGTAGTTAGTGCGTGCCGCGCCCTCTGCCTGAACAGTCACTGACAAGAGGACAGCGGCGCACAGCGGTGGACCGGGTACAGGTGAATATCTCAGGTGCCTGGTCCCTGAGCGAGCGGTGACACCGGCACCTGTCCCCCAGCGACGAGAGGCGAGTATGTCATTTTTTTTTTTTTTTAGTTGCAGCAGCGGCAGCAGGAGGGACCTATACTATGGGGCATAATCTATGGAGCATATGGGGCATAATTTGTGGAACATATGGGGCATAATCTGTGGAACATATGGGGCATAATCTGTGGAGCATATGGGGCATAATCTGTGGAGCATATGGGACCTATAATATGAAGCATATGGGGCATAATCTGTGGAGCATTTTATGGGGGCATAATCTATGGAGCACCATATGGGGGCATAATCTATGGAGCACCATATGGGGGCATAATCTATGGAGCACCATATGGGGGCATAATCTATGGAGCACCATATGGGGGCATAATCTATGGAGCATCTTATGGGGCCATTATTAACCTTTATGGAACTTTATATGGGGAGTATTTTGTATGGATTATCTTATGGGGCCCATCATAAACTGTATGGAGCATTATATGGGGCTCCTGATTCAATATGATATTCAAAAACATTTAACATACTGATGTCTCAATTAATTTTACTTTTATTGGTTTCTATTTTTATTTTTGTAATTTACCAGTAGCTGCTGCATTTTCCACCCTAGGCTTATACGCGAGTCAATACATTTTTCCACTTTTTTGTGGCAAAATTAGGGGGGTCGGCTTATACACGGGTCGGCTTATACAGGAGTATATACGGTATCTTCTAATGAGCTGTAGTTCACCAAGATTTGTAGCTTTCATACCAATCTAAATATAAGGTTGTGGTTGTTGTTTGTGCCACATGCCTCTATTATTTTCACCTAATGTTGCTGTTCACACGTGTCATGGTCCTTGATCGGGTCTTTTGACCTGAACTCGACAGCCTCAGAAGTATACACAAGGCTGTTGCATTTGAGTCAATAGATCTGCGGACAGCCTGTGCATTGTAGTCCTTACTCGGACCACGGATGTGTTAAGCTATGTGCACACGTTGCGTTTTTTTAAGCTTTTTTTTAAGCGTTTTTGCCGCGGTTTTCCGGCGCTTACACAACGCAAACCATTACATTCTATGGCATTCCGCATAGCTATGCTAATGCTATGTATTTTTCCGCGGCTGAATCGCATCGCGGAAAAATACGCAGCATGCTCATTCTTTTTGCGTAATCGCGGCGATTATGCCACCATGGGATTGCATTGAAATGCTCACTTTACGCATGTGGCTATGCCCACCATGCGTGAAGTAAGCGCTTCATGTGCGGTTGGTACCAGGGTCTGGAGGAGAGGAGACTCTTCTCCAGGCCCTGGGTACCATATTCCGGTAAAAAATAGAATTAAAATAAGAAATATGGATATACTTACCCTCTGTCGGCCCCCAGAGTTTTTCCGCTCCTCAGCGAAGCTGCCGCCAAGTTCCGCTCCCAGGGATGCATTGCGAGAATCACCCCAGATGACATAGCGGTCGCGTGACCGCTAACGTCATCAGAGGGTGACTTCAACATCCCCATCAACACTTTCACCTCAGCTGCCTCTAAACTTTTTATCACTGACTGCCTCCTTTGGCCTCACTCAATGGTCCTCCGCGGCCACTCACAAAGATGGCCACACGCTGGACCTTATCTTCACCTACCTCTGTTCCCTTACTAATCTCACCCCTCTCCCTGTCTGACCACAACCTACTGACATTTTCTTCCTCTCCTAGTGCGCAACCCCACTGCACAAACTCTCTCACCCTCGCAGAAATCTCAAAAACTTACACTCACTCTGAGTCCCTTCTCCCTTACAGACATAGCTTCCTTACATGACACAGCTTCCTTACATGACACAGATGCTGCTGCCACTTTTTTATAAACACCACAATAACAGCAACACTCGATTCAGCAGCCCCCCTCACGCACACAAAAACTCGTACAATCAACAGGCAACCATGGCTGACCCCCTGACCAATCAACTGAGACGGGCTTCCAGTATTGCTGAGCGGAGATGGAAGAGATCCCGTTCTGCTGAGCACTTTTTTGCATACAAGCAGTCCCTCGCCAGCATCAAGTCCACGCTCACTGCCGCAAACCAAACTTACTTCTCATCTCTCATATACTCCCTGTCTCACAACCCTAAACAGCTTTTCAACACTTTCAATTCTTACTCTGCCCAGCACAGCCCCCCTATCCACTCATTTCTGCTGAAGACTTTGCCTCTTTCTTTAACAGAAGATCGATAACATCAGAGAAAGCTTTTGCCCGCAGCCCCCAATGCCCTCCTCTTAATGATCCATAATCAGCTTCTCCACCATGACAGAAGATCAGCTCTCTACCCTTCTGTCAAGATCACATCTCACCACTTGCACGCTTGACCCGCTCCCGTCCCACCTCATCCCCAACCTCGCCAGTCTTCATACCAACCCTAACAGCTCTTCAACCTTTCCCTTACAAATGGTGTCTTCCCCTCATCCTTCAAACAGACCTCAATCGCACTCATCCTCAAAAAGCCCTCCCTTGACCCATCCTCTGTGTCTAACTATCGCCCAATATCACTTCTCCCTTATGCCCAAAACTACTGGAACAGCATGTCCATCTGAACTGTCCTCCCACCTCTTCTGCTGCATCCTCTTTGACCGGTTACAATCAGGCTTCCAACCGCATCACTCAACTGAGACCTACAAACCGCCAAGAACAAGCGACACTACTCTGTCCTCCTCCTCCTGGACCTGTCCTCTGACTTTGACACTGTAGACCATTCCCTCTTGAGATTCTCTCATCTCTTGGCATCACAGATTTGGCTCTATCCTGGATCTTGTCATATCTAACAGATCGGACATTCAGTATCTCCCTCTCCCACACCACTTCCGCACCTCGCCCCGTCTGTCGGTGTTCCCGAAGGCTCAGTTCTAGAAACCTCTACTCTTCTCCATCTACACCTTCAGCCTGGGACATCTCATAGAATCACACGGTTTGCAGTATCATCTCTATGCCGATGACACGCAAATCTACCTATCTGGACCAGACATCACCTCCTTACTGAACAAAATCCCACAATGTCTGTCCGCTATTTCATCTTTCTTTTCTGCTCGCTTTCTAAAACTGAACATGGACAAAACAGAATTCATCATCTTTCCCCCATCCTCACTCTACCCCTCCACCAGACCTATTTATCACCGTCAATGGCTGCTCACTTTCCCCTGTCCCGCATGCTCGGTGCCTCGGGGTGATCCTCGATTCTGTCCTCTTTTTGAAGCCACATATCCAAGCCCTTGCCTACTCCTGCCGACTCCAACTCAAAAATATTTCCGGATCCGTACATTCCTTGACCAAGAAACTACAAAAACGCTCATGCATGCCCTCATCTCCCGCCTCGACTATTGCAACCTCCTATTCTCTTGGCCTCCCCTCTAGCACTCTGGAACCACTCCAATCTATCCTAAACTCTGCTGCCCGACTAATCCATCTGTCTCCTCGTTATTCCCCAGCCTCTCCTCTCTGCCAAGCCCTTCACTGGATTCCTATTGTCCAGAGGCTCGAGTTCAAAACCCTAACTATGACATACAAAGCCATCCCCAACCTGTCTCATCCACACATCTGTGACATGGTCTCCCGGCATTTACCTGCATGCAATCTTCGATCCTCTCAAGATCTCCTCTACTCCCTCTTATCTCTTCTTCTCACAACCGCATACAAGACTTCTCCCGTGCTTCCCCATACTCTGGAAACTCTCTACCCCAATACATCAGACAATACCTACCACGAAAACCTTCAAAAGGAACCTGAAGACCCACCTCTTCAGACAAAGCCTACAACCTGCCGTGATCCTCAGTTACTGAACCACCGCACGACCATCTCTACCCTGTCCCAGTATATCCTCACCCATCCCCTGTAGACTGTGAGCCCTCGCGGGCAGGGTCCTCTCTCCTTTTGTACTTGTGGGTGCCTCGTATGCTCAT
>JARQOD010000002.1:548231302-548322342 GCA_033576555.1 Oophaga sylvatica
TGTAATGACCCCTGATGCAGCTAGGGGCACTGTGTATGGCCCTCGGGATATGCATGGAGGCATGTGATGGATGGACGTTATGTATCGCAGAGGTGGGTGGCCCTGTGATGGAAGCCTGGATATGTTTTGGTTCAGCAGATCTATTGCTGAGAGTTGTACTATATATTGGGAGGCTTCCAGGTGACTAGGAGAGCTGGGTGGGTCCAGTCACCTACAAACCCACCCAAGGGGTATGTGTTTGAATACCAGGGATAAAACCTGTGTGGTTGTGTGTATCTGAAGGACCTGTGATGAGGTCATGATCAGGTGACCTAACCATGTGATCCTGACCTCACCTGTGGGCGGGGTTACACCTATGTAACGAAGTGTGCTTGGCACCTGTGAAGAGAGAGTGTGGGAGACTACCAGTGTGGACAGACTTTCATGTGTCCCGGCAGGACGTTACAGAGAGGACTCTGTGTCTGAGGAGTGAGGCTCCAGGCAGGAGCTGAAACATTGAAGATTTGAATTGTACGGTACTATGGTTTATGATGTAATAAACCTAAGGACTTTTTGCATAAGAAAGTGTCTCCTGATTTGCCTCTGAAGCAGCCGAGTGAGTGAAACCTTACTATATTCGGCAGCTGTGAAATCATTACAGAACCCGACAGGATATGAGACATGGTTTGCACACAGTTATGTCCATTTTTTTTATATGTCCCTCACTAATAATGTTAGTGTCTGTGTATAAGACCTGAGGTGATCTGACAGCGTGGGAAAAAGTTCAGAAACTTTCCCACGCTCCTGAGTTCATCTCCGATCAGGCGGGGAGTCTGCGCAAACATGATTTAATTAATTCTGCAGTGGTTTACAGCCGGGCGGGTAGCATTATCACCTCAGTCACTGGCTTTCCCGCTCTGGCGGAGAAAATTGCGCGGGAGCCCAAGCATTTTTTTCCCGTGATTATAGCCTTAAATTTAACCCTTCGACTTTCAAATTTTTCCTAACACAAACTAATAAATTTATTAAATACTGACATATGTAAATTGTTTTGTTATGACATGGTTTACTATACTGTATGTAAACCATGTGTCATATCATGTCGGGTTCTGTAATGATTTTACAGAAGCCGGCAATTGATTTAGCGGCTAAATCATATATATATGTATTCTGTGTGTATATAACTTTTTTTTTTTCTAACCTGTCAGGAGCATGCTCAGTTATAAAACGGAGACAAAAAACGTTGCTATTTGCGTCGTGTCCGCAGCCGGACCAAAAATTTTCGATGGATCAGTCGAACAACGGATGAAATGCACGGCCATCCATCGCTATTTCAAGTTTATGAGAAAAAAAAACGGATCCTGCGGCATCAATCGCCGGATCCGTTTTTTTCAAAAATCAACGGATTGTGACTGATGGCAAAAAAGTGATATGTGAAAGGGCCCTAAGCTAAACTGAATAACTGGGTGTCGACTGTTGGGGAGGAGTCTGCTTTTTCTTAAGATGTATTCTTAGTGTCAGGCTGCAGGTGACAACATATTATCCCAAGGTTCCTGTGTCCCCCAATTAAAAGACCGAGAAATTGAGGTAACTGTAAAAAAGTTATTTTACAAATTAATATCACTGCCTTGCTTGTCAGCATCCAGGAAAACCTATTGAACCTTAACCAAAACGTATAGGATCATCCTCCTGGAACTATATCAGGAGCACCTACAGACTCGTGAGAATTCAGCCTTTTTAATTTTTTTTTTTTTTTTTTACACGCCATCCTTTCTACTTTTTACGTTAAAAGGGACCTGATAAGGCATTTCATAGGGCTTATTAATGTTGCACTGTTTAAAAAATGTGCTTCAATATTGCTACCTTCCAAAAGGTGGCACTAGAGTTCTAGCTCTCTTCCTCTCTGAAGAGACAATTTGCATAATTAGCATATTTCCCAGAGGAGCATTGCGGCTTTAAGTCTCCTCATCTGCATGCTTAGCATGTTGATCTCCGCAAGGAGTGACGATATTTCTTGGTCAATTCTGCAGTATCACATATGTTAGTGCAGCAGGTCTAGTTCAGCAAAGCATCTTTCCTGGACTAGTCCTGCCATGGATCTGCCAATCATGGCTCTCTTGGCATGAGTAATGGCATACATAACCATCCTACCATACAGGGAATGTATACAGGCTGGCATTCCGATCCATGTAGGCAGGATTAGAAGGTCAGAGGCAAGACTACTCCAGAGAAAAAACGTCCTGTCGGACTAGTCCTGCCTCATTAGTGTATGTGAACTGCAGGATTAAAGTTAATTTTTCTAAAGCACTGCAGCATTAACAAGGCTCATAAAACACCTTATCAGATTAAGGAAAATTCCCATGCATACTTCAATATTAACAACTGAGAAGCGTCAGGGGACCGGACCGCTTCCCTTTAAAGGGTATGCCACACTAAACAATATCGCTAACGGGATCGCTAAAAAACGTCACTATTTAGCGATCCCGTTAGCGATATTGTTCAGTGCGGCAGCTTCCAGCGACGAGCTTCCTGCTGTGATCTCGCTCGTCGCTGGAATCGTTCCGGACCCTATTTCATCGCTGGCGCTCCCGCTGGGTAAGTATCTTATCGCTGTGTGGCACCTTTTCTTAGCGATTTAGCGGTACTTTTGTACCGCTAAAGTCGTTAAGAAGATCGCTAACGGCGATAGCGTCGTTAACTATATCGCTAAATGCGGCAGCATTTAGCGATATAGAAACAATCCCGCTAGCGATCTCATTAGTATGCAACGCTAACGAGATCGCTAGCGGGATAGCTTAGTGTGGCAGTACCTTTAGGCCGGGCTCATGGTTGTATACAGATTGCAATGCCGGACGATAACGTGCCTCCAAGGGGATAGCTTAGTGTGGCAGTACTTAAGACTAAAAATATATGGTAACTGTATGCAGGTACACGTGTGTGCATGTGGCAGGGATATGTATATTTTGGACACAGGTTGCTTCCATTGACGTCTTATTCTTATTACTCGTTTTGCATTTGTTTTCCTGTAATTGGTGTATTAGTTACCATTACCTAATTTAAAAAAAAGCTTTACTAATGTGTTGAACACATCCCGGACGTCTGAAATAACAATTCATTTTCCCGTTTCTTATGCGCTAATGATAGACTATTGAATACAACAGTTAGAGAAAGGTCTTACTGGATGAAAGCTGTGCTTTTATTATTTTACACTACTTGATGATGCACTCAAACAAATTTTTTAGTTAGTACAGCAATAAAATTCAGAACTGAAAACTATAAATGAAGCCCCATCTCTGCAGTTATGTGCTAATATAAAGTGGTTCACAATATATACAATATACAATCACAATATATATGGTTCTCATACACAGAAGAAAAATGTAACTCAAGACACCTGGAAACTAATTACAAAGTGCCATTTTGTCATTTCTTCCCATCAGCAGACTATGAGAAAGCTAGGCTGCACTCGGGACCGCGAGACAACTACAGATAAATCAATCAGAGAATTTCTGGAACAATGAGAGCGCTAGAAGCTATAAATAAAAATTAAAAAGAAAAATGGAAAGATGCAACAGTTGTGAAGACGGTGTAGGTTACAGTTGTGTCAGAAGTAGAAAGGGCAGGGGCGAAACAAATCTCCACCAATAGCATGATCTTTGTGATAATCTATCATACATGCTTGGCATGCCCTGTGTAACAGAGAAAGGTTGCTGGGCTTAGCCAAAAGGTTCTGCCTTGTTATCTAGACCAGCTGCTGTGAGAGAAGGGGGAAAAAAATAACATTGACCAAAAGCACACTACAAAACCCATAATGTTTGAGCAATCGCTAAAAAAAAAACTAAAAAAAAAAAGTAATGGTCTAATACAGGTAGCGAACCACTAATTCAGTTGCCCATCCAAATAATTGTAGTCATAATTTATTCACATAGTTTTACAGTCTACTTTTGCAGTTTGAACATCATAAAGACGGATTTTGGTAAGAACTTACCTGTAAAATCCTTTTCAGCGAAGAAGGAAGGGAGACACACCATAACTAGTGGGTAGGCGGAGCCCCAGATAGATCAATACCTCAGATTAGAAAGCGTGTTGACCGGCCCCTCCAGCTCGGGATCCTCCTACTCAGCTCTTCAGTCGTACCAAAGCTTAAGGAAGAACAATATCACCAGCGAAGCAACATAACCCCTTCTGAAGGACTTCAGAGAAAAATACAAAAGTACAGGTTATGCATGCATTTGGCAAAGAAAAACCACACAGTCCCAGGTACTACTCACTGAACCTGACTACTGCGATAAGCTGGCAATGCGGAACAGAGCCGTAGCGCGTCGACCTCAGCTCAGAAAATCGCTATCAGAGAAGGGCCACGCTGCTTCTGTAAATATAACAACACACTTGTGCCATGGGAGGGATGTGTGTCTCCCTTCCTTCTTCGCTGAAAAGGATTTTACAGGTAAGTTCTTACCAAAATCCGTCTTTCAGCTGCAGATGAAGGAAGGGAGACACACCATAACTAGTGGGACGTCCCAAAGCAGTCCAAAAATTAGGGTGGGAAAAAAACCAAAAGAGGCAGAAACCCAACAACCTAGATAAATGCGCAACAGGCGCCAAATACAAGTTAACTTAAAACTTAGATTACCGCTGCCTGCAGGACCCTACGTCCTAAGGCCGCATCAGCGGAAGCACTGACGTCCACCTTATAAAACTTTGTAAATGTGTGGACGGAACGCCAGGTCGCCGCTCGGCAGAGCTGAGCTGCCGAAGCCCCTTGATGAAAGGCCCACGATGAAGCCACAGCCCTCGTGGAGTGAGCTTGAACCTTAATCGGGCAAGGTTCGCCTTTAAGACGGTAAGCCTCCAAAATGGCTGACCGAATCCAACGAGCTATAGAGTCCTTGGAAGCTCGTTGACCACGTCTACGACCTGCTGGAATCACAAACAGAGAATCTGACTTCCTAAAACCTTGAGTAACAGACAGATAGAACTTCAAGGCCCGCACTAAATCCAATTTGTGCAAATCTCGTTCCTTTGCATTCCTCGGGCCCGGACAAAGTGAGGGCAACACAATATCCTGGTTAACATGAAACTGCGACACCACCTTAGGTAGAAAGTCGCCCCGTGTGCGAAGCACTACTCTATCCGGGTAAAACTCCAGGAAAGGCGGCGAGCAAGAAAGAGCTGCCAACTCAGAAACCCTTCTTAAAGAGGTTACCGCCACTAAGAATGCAACCTTCCAAGAAAGTAACGAAAAGCTAGTAGAACCCATAGGCTCAAAGGGCACATGCTGAAGAGTCTCCAAGACAAGGTTGAGTCTCCAAGGAGACACAGGTGCCTTCCGCGGTGGAAACTGACGGGTTACTCCTTGAAAAAAAGAACGCACGTCCCTACGCGAGGCGATAGCCTTCCGAAAAAGCACGGACAAAGCAGAAACCTGACCCTTCAGAGTGCTAACTGCTAAACCCTTTGTCCAACCGTACTGTAGAAAAGCCAACAGATTGGGAATGGAAAAAATCCTCGGATTCCTTGAGGAACCCGAACACCACGAAAAGAAGGCTTCCCAAGTTCTGTGATAAATCTTAGTAGTGGCCGGACCTCTAGCAGCTCGCAGAGTGGCAATGACTGCAGCTGAGAAACCTCTACGGGTCAATATTTCGGTCTCAAGAGCCACGCCGTCAAACGTAGAGAATTCAAGTCAGGATGACGAACGGGCCCCTGGGATAACAGGCCGGGCGAAGAGGAAGTGGAAATGGCAGAGCCGCCAAGAGCGACACCAGTGTCGAGAACCACGTCCTCCTTGGCCAATCCGGGGCTATCAGCATAGCCGGAATTCTCTCCAGTCTGATCCAACGCAGCACCAGAGGAAGTAAGGAAATTGGCGGAAACACATAGACCAGTTCGAAATGGTCCCACGGAGCTACCAGAGCATCCACCGCCACAGTCTTCGGGTCCTTGTACTTGGATATGAAAGTTGGTAGTTTGGCATTGAACCTGGATGCCATCAAATCCACTTGGGGGTTCCCCAACGGGAGCACAGTAGTGCAAACATTTCCGGATGGAGACTCCATTCTCCAGGATCCATCTTCTCGCGACTGAGGAAGTCCGCCGTGGTATTCTGGACTCCTGGAATGTGGATCGCAGAGATGGCTGAAACCCTGTTCTCGGCCCATAGCAGGATCCGAGACACCTCCATCATGAGCCTGGAACTCCTCGTCCCGCCTTGGTGATTGATATACGCGTCCGCCGTCGCGTTGTCTGTCTGCACTCGGACTGGCAGACCGCTCAAAGGGACCGTCCAGTGTTGGAGGCAAAGAAAAATTGCCCTCAATTCCAAGATATTGATCGGTAGAATAGACTCTTCCGATGACCATACTCCCTGGATCCAAAGGTCGTTCCAGACACCCCCCCAGCCCGTCAAGCTGGCATCGGTGGTTATGACCGACCACTTCGGAGGGAGGAAAGATTTCCCCAGGGATAACGCTTCTGGACGTAACCACCATTCTAGGGATTCCCGTACCCTGTGAGAGATGATGACGCTGCAATCCAGCGAAGCCTGCGATCGATCCCAACGACTCAGAATGAGCCTCTGGAGGGCCCTGGAATGAAACTGGGCAAACGGAAGTGCCTCCATGGACGCCACCATCAAACCCAGGAGGCGCATACACTTCCGAAGGGACATTGCTGTCGAAGACTTCATAGTCTGTACATGTCGAAGTAGACATGTCCGCTTGTCTGGGGGTAGGGACACCACTGCCCGTACCGTGTCGAAATGCATCCCTAAAAACAGGATTGACTGAGACGGCTCCAGAGACGACTTCTCCCAATTGACCAGCCACCCGAAATCCTCCAGGAGCTGAAGGGATAGATTGCGAGCCGTCACCGCCTCCTCCTTTGAAGATGCCACAATCAAAAGATCGTCCAGGTAGGGAAAAATCGCAACCCCGTCTTCGAAGAATTGCCATGAGAGGCGCCAGAATTTTTGTAAAAACTCTGGGCGCCGAGGCCAAGCCGAATGGCAGAGCCACAAACTGGTAATGGTCCTGACCTATGGCAAAACGAATGAAGCGCTGATGAGTCCTTCCGACGGGAACATGCAAATAAGCGTCGCGAATGTCGATTGACACCAAAAAATCGTTCTGCGACAGAGCCGCCACCACGGAGCGAAGTGACTCCATGCGGAATTTTTTGGGTGTGGACATGCCGATTCAATCTTTTGAGATCCAGAATAGGACGAAATTTGTCCTTTTTGGGAACCACAAAAAGATTGGAATAAAATCCTCTTCCTCGGTCCTCCGGCGGTACCGGTATTACCACACCCTTCTGCAGAAAAGAGTCGACCTCTCGCAGCAGAGCGGTAATTAACTCGGGCTCTGACGGTGTGCGAGACTGGCAAAACCTGTCCGGAGGTCGAGACGAAAACTCTA
Organism: Oophaga sylvatica; assembly: GCA_033576555.1. Classification (NCBI taxonomy): domain Eukaryota; kingdom Metazoa; phylum Chordata; class Amphibia; order Anura; family Dendrobatidae; genus Oophaga; species Oophaga sylvatica. The sequence goes on from JARQOD010000002.1 coordinate 548,238,697, forward strand.
TGAAATAGCCTGCCGACACTACCCGCGTTACCCAGGTGTCCGGAACGCGGGAAACCCAAGTCACTTTGAATTGGAGCAGGCGACCCCCCACTCGAGAGCCCTCGAATGGAAACCTGGCGTCAGTCCGCCTTGGCGGGCTTCTTGTCAGTCTCCCACTTGTCTTGACGGAAACTTGATTTCCAGGGAGTACGGGATTTCTGAGTGAACTTTTTTCCCGAAAAAGAGGGACGACCCGATCCCCAAGAGGACTGACCGAATCGTCCCTTGGAACGAAAGGATCGCCGGCCACCACCGGCACCAGTCCTGCCAGGCGCAGAAGCAGTAGCCCTTCGCTGTGGTAAGGCTGCTTCTTTCGTCTTTGCCTTGGCAATCAGCTCTGAAAGATCAGATCCAAAAAGCTGACTACCCTTGTAGGCTAGAGACAGCAAACCTTGTTTTGACACTGCGTCCTCAGTCCACTGTCTAAGCCACAGTGCTCTTCTGACTGTGACCGCCGAAGCTTGCGCCCTGGACAACAGAGATGCAGTATCCAGACCTGCATCATAGCTATAAGAAACTGCAGTCTCCAATAAACCGAGAAGTCCGTCTATCTCGGATAACGGAGATCCATTTTGCAACGCCGTTCGTATATGGTCCAACCAGCACAGGGAAGCCCTACAAGCACACATGGATCCTAGCACCGCTTTGAATCCATGACCCGAGGCCTCGTAGTTGGATTTCGCTGCCATCTCCATTTTTCTGTCTAACGGTTCCTGCAGGCTTGCCTTCCCTTTAACAGGGAGCAATGAGGATTTACTAAGCTGGGATAAAGGAACATCCACTTCAGGAGAAGAAATCCAATTATCCGTCAACTCCGTAGAACACAGATATAGTGCGTCAAAAAAACGTGTTCCTTGAAAACGTTTATCTGGACACAGGCGTTCCTACTCCACTACTTCATTAAGCTCATCTAGAGCTGGCAATGTCGCTCGTGACTTACGGTACTCTTGGTACATTCGAGGTGACTTACCAGGACGTGTAGTTACCTCCTCCGGCAACTGTAACGCCTCCCTCATGGCTTCAATAAAAGCCTCTGTTCGGTCTAAAGAGACAGAATGTCCCTGCCGATCCTTATCTGAACCGGATAACTCCCCATCTGAATTTGAAGGGGAACCCTGACCGCATTCCATATCAGAGAGGTCTGATTCGCTACGTGGAAATGATGAAACCGGCCTGTGTCGCTTCCTTCCATGAGAGGATCTAGCTGACACCCAATGACCTAAAAGGTCAGAAAGGCCATCAATAGAGCGAGCGATGGCATCCAATTTGGCATCGCTGTGACCTCCAATTGCTGCGCTTGACGTCGAGGCCTGTGTATCAGACTCGCGTGACTGATTCTGAAGCAGATTTGGCACACGGTCCGCACCTTCTGGACCCTGTTCCGACATGCCCTTACACAGTATAAGGCAGGTCAAAGCCTGTCAGCAATTATAAAAAAAAAAAGTGTGGCTTCTCAAGCGAACGCAGCAAGCACGCTGAAGGGTTAAAGCCCTTAGTGAGAGAGCTACCCCAGCTGTATCAGCTGAATATTCAGCGATATAATTAACTCTTACAAGTTCTGACCCCAAACTGGGATAGAACCTGTGCGGCTGTTGAAAAGGTTAACCCTTTAAAAGGGTTAATATCGCCGACTCCCCACTACTCCCTTATTAATAGAAGGGGTGTGCGAGTCCCATGGCAAAATAAGGTCTCTATATAAGACCGCAGCTGCAAGATAACGCTATCTGTATTTTCTCTACAGATAGGTTCTGCGCTGGGGGGGTGAGAGCGTTATCACTCACCCAGCTGGTCGCGGTGATGTAAATGTGATACGGGAGGAGCGGAGCAGGAAGGAGCCCGTGGAGCCTTTTTGTAATGGCCGCCGCGCTGAGAGGAATCTGAAGAGAAGCGCCTAATCGCGCGCTTCTGTGACAGAAAAGCCCGGGAGCGTGAAGCCACGCCCCAGCCGGCTCAAAAAAAGAGCGCAAACTCCTTCACTCTCTGCTCCCCCCTGTCCTGCAGGCGTCTGCCTGCGGACAGAATACAGTCACCAAACATGTATTTCACAAGTAACAGCGGCTGCCGCAACAACCGCTGAAAGCACTCACACACACTTTAATAAAAATGTGAGGTAAAAATGTGAGGTACTCACCAGCCGAGCGCCACAGGGACCCCAAGGGGTTTCTGGCGCTATGCCCATGCTTCCCACCAGGGCGGGGGACGCAGTGACCCCTGTGCGCGGTTTGCGCCCCCGCCAGGGAAGCCATCCTCATCCCCCCGGGCCGGCAGGGTTCTGCAGGGACCACCATTAGGGTAATACAGATCCGCCAAGGGAGAGGTTGGGGTCCAGCAGCGCTGAGACCCCTGAGACCTCTAGACCACTCTGGTGATCCAAGTCTCTTGTCCGATAAAAAATAATAAAATCTTCTGAGGAGCTGCTTCCAGCAGCGACCGTCCTCTGAGACCTCAAATTTTAGACTGAAGAGCTGAGTAGGAGGAGCCCGAGCTGGAGGGGCCGGTCAACACGCTTTCTAATCTGAGGTATTGATCCTATCTGGGGCTCCGCCTACCCACTAGCTATGGTGTGTCTCCCTTCCTTCATCTGCAGCTGAAATTACGGTAATAACTACCATAATGATGTTAGCACTGTGTGGCACGGTGGCTCAGTGGTTAGCACTGCAGCCTTGCAGCACTGGGGTCCTGGCTTCAAATCCCACCTAGGACAACATCCGCTGGAGTTTGTATGTTCTCCCCGTGTTCGCATGGGTTTGCTCCAGGTTCTATCCACACTTCAAAGACATACTGATAGGTAATCTAGATTGTGTTCCCCGATGGGGTCAGTGATTATAATGTAAGTAAAGCGCTATGGAACAATTTCTCTTTATTTAAACAAACTAAACTGAGGGCTAACACATAGATACAGAAAAGCCCATATCAACAAAGGGAAACTCATTATCACCTCCCTTTCATTACTTACCCAGACACTAGAGTGCTGACCGTGTATAGGGGACCCAAGCTAAGTTACACAGTAATGTCGGACAAAACCTCCAATATCAACGACATCAGCCAACTGACAGTCGGTGAGGATGTCGACCGGACACGTCCGAGTTTGGACTGCCGATCGCACTGTTCTTCCAGCGATAAGCTGCCCGCTGCCATGTCAGCTAGACGAGCACTCCTGTGTATGGGAGAGTGGGCTGTTGCCATCGTTAGGGGAACAGCCATCTAATGTAAAAAACAAATTGCAATACCAGGAAATGTACGTGGGTAAATAATGAAGACAACACAGTGTTTGTTAGATAGACCATCTCCGCAAACATCTAAAGGGGTTTTCTACTATAGAGGTATCGATGGCTATGCTTAAGATCGCTGATATTAGAATCGTGGAGACCTGATAACCTGTGTCACTACTAACCACCTATTACCAGCTCTATCAGCGTCAGGATGTAAATGGTGAATAAAGAGAAACAGCACAGCTCCATACACTGTTTAATGGCCGTTCCAAGGTTCTGCAGATCCGCTCTGATATAAATGTTAGGCGCTAATGAGCCGTACCGGACAGGGGCCAATAAACCGGGCATGGGGAGTGCTATTCCGATTCGTACATGGTTTACATCCAAACGCTGACAGAACTGGTAACAGCTGATCTGTAGTTGTCGGATCCCATCGTTCTAATATTAATGATTTATTCTATGGATAGTTCATAAATGTGTAATGGAAAACCCCCTTTAAAAAACTTATTTTTCCCTTATTAGGACATCCAATTTTGGCATGGCAGCTCTCCACAGCGTCCTAAAGAAAAAATTAGCATGTTTAGTCCAGATGGGATAATCTCAGGTACACAGGCCATTTGTAGTGCTCTATTTTGCAAGCACATAATATAGGAGATGATACAATTCCTCATATTTCGTTCCTACAACTTTTACTTAGATTCTATTCTCTCACCCCTTAAACAAGAGAATTGATAAAATCTGAGATTTCAATTTATTCATACATATTCAGGAGGAATAGCAGAGGAATTGCAAAATGCCCCCAAATAATGTCAAAGAAAATAAGGGTTTCCCAAAATAAAACATGTCAGGCGTGGTGACAGTGCCTCGTCAACAAACAAAAATGCTAAAAAGTTTCAACTATTCAATAAGAAAGTAGAAAGTGATTTCAGGTAACAAGTACATTTTATTTTTCCTTCCCCAAATAAAAAAAGGGATGCAAATACATGACAACTAAAGAGAAAAAAAATACGGAAGACAGCTGCAAGAACCAAGACTGGCAGCAGAATCTAGAGGGGAATAGGATAGCTCCATCCATTACTGAACAAGCCAGAAATCTGCTGGCAAATTATGAAACGATAATTATGTATCAGATGGAAGACGGAGTATATATCCGTGCGTCGGGCACAGCTGCATTACCATATAGTCTCGAGCATATTGATTACTACAATAATGTAAACATGAGTAGTCACGGTCAGAGATCAGAAAGAACAAGGGGGCACGGTGGAGCCAATTTATATCACAGTTATTACAGTATCATAGACCACCCGTATTAAAACTCTAAGAGAATCAATAAAACAAAAAAATCCTTCATATAACACAGCGCCAGCCTGGTATATTACACCAAATGAAAACCCAAATTAAAACACTTCCAAATATATGCTGGAAAGGTCAACGCTGTCCCACAAATTAAATTATACAGCCAATTCCAGAGGTTTGGGAAGATTTATGTAACAAGCTTGTACAGAGGAGACTTAAAAAAAAAACACAGAAAACAAAAGACAACAGAAGTTGCTGATATTGTAATAAATGTTGATTGAGTCAACCAATTAACTCAGAGAAGGGGGCAGAAAAACAAAAACTAATTGGAGCCCTTTCACACTTTATTACTAGACTCCTTAACAGTGAAAACAAAAGTTCAGATGCATGAAATCTCTTAATTGTTTAATGATCTCAAAGTATCTATCGCCACCTAGTGAAACATCTGCTGCAGGAACCTTCCAGCCAGAGACTGACGGTACATCAGCCGGCTGAAGACATGGCAGCAGCAGCAGGCACAAACGACTCCCATCACAAGATCTCTAACATACATATTAACCCTGGAAAACTGTGGAACGCACATTAGCTTTATAGCAGGCTGTAAAGCAGGTGATTACAGAAACTTAAAAAAAATATATATATACATCTATATATAGTAATTTTATATTAGAATAATAAAAACAAGTAATATTACAGAAAATGTTCTTGAAATGGTGCATCATGTATAAAACCACAGCAGGGAGCTTAGCGAAGGACACAGCTCTCATCATCGCAGTTCATGGCACTCAATACTTTTATTGTCGCGCCATGATTCCTTATCATACATTCCCCTCTGTTCACACCTTGTCACTGTTATGGCTCCTAAGCCTTGTGCATCTTACACTTTAATAGACTGGCATAAATTAAGCAAATATAAAAACAGCATTTCAGGTAAATTTTACAATAACCCCTTTGTAAACTAGATAGTTACTAGAATTGCTCTGCCATTACATTTAGTTGAAGAACGCCCAAAGTGTTCGGAACAGAGGTCAAAAACGTCGACACGAAAAGAAAAACACTGGAAGACACGGCAAGCATGTGACAAATACAATCAGCTGTTGTAGCTGGTTTACCCTACAGTAGGCGCAGTGGACATTCACATGAGATGCCATGGCAGGGAACGCTTACCTCTCGCCCTTGATGAGTGACCAGAGCAGCCAGGGGCTTGGCATAGAATCTGCTGTAAGAAAAGCCCAGACAGCCATACATGCTGTTGGCAGTGAGCTTCAGAGCCTTCTGTCTAATGTCATACTGAAAGTAAGAAAAAATTAAGTAAGCAATCAGTAAATGGGAAATTGACTGACCTGTTCTCAGAAATAATGCACTATAGACTGATAATGACCCTTACACCCACGTCCAACTACAAGGAAAAGAAAAAATAGTAATTCAGATCCAGATACAGAACTTTCATACAAAATGAGTTCCGCAAACCTTGCTACAATTTTTAAGCGTAAAAATTAAACATTTACCTAATAATATATTGCTCAATACTAATAATCACTGATTTTCTGAAAATGCCTGTGATGATATGCATCAGTGTATTTTGCTGGTCATATACAATTGATATATTTCAAACTAAACATAAGCGCAGTGCCAAGAATACCATAATCAGCCCAGGTATGGGGACATTAAATCCACGAGCAGGCACTAATCCTCCAACAGGCCTCTAGCTCATCTTTACCTGCAGGTACATGTCTGGATTGAGGTCGGGCTGTTTCATCAATTGCTTGACATGACGTCTTCTCTCCACTAGTTTCCGGATCTCCCGAGGTAAGATTCCCATCTCTAGATCAGAATTAGGGAGCTCTGGAATCTCATCTTGATCCTTGCAAAAACAATGCAGAAAAAAAAGCAATAAGCAAGACCATCCTTAATTCTGCTTCCTTCTCTCGGAAATCGCATCTCAAGTAGCAGCATTTGCTAGTCTCTCGTAGCTATAATCTGTCCTAAACCGATGTCCCTGCTCAAATGTGCTGATTATCTTGCAAGACGCCAAGCAGCCAAAAGAAAAATCAGAATCTAACAGACTGCTTCCACAAGCCCTAGCAATTTTATTCATAAAAGGGAAACATGGCTTGTGATCAACTGGATAGCGGCACAATTAACCCATTGCTTATGGAAGGCTTGCAGAAAAGGGGTCTGTCATGTAAGGCAGGAGCTTGTTACGCTGCATATAAGGTAAGCATGTCACCTGAAGTGGCACAGCTCTTAATGACTGACCAACAGTCCTTAACTAACAAGTGCTGAGGGCACAGATTACAATACAGAGAAATCATTGCATAGTATACAGACTGACCATGCAATTCATTTTCTGGAACACCTGATCTTTACCATGTTAGTCCAGGTTATTATGTTGCACGTCACACAAGCTATTTCTCTGTAGTCTCTTTCCGAGACAATGCACGGTTTGATACATTTTCCTTTCTCGGCAGAGCAGATCATTTACATAAATGCAGCCTTTTCATGGAAATACTTGGGCACACACACTTGTAGAAATGGTTGTGCCAGCGATCACTATGCAGCACACCAACCTCTTTTGCGTTCTGAGCATTTGCAGCTGTTCGATGCACTGTGGTGAAACAGATGTTATACTCTTGGATAATGGAGGGGTACAAGCTGTTAAAATCCAGAAGCAAAATGAACTTGTCATAAAACCCTAAAGAGGAAGACAGAAATTACAAAATTATTCTAATGACTGATGACAATTCTATAAAGCTAAGGCCAGCCTAAAGTAGAACCCAAAGCCACACAAGAAAAGTCATGACATTAAGACCAGGTTCACACGAGCGTACAAAAAAAATCGTCAGTTTCATCCAGAAAACTCTGGCAATTTTTTTTTCCTTACTTGTCATCCGTGGGAAATCTGCTTTTTTTACCGCAGCAATTAATAATTTACAAGACCAGCTACAGTTTCCTTTGTTAAAAATTGCAATGTATTTGTAAAAAACGTATGTTATATGTATGGCATCTAATTATTTTTGCGTGCCAATAGACTAGAAAGGTTTGATTTAGGGAAGATACTAGTGCATGCTGTGTTTTGTTTTTTTACATGCAAGCAATTACTTTCCTAAGTCACAGTCAGTGACAGGAAGACCACCTGTGTGCAATCTAAGTGTCACATGTCTGTCAGTATATACTTTTTCTGAACGTCAACAGAGGCTGCAACACCATTAAGCAAGAGGCACCACTAACCAAACACCACCATGTAGACCAAGGAGATCTCCAAACAAGCAAGGGACAAAGTTGTTGAGAAGTTCAAGTCCGGTTTTGGGTAAAAAAAAAATATAAATATCCTGATATTAAATCTCTGATGATCCCCGAAACACAATAGTGTTGTTGTTATTATCAAATGGAAAGAACATGGTATCACAACAAACCTGCCAAGAGAGGGCAGCCAGCTAAAGCTCTCGGCCCGGGCAAGAAGAGCATTTATCAGAGCGTCAAAACAGAGACCAAAGGGAACCCTGATGAGCTGCATAGTTTCCAATAGAGACTAGAGCATCTGTCCATACAACCACTTAAGTCGTATGCTACATACAGGTGACCTTTATGGAAAAGTGGGCAAAAAAAGGCCTTTAATTACAGACAATATTTGTAAGCTCGTTCTACATTTGCCAAAAGACATATGGGAGACTCCCCAAATGTATGGAAGGTGCTGTGGTCAGATGAGACCAAATTTGATCTTTTTGGCCACCAAGGTAAATGCAAACCAACAAAGAGCATCACCCCAAGAACACCAACCACACAGTGAAACATGGTGGTAGCAGCATCAAGCTGTGGAGATGTTTTTCAGCAGCTGGAACTGGGAATATGGTCCAAGTCGAGGGGACGATGGATGGTGCAAAATACAGGGATATTCTTAAGCAAATTCTATTTCAGTCTGTCAGTGATTTGAAACTGGGATGGAGGTTCACCTTTCAAAAAGACAATGACCCAAAGCATATTGCTAAAGCAACACGCGAGTGGTTCAAGGGGAAACATGTAAATATTTTGGAGTGGCCTAGTCAAAGCGCAGGACCTTAATCCAATTGAAAATTTGTGGTCAGACTTGAAGATTGCTGTTCACCAGAGGAAACCACCTAAACTTGAAGGAGCTGGAGCAGTTTTGCCTTGTCGAATGGGCAAAAATGCCAGTGGCATGATGTGGAAAGCTCAGAGACTTATCCAAAGCGACTTGCAGCTTTAATTGCTGCAAAAGGAGGCTCTACAAAAGTTCTAACTTTAGGGTGGGTGAATAGATAAGCACACTGAAGTTTTCAGCTATTTTGTCCTATTTGGTGCTTCATTCTCAATAAAAAAGAACAGCAAATGTTCACAATTGTAGGCATGTTCTTTACATGAACGAATGCAAACCCTAAAGGAAAAAAAAAAACAAAAAAAAAAAACTGTGAAATTCAGGGTTGTAAGGTTGCAAAACACACAAAAAATGCCAAGTGGTGAATATATTCACCAGCCACTGTATTATGGAAGAAAATACATTCGTCTATTGACCATCGTAAAGGAATATTTAGGCAAATCAGCTGTGTTATATGTGGAGTTTGTTGCAGATTGGCCACAAATATCACCCTATGCATTGAAAAGGGTGAAATCCAATATGAATTGTGCACAAAGAATTGACATGCTGGGAAACGTGAAATCTGCCCTTACTTAGTTGATATGATACGTTGTCTCGTTGCAGATTTTTTTCACATGCAATCCACAAAAAATAAGCCAACCTGGCATCACCCATGACAAATCAAGTGGTTATAGATTTAAAAGTACATGTGGTCTAACTACCATACACTTGGGGCACAATTCATTCTTGCAAAAAGCACCTTCAAATGTCGCAAATTTTTGTGCAACATGTAGCAGAACAAACACTGTGCAACTGACAAATTCATCAAAAGCTTTGTTGCGGAACATACGCCAAAAATGTTAACCTAGTACCGGACTGGGGTAACACTTCTGGCACCGGCCAGTTGTAAGATATGTCCAATTCATCAAGTTGAATGATCCATAAAGAATGATGCGCATCTCACTCCAGCATGCCCATCATTAGATTGGTGCACACAACAACAGTCTTAGTAAATCTAGCCCAAAGTTTCTATTTTCTCTCCTAATCTCCTTACCGATTCAACAGTATAATTGCTGCGCTTGCTCTAAATGACACATGAATGGATCTTGTCATTTGAATCCTAACACCGCTTGTAAAACCAGACAATTTTGTAATTCAGTTGTTAAAAATCCTCTGTTTTCAATAATAGAGGGACTTTTAGGCTAAGTGCACACGTTCAGGAATATTTGCGGTTTTTTCGCTTTTTTCCGCGATTTTCCACGGTAAAAACGCGAAAAAAAGCAAGCATTAAGCATCCTATACATGTTAATTGATTCCGCATGTTTTGGCCACATGTTGCGTTTTTTTCCGCGAAAAAAACGCTTTGCGGAAAAAATAGCAACATGTTCATTAATTTTGCAGAATGTAAGCGGTTCATGTGCGGTGGTACCCAGGGTCTGGAGGAGACTCTCCTCCAGGCCCTGGGTACCATATCCCTGGTAAAACAATAATTAAAATAAAAAATAATGATATTCTCACCTTCCGGCGGCCCCCGCAGCCTTCCCGCCTTCAGCGACGCTCCGGCAACTCCTGGTCCCAGGAGTCCTTTGCGAGAATCACCCAGATGGCGTAGCGGTCTCGCGTGATGCTACCTCATCGGGGTGATTTGTCGCAATGCATCCTTGGGACCGGGAGTTGCCGGGAGCGTCGCTGAAGGCGGGAAAGCTGCGGGGGCCGCCGGAAGGTGAGAATATCATTATTTATTATTTTTTTTTATTATTTTTACATTAGATCTTTTTACTATTGATGCGGCATAGGCGGCATCAATAGTAAAAAGTTGGTCACACTTGTCAAACACTATGTTTGACTCGTGTGACCAACCTGTCAATCAGTTTTCCAAGCGATGCTACAAATCGCTAGGAAAACGCTAGCATTCTGCAAGCTAATTACGCTTGCAAAACGCTAGTTTCTGGCGGGAATACGCATACAAAAAAAATGCGTATTTCCCGCAGGAGAAGTGCGGGATTGCCGCGGAAATTTCCGCGGCAATTCCGCAACGTGTGAACTTAGCCTTACTATTACTAGCTGGATCTACCCAGCTTCATTGGTCCTGTGCTCCACCAATGCTGCAGATGCAAAGGTGTATTGTGACAGTTCAGAGTTTGGTCTCAGGATGAGGTCCCTGGTTTGGCCTGTCAACCAGAAGCACACTACACCATGGCAAGCAGGAAGATGGGGAGTGGTGCGCTCCACAAAAAAAGTTGAAACAACCTCAAGAAAACCTTGTATTTGAACCATCAAAAATGCATGTGCCCAGCCATATTCTGGATCTTTATACATAATAACTATACTTTCAAAACAGCAATGTTTCTATTTTTAAAAAAATAGCCCTCCTTCCAGCAGCACAGCACCAAAGCAAAACAGTTTTGCCTGCAATGCTAGATGCAACACAAGCACACAGTTCTCTGCATGAGATCTTCCACGGCAATCCAAGAGCAAAAAAAATGTATTACTGCATAATAAGTTTTGTATCAGGCTGGACATCAGAAGAAGGAAAAAAAAATAAAACAAAAATCTGTACATAAGTAAATGTCACTAAATTCCCTTTAAAACCTGTGACTATACAAGTCCAAAACTTCTTTAAGGCAAAGGTATCACTTAATTTAAAACTAAATATCAAATAATCTCATAAAACCACCTTTATTAAAGCTATATTAAAACATCCTACACCCCGCAGGGGCGCCATTGCGCAGGTGTAAGGTGGCAAGGCAGGGTGACATTAGACAGAGTAGGCCTTGTAGATGACCAATATTCAGCCACAATATTATATGTATCAAAAGTATTGGCGCCTGGGTAGTAGCTGTATTATTAATGCTGGTCCCCGATGTCGGGTGCTGAAGACCGCTCTCATCATTCTCCCCTGCTCGTGCTGAAATCAGCGCTAGCAGGGGAGAATGCTGAGAGTTGTATTCAACTGATAACAGTGAGAGTAGGCGGCGGCTGATGGGAGTACTCATCAACCACAGCCTGCGCTATTAATAAATTGAAAAAAAAAATTTTTTTCATTTTTTCTCACGATGCTGAGGTCACCGCAATTCATCCCAGCTGGGAACGCAGCCTCACTGACCCGCAGTAACCTCATTGAGGTCATCTCTGCTCACTGATGCTGCGCTCGCAGCAGATCATTCATCAGTGGTTCCCAGCCTGGACGGTCGCATCTTGGCACTGCCCAGGTTGAAAGATATTTATCCCCAGACATGGATTACGGCATGGAAAAGAACTACGGACAGGTGAGGGCTACTGTTGTTTTTTGTTTTATTACAGAAGAGGGTTTCAATGGAATGGGTGTTAGGTGAATATAACTGTGTCTTGTTTTTATTTCAAATAAAGGACTTTATACTTTCTGAGTGTTTATTTATAGACGCCTCTCTATTACTAAGCCGTGGGCTTGATGTCACCTGACAATACAAAGGTGACATCACCCCTCAGATATAAACCCCACTTGCCACCGTCACAGGACAAGTGGAAAGAGCTGGGCAAAGCACCAGAATAGGAGCATCTAATAGATGTGCCTTTTTCTGGGCAGCTGCAGGCTGCTATTTTTAGGCTGGGTGGGACAATATCAATGGCCCCTTACCAGCCTGAGAATAACAGCCCTCAGCTGTCTACTTTAACTTGGCTGGTTGTCAAAAATGGGGAGACACCATGCCACTTTTTAAAAAAATGAATTTAAATAATACGGCATTGGGACCCCTGTTGTCGATAACCAACCTTGCTAAAGCTGACAGCTGAGAGTTGCAGCCCGCATCCATGTGTCAAAAAACGGACATGTCAGCGTGTTTTGCCCACGGACACATGGTCCGTAGAAACACACTGACATGAGGACAGACCCGTTTACTTGCATGGGTCTACCTGTGTAAGTATCTCCGGTACATGTGAAAACTGTCGCCCCACGTACCGGATACACGGACATCTGAAAGAGGCATTACTCTGTGTATAAATAATAGGTATGCATTTATTGTGCTTCGTGAAAAATAATGCGATTCTGGTAATTACACTTTAAATGATAAAATCTTGCGAAGAAAAATAAGAAAGTAGCATTGATTTAAAATTTTGCAGAAAAAGAAAAACATCTTACCAACTTTTGGATCCAGGACTAACCCCCCAGCATAAGCAGCCTTTCTACGACCTTTCTTGTTTTTATTTTGATCTACATCCAAGTCATCATCATCCTATAATAAATACTTAAGTTAATACAATGGAAAAAAAAAATCAAGACCATATCCTTTATTATTTTTTTTTTTTTTAAAAAAAACCTTTAAAACAAGCATTAAACGAACGTTCTCGCTCAGGGGTGTAACGCTCCCCAACCTCATAGCTTCCTGCTTAAAAATCAGGGGTGGGGTGTGGTAGCACACTACTGAAGACTGATCGTTTTGGCCAATGCTGGGCCCACTCTGAAGCTGCAAGAAGAGGTAGCTTTGCCTCTGCAGCATCAGAGAAGCCCTGAAGATGGCTGGATAAAGGGATTAACAAAGCTTCAGAGAAGTGCCTGCAAGTTGTAAAGCAAAGTGCCTGCAAGGGCACGCTTCTCACTTGGCAAAACCGAAAGAAATGAACTGGCATATAAGTTGGTATAAATGCAACGTGTGGAGCATGTTCACACTGGCCACATATAAACCCTAGAATACAAACAAAATGAACAAATAGCCTGCTGCAAGTAAGTAAAAAGCAATGGTGCATATAAATAACATACGATTCTTAGTAAACAATAAACAATGTTTTTGATTTAAAAAAAAAAAAGCATAAAAGGCATCCCACCAACACCAAGGTGTACTCTGTCAGGACTGTCTTAACCTTTAGTATTAAAACCTTACTATGTGTCAGAAATGACCTTAATACCAAGTACCCTATGTTATTTATATGCACTATTACTTTTTACTTACTTAGAACAGATATATGTTCATTTTGTTTCTAGCTTAGGTCTTATCATCACTTAACAAACCAACTGCTTGGAAATTGCAAAGGTGGCTGGTAACCTTGGCTACAAGCAGTAAACTATAGAAGTGAAAATAATTCTTCTCTTGAGAATGGAGAGGATATCTAATAAGAGGTAATTTACAAAGTTGCTTGTTTTTACAACACTTTGCAAAATTACCCATTTAACAAGGTGTAAACTCCTAACTGAAAAAAAAATCAACTGTAAATATTTTAGTAAAGTATTATCGGTATACAAATACTAATATGAACATCTAGTGTAAAACAATACTCTGCACAACCTCCTCCAGCTTGAGGGTAGCCATCAGTCTATTCATGCTGTCCAAACCAAAATTGCAAACAGGTATATTTTTCTCTGAAACACGCAGATGTTTCAGAGAAAATGAAGTTTAAAGCGAACCGGTCATCAGGATTTTGCTAAGTAAATTACAGGCATGGTCAGGTTGGGGTCATTACACTGATTAAAATAAAACCTGGGGTGAAGAAATCAGTCTTGTGGTTGTTGTTTAATCTGCATTTGCAGTTTTCAGTTAATAAGATTCTCGTGCTCCAGGGCGGGTCTGTAGGCGGGTTTTTACTTGGTGCTCTGCTCACATTCATCCTCACAGGCTTAAAGGGAACCTGTCACCAGAAATAACGCTGTTAACCTGCAGATATGGGGTTAGTTAGTGATATGATGCTGTCCGGAGCCTGCATGCAGCGGGGAGAAAATCATCTTTATTCTCCCTGCCAGCATTCAGTATTTAGTCACAGGGGCAAGGGAGGCGCTGGTTCAATCACGCTCTGAGTATACAGAGCAGTGCTGTAACCACACCCCACCCTGACTGATACTGTCTGTACATTGTGGCCTGTCCGTTAGGGCCGGAGGCGCAGCTATGGTAGCCACTCTGTATACTCAGAGCGGTGACTGTACTAGCGCTGCACCCACCCCTATGACTGAATGCTGACGAGGAGACTAAAGATCATTTTCTCCCCGCTGTATTCGGCTGCGTAAATGCGCCGGACAGCATAATAATGCTGTTAACCTGCAGATTAACACAGATATTCCTGGTGACAGTTTCTCTTTAACTGACAGGTCACTGATACTTGAGTGACCTGCCTCCTATTTTAAATTATGCATATAATAGTGTTGGCTTTGGGAAAAAAACAGGGATTTTTGTGTGTACTCACCGTAAAATCCTTTTCTCCGAGCCACTTATTGGGGGACACAGGACCATGGGTGTTATGCTGCTGCCAATAGGACACTAAGCAAATACCCAAAAAAAGGTTAACTTCTCCTCCTGCAGTATACACCATCTACTGGCTCAAACCTGAACCACTTCGGTGCCAAAGCAGTCTGAGCTCACAACAGAAGTGCAATATGTCGAAACCAAACAAGTACAGCCAACGGCTAAAAGGGTGGGTGCTATGTCCCTCAATGAGTGGCTCGGAGAAAAGGATTTTACGGTGAGTACACACAAAAATCCCTGTTTCTCCGTCGCCTCATTGGGGGACACAGGACCATGGGTCGTCCCAAAACAGTCCTTGGGTGGGAAAACCATCACAACAGGTGAAACCTCACGCACTCAATGCTAAAAAGATTAAATGAATAAATGAATGCCTACAGATACGAAACTGCCGATTGCAGAATCTGTCTGCCGAGGGCCGCATCTGAAGAGGCCTGAAAATGAACATTGTAATGTTTAGCAAAGGTGTGAAGACTGGACCAAGTCGCAGCCTTGCACACTTGCTGTGCCGATGCCTGGTGCCAAATGGCCCAGGAAGCCCCCACTGATCGATTGGAGTGAGCCTTAATCCCCGCCGGGATAGGCTGACCCTTGACACGGTAAGCCTCTTGAATCGCAGATCAGATCCATCGGTGTTGTGAACGTGTTGGAGACGACTTCGGAGCTGAAGCTCCCTCTGGTGGTTGCTGAGGGTATTGAACCTATGTTGAACAGCAAAAATCCACCACCTGCAACTGAGGATTGGTTATCAGGTGGGACGGACTGGCCTGATATAAGTGAGCTGACCTCCCATGATCCTCGCCAGTGATCAATTGTTCTTCCTGGTCTAGGTTGGAATTCAGCTTGCTTTTCTGCTGTCTCCTGATTGCATTCAGATAAGTCTCTTTCAGTTTTTTTTTTACTGTGGTTTGATTTTCCTTGCTTTTTGAGTTCAGCCGGGTCCCCTTTGGGGGGCTTGGCTGGTCTCCGTTCTCTTTTTGTATTCGTTCATTTGCTCTGTTCTTGTGATATTTTACTGCTGGGTAGCTGCGTGTTCACACCAGAGATCTGATATAGGTGGTCGAGATGGTGTGGTCTCAGTATTTTTGGATTCAGAAGTGTTGGAGTTTTTCCTAGGGTTTTTCTGGGTTGCAAACAGTATTCTCTCCTGTGCTGTCCAATCTAGACAGTTTTGGGCCCCAGCGTTTGCTCAATCTATTTTATGTCTGTGTTCGTGTTTTCATCTTGTCTAACCGCCATTATATGTTTGGGGGCTTCCTATTCTTTTAAGGCTCTACTCCGGGGCAGTTAGCTTTCCTCTTTCCATCTTCAGGGATAGTTAATCTCTCCAGCTGTGACGAGGCGTCTAGGGCACCGTAGGAACGTCCCACGGCTGCTTCTAGTTGTGCGGTTAGTTTAGGGTCTGCAACCTATTAGTTTCCAACCTCTCTGGTGTTTGGCTACCTTTGCGGTTTTTTGCTCCTGCCTCCTCAGCTACCAAAACATAACACATCTGGCTATTGTGGCCTTAGAGGCAGGAAGACCCTTTCTGTGTCCCTCCGGAAGCACGAAAAGGGCATCCAATTTGCGAAAAGACACAGTCCTGGAAATGTACCTGCGGAGAGCCCTCACCAAATCCAAAGTGTGAAGAGCTTTCTCAGTAAGGTGGACCGGAGCTGGACAGAACGAAGACAAAACTACACTGTGTTCCAAATTATTATGCAAATAATATTTTCTCAGATTTTCCCTATATGAATTGCAGTCATTGTAATTTTCCAGTCAAATAACTATTAGAGTACAATTGAAAGGTTTTTGTACAAACTGCCTATGATAACAGTATATTTTTAAAAAAATAAAACACTCAAACTGCACTCAAAATGCATGTTCCAAATTATTATGCACAGCAGAGTTTTCAACCTTTTCATTTTAATAAAGAACAAAAAAATGGTCATTTTTGAAATTATAAGCATTAGCAGGTTATTACAAACTGAAATCAAACTGTTTTTAACTCAAAACTTTATTCTAGGTGATGTTACATTTGCACATAGGACCCCTTGTTCGAAAGGAGCTTCTGAACTCTCTCGTCCATTGAATTTGTCAGGTTTTGGATGGTTTCTGCTTCAATTGTTTTGCATGAGGACAGAATACCCTCCCAGAGCTCTTGCTTAGATGTGAACTGCCTCCTGCCATCATAGACACTCCTTTTGATGATGCTCCAGAGGTTCTCAATGGGGTTGAGGTCAGGGGAGCATGGGGGCCACACCATAAGTTTGTCCCCTTTTATGCCCATAGCAGCCAGAGATGCAGATGTGTTATGTGCAGCATGAGACGGTGTATTATCATGCATGAAAATGATCTTGCACGGTTCTTCTTCTTGAACCATGGCAGGAAGTGCTGTTTGAGAAACTCAACATACTATGGAGTTCATCTTCACCCCTTCAGGGATCCTAAAGGGGCCGACAATCTCGCTCCCCATGATTCCAGCCCAAAACATTACTCCACCTCCTCCTTGTTGGCGCCGTAGCAGTGTTTGCATGGGGTGTCCATCAACAGCCATCCTCCACTCCATCCATCTGGACCATCGAGCGTTGCACGGCACTCATCGGTGAACAAAACAGTTTTGAAGTCAGTCTTCATGTATTGTTTGGCCCACTGGAGCCGTTTCTGCTTGTGTGCAGTGGATGGAGGAGGTCGACAGGATGGCTTACGCACAGCTGCAAACCTCTGAAGGACCCTGCATCTTGTTGTTCGGGGGACGTTGGAGGCACCAGCAGCTTCAAAAACTTGTCTCCTGCTATGACAAGGCTTTTTTGCCGCTGCTCTTTTAACCTGACGTAATTGCCTATAGGAAAGAGTCCTCAATTTTCCCTTACTAGCACGCACACGTGTGTACTGTGAATCAGCTACATACTTCTTGATTGTGCGATGATCACGATGAAGTGACTTGGCAATGTTGATTGTAGTCATGCTTTGACCTAAACACTCCACAATTTGTTGCTTCTCAGCAGCCAACACATCCTTTTTCTTTCCCATTTTGGCAGAAAATGTAGGCTGCTTAATAATGTGAGACAGCCTTCTTAAATAGTCTTGCCTTTCATTGGACACACCTGCCAAACTAATTAGCACAGGTGTCTGCAATTGCTTACAGTGATATAAAGAGCCCTGACACACATCACCATCAATGAGTTTAACTGACAAACAAAAAAATTCTTACCTTATCACTCCTAATTTTTTCCAATTTTTGCATAATAATTTGGAACACAGTGTATGTCCTCATTAAGATGAAAAGTCGAGACGTCTTTAGGCAAAAAAGAAGGAGTCGTTCTCAACAACACCTTGTCCTGGTGGAAAATCAGGAAGGGGGGCTTGCAGGACAAAGCCGCCAGTTCCGAAACCCTTCTGATAGAGGTTATTGCCACAAGAAAGGTGACCTTCCACAAGAGAAGAGAGAGGGAAGCATCTTGCATTGGCTCAAAGGGGGTGTCTTGTAAGGCACTATTAGGGCCAAGTTAAGGTCCCATGGCTCTAAAGGCCTTTTGTAGGGCGGAACCAGGTGAGGCACTCCTTGAATAAAAGTCTTAACCTGGGGCTTAGACGCTATCCTCCACTGGAAAAGCACGGCTAGGGCTGAGGTTTGTCCCTTGAGGGAAGACAACGCTAAGCCCAAATCCAACCCTGCTTGGAGGAACTCCAGAATAAAGGGAGTGGAAAACACCAACGGGGAAAGACCCTTATCCTTACACCAGGAGAAAAAAGTTTTCCAAACCCGATGGTAAATGCGCATGGAAACAGGCTTCCTAGCGTTGATCATGGTAGCCACAACCTGTTGCGAGAACCCAGCCTGGGCTAGAATCCAGGATTCAATGGCCAAGCCGTTAAATTCAGTACTGTCGAGTTCCGGTGGCAAATGGGACCTTGAGAGAGAAGGTCCGGACGATCCGGTAACCTCCAAGGGACGGCGGCGGCTAGATGAACTAGTCCCGCATACCACGCACGGCATGGCCTGTCTGGAGAGACGAGAATCACCGGAACGCCTTCCTCCTTGATCTTCCGAATGACCCTTGGAATTAAGGGGAGCGGAGGAAAGATGTAAGGAAGGTGAAATTGGTTCCAAGGAAGCACGAGAGCATCCGAGCCGATGGTTAGCGGATCGCGGGACCGGCCTATGAAAGCCAGGACCTTGGCATTCAGCCTGGATGCCATGAGGTCGACATCCGGAGTGCCCCACCGCCTGCAGATCTAAAGGAACACTTCCGGGTGGAGAGACCATTCTCCCAAGGCTAGGCCTTGGCGGCTGAGAAAATCCGCTGGCCAATTGTCTACTCCCAGAATGTGAACTGCGGAGATAAGCGAGCGGTTTGTCTCGGCCCATCGCAGAATGTGCGTCACTTCAAGCATCGCTCATCTGCTTCGCGTGCCCCCTTGGCGATTGATGTCTGACTGGATCTGGATGGGACGAACGGCCAGGAGGCGGTGGAAATGAAGAAGAGCTAGCCTGATTGCTCTGATCTCGAGGATATTGATCGGTAGGCGGGCTTACTGAGAAGACCAGCATCCCTGAGCCATGTGGTGGCGAAAGATCGCACCCCATCCGAGGAGACTGGCATCGGTGGTCACCACCAACCAGTGCACTGGGAGAAAAGACCGCCCTTGATTCAAAGATGATGTTGCGGTCCACCATTTGAGGACCGCCTGATTGTGGTCGTCAGGTGAAAGCGGTGACCCCAGGAAGCTGGATTTTGGCCCAGACTGAGATCAATTGCTGTTTCAGGGAGCGGGGGTGGAATTGGTCAAAAGGTACTGCCTCGATGGACGCTACCATCTTCCCCAGGACCTGCATGGCGAACCGTAGAGAGTGAGAGCGGCCCAGATATAGCAACTGGGCTCCCCGAGATAGAGAAGAAACTTTCTCCGGAGGGAGAACCACCAACCCTCGGGAGGTGTCCAAGATCATCCCCAAAAAGGAGAGTTTCTGAGACGGAACCGGGGAGGATTTATCCAGGTTCACCAGCCAACCTAGGCGGGATAGTGTCCCCACTGTGACATTGACACTTTCTGCACAGGCCCGAAAGGATGGACCCTTGATGAGCAGGTCGTCCAGGTAGGGAAGGATCACCACGCCCCGAGAGTGTAAGATTGACATGACGGCCGCCATGACCTTTGTGAACACTCTGGGGGCGGTGGCGAGACCGAAGGGCAGAGCAGTGAATTGAAAGTGTTCGTCTCCAATCGCAAAGCGCAGAAACCTTTGATGACCCTCGAAAATTGTAATGTGGAGATATGCGTCTTTGATGTCGACAGACGCAAGGTATTCCCCTTTTTCCAACGAAGCGATGACAGAACGGAGAGATTCCATTCTGAAATGGCGCACCCTGACAAATTTGTTTAACAGTTTTAGTTCCAGGATGGGGCGCATGGTTCCGTCCTTCTTTGGGACCACGAATAGGTTTGAGTAAAACCCCTTGAACCTTTCCGCGTGGGGAACCGGGACGATGACTTCGCTGTTGCGGAGAGCGTCTAAGGCCTGATAAAAGGGAACTGCGAGAGCCTTTGACTTTGGAAGACGAGACTGGAAAAAACGCCTTGGCGGAGGGGACAAGAATTCGATCTTGTATCCGGAGGCTACGAGATCTCGGACCCACTGGTCGTGAACGACCGACAACCAGACCTTGCGAAACAAGAGTAGGCGGCCGCCTACCCTGTTTGTGTCCTCCGGACACAGCAAGGAGTCATTGAGAGGAGAACTTGCGAGAAGAGGAACCCTTGAGTCCGGACCGGGAGGATCTGTTTCTCCAGGACTGAGAGGGCTTGAACGAGGGCTGAGAGTCCCTGTCTCTGCGCGGAGGGCGGGCAGCGCAAGAGGAGGTGGTTGCGGAAGACCAGTTTGAGGTACTACGAAAAGGCCGGAAGCGAACCTGTTGTTGATTCCGAATGGGCCGGCTGTGTCTACGCTGAGGGAGGAACTTGCTATTTCCCCCAGTAGCATCGGAGATGATTTGGTCAAGTTTATCCCTGAACAGACGCCCGCTCTGGTACGGTAGGGAAGTTAAAGACTTCTTTGAAGCAGAGTCTGCCCGCCACTCTCAGAGCCATAGGGCTCTCCTGATGGTAACGGGATTTGCAGCTGCAAGCGCAGAACAGTTAGCCGCATCCAGGGAAGCATGCGCGACGTAATCCCCAGCACGGGCAATCTGGTAGGCGAGATTAACCGCATCGGAAGGGAGGGGATTATCGCGACCAGTCTTGACTAGAGCCTCTGCCCAGGCCACCATAGCTCTGGCCACCCTGGTGGCGGTGAAGGAGGGAAAGAAAGCTGCTCCAGCAGCTTTGAAAACAGAACGAGCGAGATTGTCAATCTGACGATCAGTGGGATTTTTAATTGAAGAGGCGTCCGACAAAGACAAGAGAGTTTTGGAAGCGAGCCGGGGTATCAGCGGGTCCACTGCAGGGGACTCAGTCCACTCCATCAAAGCAGCTGGAAAAGGATACCGAGCCTCCAGCGGCTTCTGCCTCTGTAAATCGCTTGTCTGGGCGACTCCTGTGTCTCTGGACAATGTCGGTAAACTCAGGGTGGTTAGCAAAAACCCTGTGATGACGTTTGGCCCTTTTGAAAGACACAGTGTGATCCGGATTAGACCCGTGTTCTTCATCTACTCTCAGAGCCTTATTAACCGCTTCAATGAGAGAATCTAAGGACTCCTGTTACTCTAGCGCCCATATGTCAAAGTCAAGGCCCGCGGGCCAGATCCGGCCCGCGAATTGATTATCTATGGCCCCCTGGCAGGCGGGGGGGCCCACTCGCAGTCTGGCACCCCCGCGCCCGTTAGCGGAGGAGAGCGGTGTCAGCGCCGCCACTGGGCCCCCCCCTGCCTGCTCAGGGCCCCGGCAGCAGCTGGCAACAATACTTAACTCTCCCGTGCCTCCGCTGCCGCAGCTCCGGGCTCCAGGGGGCGCCGGCGCTTCCTCTCACAGCAGGCTGCTGAATGACGTCATCATTCAGCGGCCGGCTGTGGCACAGAGCGCGGGGACGCTGAACAGGTAAGACGTCTCTGTGTGTGTATGTAGTGCGGTGCTTTTGTGTGTATGTAGTGTGTGTTGTGTGTATGTATGTGTGTGTGTGTGTGTGTGTATGTGTGTGTTGTATGTATGTATGTATGTATGTGAGAGAGTGCTTGTGTGCTGTCTGTGTGTGATGATGGCAGGCATTGCTGATAATGGGGAGGCATTGATGATGATGGGGAGAAGATGATGATAATGGGCAGGCATTGATGATGGGGAGAAGATGATGATGGGCAGACATTGATGATGATGGGGAGGAGATGATGATGGGCAGGCATTGCTGATAATGGGGAGGCATTGATGATGATGGGGAGAAGATGATGATAATGGGCAGGCATTGATGATAATGGGCAGGCATTGATGATGATGGGGAGGAGATGATGATGATGGGCAGGCATTGATGATAATGGGGAGGCCATGATGATGATGGGGAGGCAATGATGATGATAATGGGGAGTCTTTCCACAGCGCCCTTTCCTGAGCTGTAACAGTGCAGAACGCAGTACAGCGCAGAGGAGAGCTCCATATTTTGTATGGAGCATTATATGGGGACCAGTATCCTGTATGGAGCATTATATGGGGACCAGTATCCTGTATGGAGCATTATATTGGGTCCAGTATCCTGTATGGAGCATTATATTGGGTCCAGTATTCTGTATGGAGCATTATATGGGGGGTGACATCCTGCATGGGGTATTATATGGGTGATGAGGGGGAGACTGTGGTGCCCATAATATTGTATGGAGGACTGTACTGTCCAGTCTGTACTGTGCGCTGTGAGGATTTGGCGGTTTTTGAGCTATTGTACAATTTACAATAGATATCACTCATGTAATGGAAGAAGAGAAGTATTTGGCATTGTACTGTACCCATATTTCTCTGCTGTATCTGTGCATCATGAATCGTGGTCTGTGTTAAAGGGGCCCACTGAGACTCAGTCGCCCGGGGCCCATAAAAACCTGGAGCCGGCCCTGGCACCAACACTACATTTCCCACAATGCACCGGTAGCAGGGCCGGCGTCAGTCCGGCCCTCGGCTTGTAGCAAATTTTTTTTTTTGGCCCTCGGTGTGTTTGACTTTGACATCCCTGCTCTAGCGAGTCCGGGTCTACGGCCACATCTGATTCGTATTCAGAGTCGTGTTCGCTGCAAGCTCCCAGAGAGGGGGAGCGAGAGGCCGAGCTAGCGGATGCCAAACCACTAGAGGGTTTGGGAGACGAATCATGGGGACGTTTCCTAGAAGATTGCCTAGCTGCTGCCGCGGACCGGCCTGTCTGAGGAAGACTCTCCGGAGGCTGAAGGACCCTCTGCGGGCAAAGGAAAACCCTGGCTTGAGGAGGAACCACGGAAAGATTTCAAGGCTTTACTCAGGGAATCCATGGACTGTGCCAGGGACGTGGCCCACTCGGGGGGAATAGGTCCACTCGAGTTGGAATTAGCAGGGGGTTCCTGGGGGCATGAAGAGGCGCAGGCCGTACAGATTGCGGAAGCATGCTTCCGCGGTAATGAGGCATTGCATGAAGCGCACGAAGCATACACCACTGTGTGTGGTTTGTCAGCCCTTCTGGCGCACTTTGATTGGGACATATTGCAAAGCAAATGGAGACTGGGGACTGCTGCAGGGAAGGGGTTAAGCACAGTGTAATCTCACCCAGGTCCTGTGTCCGTGCCCGCCAGAGGAAGACTGCGAGCCTTGGTCCAGCGGTCTCACGTCTTTAATATGACGAGCTGGAGTTTCCAGGAGAAGTGACGCTGCAGTGACAGGCAGAAGAAGATGGAGGCCGAGAGTAATTTGGCGCTTCTCATGGAAAGCGAGAAGCGCCTGAAAATGTGGGCGTATACAGGCAGGAGGGCAGGGAAGAAGGCGCAGCGCTCCCGAATAGAAAGGGGCGCCTTGTACATGGGCGAGGCTTCCCGGGAGAGTGGGGTTTCTCGGGAAGGCGGACTGGGGCCTACCATGGCCAAAAGCCGGAGGCTAAAGTAGCGGGGACGCAGCGGAGAGGGGGCACGACCGCGGCAGCGCTGAAGAGGGAGGCCGCGGTGGCTTCTGAAGACTGTGGCAGCCGCAGCAGGGATGGATACGGCCGCGGCTGATGGTGGCGGCGGCTAGAGAGGGGAGCGCAGCCGCGCAGGTTCCCTCCTCCCCCCACTCCCGGGGGCCTGGAGACCACGAGGACCCCAGGGTTAGTACTCACAGTGGGGCAGAGTTGGGAGCACGGTCCACAGGGGAGATCGACCGACAACCAGCAGATTTTTGGCCGCGCCAAACTTCCTCAATCCACCATCCCTTTGGTAGGGAGGTGGAGAGGGCTCCATAGATTCCAGGCACCATCCACTTTCTGCACTGGTGGTGCTATGGGCCACACAGATGCTGTCCTCTGGGAGCATTTGCCGGTAATTCAGTGTGTCCGGCTGCAAGCCTGGCTCCGGAAGGGGGTACGTTAGGGCGACACCTAACGTCCCCGTCCGTTGATGATGGGGGGAGAGCAAACCCATTAAAGGAATCCGTCGTCCCGATAAGAACCCAGGCCGTAAACGTTGCAGGAGGGGAGGCGACACTGCGCGTTCCCGCCTGTTGCCGATTTTGGGAGATCGGGACTTTTGAAAAGACCCCGTCGCCCTTCCATAAGTTGAGGAAAAAAATATAAAAAACTTTAGAAAAAACAAATAAAAATAGAAAATTGGGGTCTGATACCAGACCCTAGTCCTAGTGCCTCCTACAGACACTAAGCAAGAACTGGTTCAGGCTTGAGCCAACAGAGGGTGTATACTGCAGGAGGAGGAGTTAACTTTTTTTGTGTATTTGCTTAGTGTCCTCCTATTGGCAGCAGCATAACACCCATGGTCCTGTGTCCCCCAATGAGGCGACGGAGAAAATGTACCTCCAGCAAAATGGTGCCAGTGTCGGCGGTGCCTGCGAAGTAGCATCTGTCACTTATCAATAGATTCTACTGTGCATTCGCCACCATCTTGCTGTTGTCTGTTTTTTTTTCCCAACAAAATGGCGAACGGCGCAGTAGCATCCATCGGTAATGATGCTACTGCACCAGCACCATTTTGCTGGAGGTAAAAAAAAAAAATTTTTCAAAGCTAACACTATTATATGCAGTATTTAAAATAGCAGGCAGGTCACTGAAGGTTCAGTGACCGGTCAGTTAAGCCCATAAAACGGATTAAGTATCATTTTAATCAAGCGTAATGGCGCCAACCTGATAATAGCTGTAATTTACTTAGCAAAATCCTGATGAAGGTCAGGTTTAAAGATCTGGCTGGGGACAATAGGCAGAGATGAGACTAGGCCAGTGATGCTGCCGGATTGTCCTCACATTGCTTTAGTTGAATGACAGGTCTCTCCATAAGTAAACAAATGGGAGACCTGTCAATCACGGCACATTATTTGGTTATCTTCAATTTATTTTATAAGATGTTCACTTTCATTAGCATACATTAGACACTTGAAAACTTATCTGTCATAATCACCACTGTGAAGAGTATCCCAATTGCACTGCGGGCTTCCAGCTTCAAAGTTGCAGTTAGGACAAAGGTGTGGACAATCCAGGCTCACTGAAGGGCTTGAGAAAGGGTGAGGTCTCCGAAATGTCGCCGCAGGTGTGCTCCCGGTTCATCGTCTGACAGCGCCTCCGCTTAGTTACTGCTCCCAGTATGATCACACTTCAATGAGCCTGGATTATCCACACCTTTATCCTATTTTCAACTTTGAAGCTGGAAGCAATTGGGGAAACTCTTCACAGTGGTGATTATGATAGATACGTTTTCAAGTGTCTAATGTATGCTATTGAAAGACGGATTTTGGTAAGAACTTACCTGTAAAATCCTTTTCAGCGAAGGAAGGAAAGGAGACACACTAGTTCATAACTAGTGGGTAGGCGGAGCCCAGATAGGATTGACACCTCAGATTAAAAAGGGTGTTGACCGGCCCCTCCAGCACTGGCTCCTCCTACTCCAGCTTTCTCCAGTCGTACCCAAGCTTAAGAAAGAGCAATATCACCAGCGGAGCAACATAACCCCTTCTGAAGGACTTCAGAAAAAAAATAGAAAAGTACAGGTTATGCATGCATTTGGCAAAGAAAAACCACACAGTTCCAGGTACTACTCACTGAACCTGACTACTGCGATAAGCTGGCAATGCTGGAACAGAGCCGTAGCGCGTCGACCTCAGCTCAGAAAATCGCTATCAGAGAAGGGTCACGCTGCATCTGTAAATATAACAACACACTTCTGCCATGGGAGGGAGCTGTGTCTCCTTTCCTTCCTTCGCTGAAAAGGATTTTACAGGTAAGTTCTTACCAAAATCCGTCTTTCAGCTGCAGATGGAAGGAAAGGAGACACACTAGTTCATAACTAGTGGGACGTCCTAAACCAAAAGAGGCAGAAACCCAACAACCTAGATAAATGCGCAACAGGCGCCAAATACAAGTTAACTAAAACTTAAATTACCGCTGCCTGCAGGACCCTACGTCCTAAGGCCGCATCAGCGGAAGCACTGACGTCCACCTTATAAAACTTTGTAAATGTGTGGACGGAACGCCAGGTCGCCGCTCGGCAGAGCTGAGCTGCCGAAGCCCCTTGATGAAAGGCCCACGATGAAGCCACAGCCCTCGTGGAGTGAGCTCGAATCTTAATCGGGCAAGGTTCGCCTTTCAGACGGTAAGCCTTCAAAATGGCCGACCGAATCCAACGAGCTATAGAGTCCTTGGAAGCTCATTGACCACGCCTACGACCTGCTGGAATCACAAACAGAGAATCTGACTTCCGAAAACCTTGAGTAACAGACAAATAGAACTTCAAGGCCCGCACTAAATCCAATTTGTGCAAGTCTCGTTCCTTTGCATTCCTCGGGCCCGGGCAAAGCGAGGGCAACACAATATCCTGGTTAACATGAAATTGCGACACCACCTTAGGTAGAAAGTTGCCCCGTGTGCGAAGCACTACCCGATCCGGGTAAAACTCCAGGAAAGGAGACGAGCAAGAAAGAGCTGCCAACTCAGAAACCCTTCTTAAAGAGGTTACTGCCACTAAAAAGGCAACCTTCCAAGAAAGTAAGGAAAGGCTAGCAGAACACATAGGCTCAAAAGGCACATGTTGAAGAGCCTCCAAGACAAGGTTGAGCCGCCAAGGAGACACAGGTGCCTTCCGCGGTGGAAACTGACGGGTTACTCCGCGAAAAAAGGAACGCACATCCCTACGCGAGGCGATAGCCTTCCGAAACAGCAAGGACAGGGCAGAAACCTGACCTTTCAGAGTGCTAACTGCTAAACCTTTGTCCAACCCGTACTGCAGAAAAGCCAACAGATTGGGAATGGAAAAAATCCTCGGATTCCTTGAAGAACCCGAACACCACGAAAAGAAGGCTTCCCAAGTCTTGTGATAAATCTTAGTAGTAGCCGGACCTCTGGCAGCTAGCTCGCAGAGTGGCAATGACTTCAGCTGAGAAACCTCTACGAGTCAATATTTCGGTCTCAAGAGCCACGCCGTCAAACGCAGAGACTTCAAGTCCGGATGACGAACGGGCCCCTGGGATATCAGGTCCGGACGAAGAGGAAGGGAAATGGCGGAGCCGCCAAAAGCGACACCAGTGTCGAGAACCACGTCCTCCTTGGCCAATCCGGGGCTATCAACATAGCCGGAATTCTCTCCAGTCTGATCCGACGCAGCACCAGAGGAAGCAAGGATATCGGCGGAAACACATAGACTAGCTCGAAATGGTCCCACGGAGCCACCAGAGCATCCACCGCCACAGCCTTCGGATCCTTGCACCTGGATATGAAGGTCGGTAGTTTGGCATTGAACCTGGATTCCACTTGGGGAGTTCCCCAACGGGAGCACAGCAGTGCAAAAATTTCCGGATGGAGACTCCATTCTCCAGGATCCATCTTCTCGCGACTGAGGAAGTCCGCCGTGGTATTCTGGACTCCTGGAATGTGAATCGCAGAGATGGCTGGAACCCTGGTCTCGGCCCATAGCAGGATCCGAGACACCTCCATCATGAGCCTGGAGCTCCTCGTCCCGCCTTGATGGTTGATATACGCGACCGCCGTCGCATTGTCTGTCTGCACTCGGACTGGCAGACCGCTCAAAGGGACCGTCCAGTGTTGGAGGCAAAGGAAAATTTCCCTCAATTCCAGGATGTTGATCGGTAGAACAGACTCTTCCGATGACCATACTCCCTGGATCCAAAGATCGTTCCAGACACCCCCCCAGCCCGTCAGGCTGGCATCGGTGGTTATGACCGACCACCTCGGAGGAAGGAAAGATTTCCCCAGGGATAACGCTCCTGGACGTAACCACCATTCTAGGGATTCTCGCACCTGCGAGAGATGATGACGCTGCAATCCAGAGAAACTTGCGATCGATCCCAACGACCCAGAATGAGTCTTTGGAGGGCCCTGGAATGAAATTGGGCAAACAGAAGTGCCT
Source organism: Oophaga sylvatica (assembly GCA_033576555.1). NCBI lineage: Eukaryota > Metazoa > Chordata > Amphibia > Anura > Dendrobatidae > Oophaga > Oophaga sylvatica. The sequence continues at coordinate 548,267,015 of JARQOD010000002.1, forward strand.
CCATGGACGCCACCATCAAACCCAGAAGGCGCATACACTTCCGAAGGGACATTGCTGTCGCAGACTTCATAATCTGTACATGTCGGAGAAGACATGCCCGCTTGTCCGGAGGTAGGGACACCACCGCCCGTACCGTGTCGAAATGCATTCCCAAAAACAGGATTGTCTGCGACGGTTCCAGAGACGACATCTCCCAATTGACCAGCCACCCGAAATCCTCCAGGAGCTGAAGGGATAGATTGCGAGCCGTCACCGCCTCCTCCTTTGAGGACGCCACAATCAAAAGATCGTCCAAGTAGGGAAAAATCGCAACCCCCTGTCTTCGAAGAATTGCTATGAGAGGTGCCAGAATTTTTGTAAAAACTCTGGGCGCCGAGGCCAAGCCGAATGGCAGAGCCACAAACTGGTAATGGTCCTGACCTATAGCAAAACGAAGGAAGCGATGGTGGGCCCTTCCGACGGGAACATGCAAATAAGCGTCGCGAATGTCGATTGACACCAAAAAGTCGTTCTGCGACAGGGCTGCCACCACGGAGCGAAGTGACTCCATGCGGAATTTTTGGGTGTGGACATGTCGATTCAATCTTTTGAGATCCAGAATAGGGCGAAATTTGTCCTCCTTTTTGGGAACCACAAAAAGATTGGAATAAAATCCTCTTCCCCGGTCCTCCGGCGGTACCGGTATTACCACACCCTTCTGCAGAAGGGAGTCGACCTCTCGCAGCAGAGCGGCAATTAACTCGGGCTCTGACGGTGTGCGAGACTGGCAAAACCTGTCCGGGGGTCGAGAAGAAAACTCTATGAAATAGCCTGCCGACACGACCCGCGTTACCCAGGTGTCCGGAACGTGGGAAACCCAAGTCGCTTTGAATTGGAGCAGGCGACCCCCCACTCGAGAGCCCTCGAGTGGAAACCTGGCGTCAGTCCGTCTTGGCGGATTTCTTGTCAGCTTCCCGCTTGTCTTGACGGAAACTTGATTTCCAGGGAGTGCGGGATTTCTGAGTGAACTTTTTTCCCGAAAAAGAGGGACGACCCGATCCCCAAGATGACTGACCGAATCGTCCCTTGGATCGAAAGGATCGCCGGCCATTACCGACACCAGGTCTGCCAGGCGCAGAAGCCATAGCCCTCCGCTGTGGTAAAGCCGCTTCTTTTGTCTTTGCCTTGGCAATCAGCTCTGAGAGGTCAGATCCAAATAACTGACTACCCTTGTAGGCTAGAGACAGCAAACCTTGTTTTGACACTGCGTCCCCAGTCCACTGTCTAAGCCACAGTGCTCTTCTGACTGTGACCGCCGAAGCTTGCGCCCTGGACAACAGTGATGCAGTATCCAGACCTGCATCATAGCTATAACAGACTGCAGTCTCCAATAAATCGAGAAGCCCATCTACCTCGGATAACGGAGATCCATTTTGCAACGCCATCCGTATACGGTCCAACCAGCACAGGGAAGCCCTACAAGCACACATGGATCCTAGCACCGCTTTGAATCCATGACCCGAGGCCTCGTAGTTGGATTTCGCCGCCATCTCCGTTTTTCTGTCTAGCGGGTCCTGCAGACTAGCCTTCCCTTTAACAGGGAGCAATGAGGATTTACTGAGCTGGGATAAAGGAACATCCACTTCAGGAGAAGAAATCCAATTATCCGTCAATTCCGTAGAGCACGGATATAGTGCTTCAAAAAAAAGTGTTCCTTGAAAACGTTTATCTGGACACAGGCGTTCCTTCTCCACTGCTTCATTAAGCTCATCCAGAGCTGGCAATGTCGCTCGCGACTTACGGTACTCCTGGTACATCCGAGGCGACTTACCAGGACGTGTAGTTACCTCCTCCGGCAACTGTAACGCCTCCCTCATGGCTTCAATAAAAGCCTCTGTTCGGCCCAAAGAGGCAGAATGTCCCTGCCGATCCTTATCCGAACCGGATAACTCCCCATCTGAATTTGAAGGGGAACCCTGTCCGCATTCCATATCAGAGAGTTCTGATTCGCTATGCGGGAAGGATGATACCGGCCTGTGTCGCTTCCTTCCATGAGAGGATCTAGCTGACACCCAACGACCTAAAAGGTCAGAAAGGCCATCAATAGAGCGAGCGATGGCATCCAATTTGGCATCGCTGTGACCTCCAATTGCTGCGCTTGACGTCGAGGTCTGCGTATCAGATATGAGCGACTGAACCTGAAGCAGATTTGGCACACGGTCCGCACCTTCCGGACCCTGATCCGACATGCCCTCACACAGTATATGGCAGGTCAAAGCCTGTCAGTAACTAGAAAAAAAGTGTGGCTTCTCAAGCGGACGCAGCAAGCCGCTGAAGGGTTAAAGCTCTTAGTGAGAGAGCTACCCCAGCTGTATTCAGCAGAATATTCAGCAATATAATTAGCCCTTAAAAGTTCTGATCCCAAACTGGGATAGAACCTATGGCGGTTGCTGAAAAGGTTAACCCTTAAAAAGGGGTTAATGTCGCCGGCTCCCCACTACTCCCTTATTAAAATAGAAGGGGTGTGCGAGCTCCAGGCAAAATAAGGTCTCTATATGAGACCGCAGCTGCAAGACAACGCTATCTGTTCTTGTTACACAGATAGGTTCTGCGCTGTGGGGGTGAGGGCGTTTGACTCACCCAGCTGGCCGCGGTGATGTATATGGAGTACGGGAGGAGCGGAGCAGGAAGGAGCCCGTGGAAGCCTTTTCTAATGGCCGCCGCGCTGAGTGAAGCCGGAAGAGAAGCGCCTAATCGCGCGCTTCTGCACCAGAAGCCCGGGAGCGTGAAGCCACGCCCCCCGCCGGCTTCAAAAAAAGAGCGCGAACTCCTTCGCTCTCTGCTCCCCCTGTCCTGCAGGCATCTGCCTGCGGACAAAATACAGTCACCAAACATGTCAAATTACATGTAACAGCGGCTGCCGCAGCAGCCGCTGACAGCACTCACACACACTTTAATAAAAATGTGGGGTACTCACCAGCCGAGCGCCACAGGGACCCCCAGGGGTTTCTGGCGCTATGCCCATGCTTCCCCCCAGGGCGGGGAACGCAGTGACCCCTGCAGCGCGGTTTGCGTCCCCGCCAGGGAAGCCATCCTCATCCCCCGGGCCGGCAGGGTTCTGCAGGGACCACCATTAGGGTAATACAGATCCGCCAAGGAGAGGTTGGGGTTCAGCAGCGCTGAGACCCCTGAGACCTCTAGACCACATTTGGTGATCCAAGTCTCTTGTCCGATTAAAATAATAAAATCTTCTGAGGAGCTGCTTCCAGCAGCGACCATCCTCTGGGACCTCAAATTTTAGACTGGAGAAAGCTGGAGTAGGAGGAGCCAGTGCTGGAGGGGCCGGTCAACACCCTTTTTAATCTGAGGTGTCAATCCTATCTGGGCTCCGCCTACCCACTAGTTATGAACTAGTGTGTCTCCTTTCCTGTTCCATCTGCAGCTGAAAATGAACATTTTATAAAATGAAACGGAAAGATAATCAAATTATGTGGCATGTTTTGTATATTTATTTTATTTTGTCACAGATTATTTGTTATCACAATCACGTGTCCAGACCATGTTCATCAGAGACCACTCTGTGGTAAATCTTGATGTTGCCCTACTGAGTGTATCAATGCATTGTTTCATCCCATATAGTTGTATGTTTGATAGCGTTTATATTTGCATAGTGCTTGTTTCTATATTTATGTTAGCAATTATATTTGGAAAGAGCCAAAAAGTAAAAATATATTTTTACAATAATATTTTACAATATTTACAATATTTTTAATTGCCAATGTTTATGAGTTATTTAAGCAACGCCCCAAACACCTCCCTCCCAAGAATGCATAATCCCATCTAAGTAACGCTGATGGACAGACTGCCCTAAAATGCCGTTTGGTTGGGTTTTCCAGAAATCCTGGTTTAACCAAGGAGTCCTGGGAAAATAGGGATAGTACGCAACTGTGAATACTATAATATAGGGCAGCATGGCAGTTCAGTGGTTAGCACTGTAGCCTTGCAGCATTGGGGTCATGTATGTTCTCCCCGTTTGCGTGCGTTTCCTCCCACACTGCAAAGATAGGGAATTTATATTGTGAGCCACGGTGGGGACAGTGATGTTGTCTGTAAAGCGCTGTGGAATATGATGGCGCTATAGAAGTATCATGAATCTTATAACTTGAAAATTCCTAAGAATCTAATGGTGTCAGAATTAGAACAACAAGATGCTTAAGATACTTACCATAACCTGCTGGCTTTTCTTAAAAATATGTTTGTCAGGTACTAAAAAGTCATTTTCATAGAAAGCATGAAGAAGAAGGTATTCATTTCGTTCAGAGCGTCCACCCATTAGTGTCCTTGACTGTTAAAAGAAAAAAAGAAAATAATTCAACAATTAGTGGAATTTCACATACACAACCATATACATTTTGCAAGTAAACAAAGCAGATTTTCACCTTTAATGTTGAAGCAAATAAGTGAGCATAAAAAGACCATATGGGTGAGGAATTCACATTTAGGTATTTAAGATCAACTTCAGAAATAGCACATTGTTGGCGAGTCCAATTCCTCCTAAAAAAATGAGAAAAGTGCAGCAGGTACCCTATAAGGACGCTACATAAAACCTGTTCTGCACAGAAGGTGGTTGTTTCACAAAGAAAATGCCAGAGTCAACCATTCTACCTTCAAAATATAGAAAGACATTTACTTGTTACAGAGAACAAGTTTTTGGAATGAAATGGCACACAAAATGACACTTTCCTTTTAAACCAGCTCAACATGATTTTGGAGAGATGAATACACTGACAAGACACATCATCTCTGTCAACGGAGTCAGTTTGTTACAGTCGCTTGATTCAGTAAGAGCGACATGCTATGAAACTAGATCATTTCTAGTCATTAGAAATTTCAAGCTGAATTTGATGCACTCACTGGATGGAAAGGGGAAAGGAGAAAAAAACATAAAAGATCTCAGAATCAAAGACTAGACAGACTTCAAACCGTTTCGTGGAGGCACAACATGGAATTGGATATTAGAAGGCTGCGATTATATGACATGTAGGAGTTACAGTCAATTAAAAATTAAGACATGCTCTCTATCAATTGTTTTAAAGTTTCTTAGCAAAATATAAAAATAAAGATCATCCCATCATACCCGCTTGATACAGCACAAGAGTGAAATATTTCAGAGGTATTGGGTTCATTACTGCTCAATTCTATGAACACAAAAAAAAACACAAAGAAAAAAAACATGATTATTCACCGGTTTTTAATTCTCCACCAGGCTTTGACCACTGCAACCAATCGCTGGCCTTCAGGCATCACCACTGAAGCCAGTTATTGGCTGTAGGAGTCAAGTCAATGTACGGTGCACCATCACAAAGATAGCAAAGATCAGAAGAAAACACCTGAGTGCTGGGAGTTTATGCTTTTTATGACATTCCATATTCCCTGCTTTACACTTTTGTTTTTTATGGACATCTGACTTTAGAAGACAACATGTAACTTTAGAAAAGAACAAAAAGAAATGATTACCATGACATTCCCTGCTATATTAGTGATCTGTAAGGCCAAGGGAAGAACATTCAACTCGCACATGATCTGTAGGATGAACCTGGCATCTACGAGCGTGTTCTCCAGCATGTAGAGAAGTTGAGAGGAATCACTGCAGGTAAACAAGCACATTGAGATGATGATTAAAATTTTTTTTTTTTAGCAGTTCAACAATTTCACCATCTTGATTGGCAATCAGTGTCCAAAACAGTCACATGTCAAACATATCTGCAGAACCATTTGAAGGGGTCATCATGTGCAGGAGACCACAGGATCAATACAAGGAGATGGGAGGGAATTACACAGGTAAATGTTGGAGGGTTTTATGTCAATTGATAATTAAAAAAAAAAAACGGCTGTACAGTAAACATCTGAACAACTTGTGTAAGTTTCTTCATTTTATATTTTGATAAATCTGACTTTTCTGGATGCAGCAATACCAAAATATGTCTAATTTGTAATTTAAAGGGGTGGTTAGCTAAAACATTTATATTTTTCACTTTATTTTTTTTAATTTTTTTTGTCCCGCTAGGACACTTTCATTATTTGCTTTATGTGCTGCAAAACCACAGCATTGCAGGGTATAGAGAAAATGTTGGTTTCCTATGAAGCCCAGCCTGTGATTGGGCTTCACAGGAGGCAGTGACGGAAGCTTTAAGCAGGCCTCTTACCTGCCAGGGCAACTCATGGCTTATCGCATGAACGGTCTGTTGGGTGCCTAAAACAGAGCACCCCCGGATCACGCCACTTAAATGACTATGTCAGAGACTGCATTTAATGGATAAACAGCAGCAATCGGAGCTACCTCCGGTCACTGTTCTTATACAGGAGGATGTAAGTTCAGCTCCTGAGGCTGATCCTTACACCTGCACCTGAAACTTGACATACTATTATGCCACCCATCGGGAACGGCTTAAAAAACACTGCAACCTGATGTGACTGTCTCTGCAATATACTTAAACGACTACATACAGAGCATTTTGGTGTCTCTTTAGAATGTTTGGAGACAAGTGTTTTGTTTTTTTATGCTTTTTAAAATATATCATGCTCTGTGTACTTTCTTTCCACCCAAAACCCTCTCTTTAAAGGTTTAAAACTGCCAAAAAAATCCATATATAATAATGCTCCACCACCACCACAATGCTTAAAAAAATTGAAATGGGGCATTTTAACATGTTTTAAAACATAAAAAAAAAATTGTGGGGCTTTATGACATTGTTAAGACTTCTGGGGAATAAGACAAAATACCATAATTTGATATATCAGTACAGCAAGGGAATAAGTTTACTTAGAACTGAATTTTCCTAGAACAGATTAAAATAGGAATCTGAATTTACCTTGAATTTGCAGAGGTCAAACAAACGCAAGTTGACAAAATCTTAAAATTCCTGTGCAAGGTAAGTGCAATTTCAGGATGTATTTAGTTCAATGTCCGGACCAATCTTCTATAATGGAATATGTAGCTCTTACATTAAAAAAAATGCTCAGTCTGTCATGTTCGCAAAGAGCCAAAGTGATGTATCATTTAAGTTTCTACCCGTGCATTATTTTCAATGTAAAAGCAGCCTCTTCCATTATAAAGGTTGTTGTTTACTAGATTGGTCAGGTCACTGAGCTGAATATATACTTGTCAGCATATATTTTTTATACTAAAGACAATTTTGATTTTGAATGTCTTCAATATGACCTATCCAAGGTTAGCAGCAGAGGTGCACTGTATCGTTAAATGGAATATTTGTAGTGTTGGGAGATAAAAATAAAAAAGGAACAATTTTCATGTTGTTCTAATAAAAAAAAAATCCTCATGTCAGATGCTTGAAAACTAAAGTGCCCGACGTGTGCTGCAAGTTTAATATGGACTGAAATATTGTAGCAATCTACTAGACTTTACCACTACAGCCACTGGTCCAATGCCGTGATTATAAACACTGCACGTTGTCTGTTAATGGGGGTATAAAAATGTTATTAAGAGTTCTGGAAGGATCAAGGAGCCGTTATGTTCAAACCAAAGCTGCCCAATCAATCATCTTTTTCCTCCTGCAAGTTTGCTCAACTTTTAGACAAACCTGTGGATCATTTGCATCAGTAAATGTGTGACAATTATTTAATAATTCTGTTTTCATTGGTTGTGTAGTAATCGGCGCTGTAGAAAAATCTTGGTCTTGGCAAAATAGAAATCCCAAACTTCACAGGAACCTGCATTTATACACAGGAGCCAATCCAGGGAAGCAAAACTGCAGGAAGGGGGGGGGGGGAAGAGATCAGCTGTCTGAACCAATGATGAGAGAGAAGGCTCGTCCCCGACTACAACAGCCTTCTTGTAGACACTGCATAAACTTAAAGGGGTGTTCCCGACTCCAAGATCCTATCCCAATATGTGTGAGGTGTAATAATAATAATATTAGCAAATACCTCCATTTAGAAATGCAGTACAGTTTTTCTTATTAGCTATGTCTCTTTCCTCATGTGCAGGCATTGAAGGACATTAGGTATCCATAGCTACGACCACTGATATAGTGACAGTTAGCTAGTTGCTTGTGGTCATAACCATGGATACCCAAGGTCCTGCAATGCTTGCACATGAGGAAAGAAAAATCGTAAATCAGAAAAACTATACATTTCTAATGGGAGGTATTTGCTAATATTATTATTACTCGTATATACTCGCTTATAAGCCAAGTTTTTCAGCACTTTTTTTTGTGCTGAAAACGCCACCCTAGGGTTATACACGAGTCATTGTCCCAGAAGATGGCAGGGGAGGGGGAGCGGCAAAGCAGCGGGTCACAGGAGGCAGGAGCCGGCAGCTGCGGCTAAAGCCTGTGCCTGCTGCTAAAGAGAAATTAATATTCACTGCACTGGCACTGAATATTCATTTCTCTTATAGAGTGCACAGTGTCAGCCACAGCCATCATCTTCCAGCAGCTGCCGGGCTATCATGGGTGCGTGCCAGGGTGGATAAAACACGGATTTTGGTAAAGACTTACCTGTAAAATCCTTTTCAGCGAAGGAAGGAAGAGAGACACAGTAATTCATTACTGATGGGTAGGCGGAGCCCCAGATCAGGATGTTACCTCAGATCAAAAGAGTGATGACTGGCTGGCCCCTCCAGCTCGGGCTCCTCCTACTCAGCTCCAGTCGTATCAAAGCTTTTAGGAAAAGAGCCAAGATCACCAGCGGAGCAACATAACCCCTTCTGAAGGAACTTCAGAGAAAAAACACAAGGATACAGGTTATGCATGCAAAGAAAGCCAAAAACCACAGAGTTCCAGGTACTACTCACGGAACCTGACTACTGCGATGAGCTGGCGATGCTGGAACAGAGCCTTAGCGCGCTGACCTCAGCCCAGATAATCGCTATCAGATAAGGGTCGCGCTGCATCTGAAAACATCAACACACTTCTGCCGTGGGAGGGTACTGTGTCTCTCTTCCTTCCTTCGCTGAAAAGGATTTTACAGGTAAGTCTTTACCAAAATCCGTGTTTCAGCTGCAGATGAAGGAAGAGAGCCACAGTAATTCATTACTGATGGGACGTCCCAAAGCAGTTCAAAAATAAGGGTGGGAAAAAACCAACAAAAAGGCAGAAACCCAACAACCTTAACAATAAAGCGCAACCAGCGCTAAACACAAGTTCATCCAGAACTTTAAACTACAGCTGCCTGCAGGACCCTACGTCCGAGGGCTGCATCAGCGGAAGCACTGACGTCCACTTTATAAAATCTTGTAAACGTGTGGACAGAGCGCCAAGTCGCCGCTCGGCAAAGCTGCACTGCCGAAGCACCTTGATGAAAAGCCCACGATGAAGCCACAGCTCTCGTGGAATGGGCTCGAATCTTAATCGGGCAAGATTCACCCCGAAGACGGTAAGCTTCCAAAATAGCTGACCGGATCCAACGAGCTATAGAACCCTTGGAAGCTCGTTGACCACGCCGACGACCTGCCGGAACCACAAACAGGGAGTCCGTCTTACGAAAACCTTGAGTAATAGATAGATAAAACTTCAAGGCCCGCACTAAATCCAATGTGTGTAAATCTCGCTCTTTCGTATTCTTCGGATCCGGACAGAGTGAAGGCAACACAATATCCTGGTTAACATGAAATTGTGACACCACTTTAGGCAAAAAATCACCCCGAGTGCGAAGCACTACACGATCCGGAAAAAACTCCAGAAAAGGAGGCGAGCAAGAAAGAGCTGCCAATTCAGAAACTCTCCTCAAGGAAGTGACTGCAACAAGGAAAGCCACCTTCCAAGAAAGTAAAGAAAGGCTAGCAGAAACCATAGGTTCAAAAGGTTTATGCTGAAGAGCCTCCAAAACAAGGTTGAGCCGCCAAGGAGACACGGGTGCCTTCCGCGGCGGAAACTTACGAGAGATACCTCGGAAAAAAGAGATCACGTCTCTATTCGAAGCAATGGTTCTCCGGAATAATAAGGACAGAGCAGAAATCTGACCTTTCAGAGTGCTAACTGCCAAACCCTTGTCTAGCCCATGCTGCAGAAAAGCCAACAGGTTGGGAATGGAAAATTTTCTCGGGTTCCGAGAAGACCCCAAACACCACGAAAAGAAGGTTTCCCAAATTTTGTGGTAAATCCTAGAAGTAGCCGGACATCTTGCAGCACGAAGGGTAGCAATGACCTCGGCTGAAAAACCTCTACGGGTCAAGATCTCGGTCTCAAGAGCCACGCCGTCAAACGCAGGGACATCAAGTCCGGATGACAAATGGGCCCCTGAGTCAACAAGTCCTGTTGAAGAGGGAGTGGAAACGGAGGTGCCGCCAACAGCGACATTATTGTCGAGAACCACACCCTTCTTGGCCAGTCTGGAGCTATCAGAATAGCTGGAATTCTCTCTAGTCTGATCCGACGCAGCACTAGAGGAAGTAAGGATATTGGCGGGAATACATAGATCAGCTTGAACTGATCCCACTGAGCCACTAGAGCATCCACCGCCACCGCCTTCGGGTCCTTGTACCTGGACATGAATGTCGGTAACTTGGCATTGGACCTGGAAGCCATCAAATCCACTTGGGGGGTTCCCCAGCGAGAGCACAGTAGTGCAAAGACTTCCGGGTGGAGGCTCCATTCCCCGGGATCCATCCTTCTGCGACTGAGAAAGTCCGCTGTAATATTCTGAACCCCTGGAATGTGAATCGCCGAAATGGCTGGTACATTGGCCTCTGCCCAAATCAGAATTCGGGACACCTCTACCATGAGTCTGGAACTCCTTGTCCCACCTTGGTGATTGATATACGCGACAGCCGTCGCATTGTCTGTCTGTACACGGACTGGCAGACCGCTCAAAGGGACCGTCCAATGTTGGAGGCAAAGAAAAATCGCCCTCAATTCCAGGATGTTGATCGGAAGCACAGACTCTTCCGGTGACCATACCCCCTGAATCCAGAGATTGTTCCAAACACCCCCCCAGCCCGTCAGGCTGGCATCGGTGGTTATGACTGACCACTTCAGAGGGAGGAAAGACTTCCCCAGGGAGAATGCCCCTGGACGTAACCACCATTCTAGAGAATCCCGCACCGCGCGAGAAATGGTGACACTGCAATCCAGCGATTGCGACTGGTTCCATCGACTCAAGATGAACCTTTGAAGAGTCCTGGAGTGGAACTGGGCAAAAGGAATTGCCTCCATGGACGCCACCATCAGTCCCAGAAGACGCATACACTTCCGTAGGGACATTGCCATTGAGGATGTCATAATCTGTACATGTCGAAGAAGACATGACTGTTTGTCTGGTGGTAGGGAAACTACCGACCGAAACGTGTCGAGATGCATTCCCAAAAAGAGAATTGTCCTCGATGGTACCAGGGACGACTTCTCCCAATTGACCAGCCAACCGAAGTCTTTCAGAAACTGAAGAGACAAATCCCGAGCCGTCAATGCCTCCTCCTCCGAGGAAGCCACGATCAAAAGATCGTCCAGATAAGGGAGAATCGTAATCCCCTGTCTTCGAAGGAGTGCCATGAGGGGCGCCAGAACTTTTGTAAAGACCCTTGGCGCTGAGGCTAAGCCGAACGGCAGAGCCACGAACTGGTAATGATTCTGACCTATGGCAAATCGAAGAAAGCGCTGATGAGCCTTTCCGATGGGAATATGCAAATAGGCGTCGCGAATGTCGATTGACACCAGAAAATCGTTCTGTGACAGAGCTGCCACAACGGAACGAAGCGACTCCATGTGAAATTTCCGGGCATGGACATGCCGGTTTAATCGCTTGAGATCCAGAATCGGGCGAAATTTGTTCTCCTTTTTGGGAACTATAAAAAGGTTGGAATAAAAACCTTTCCCTCGGTCCTCTGACGGAACCGGTATCACTACACCCTTTTGTAGTAGCGATTCGACCTCTCGCTGTAGAGCGACAACAAGCTCGGGTTCCGACGGAACGCGAGATTGACAAAAAACATTTGGGGGTTGAGAAGCAAACTCTATGAAATAGCCTGCCGACACTATCCGCGTTACCCAGGAATCTGGAACGCGAGCCATCCAAGTCTCCTTGAAAAGAAGCAGGCGACCCCCCACTCGAGAATCCTCGAGTGGACCCCTGGCGTCAATCCGACTTTGCGGTTTTCTTGTCAAGTTCCCGCTTGTTCTGGCGGAAACTCTGCTTCCAGGGAGTACGAGTTTTCTGAGAGGATTTCTTTCCTGAGAAAGAAGGACGACCCGATCCCCACGAGGAGTGACTAGATCGTCCTCGGCCCCGAAAGGACCGCCGACCACTATAAACACCAGGCTTACTGGACACCGAGGCCATGGCCCTTCGCTGTGGTAATGCTGATTCCTTTGCCTTAGCCTTGGAAATCAGCTCTGTGAGGTCGGATCCAAAAAGATGGCCACCCTTGTAAGGTAATGCCAACAACCCTTGTTTGGAAACTGCGTCCCCGGCCCACTGTCTGAGCCATAAAGCTCTTCTGACTGTGACCGCTGAAGCTTGCGCTTTGGCCAGCAGAGATGCCGTATCCAGACCGGCATCAAAGATATAACAGGCTGCCGTTTCTAACCATTCACAAGTTTCCCGTATCTCAGATAACGGAGATTCATTTTGCAACTCCGTCTTCAGACGTGCCAACCAGCTTAGAGAAGCTCTAGCAGCACACATGGATCCTAGCACTGCTCGAAATCCATGACCCGCAGCCTCATAGCTTGCTTTTGCCGCCAATTCTGCCTTTCTATCCAAAGGCTCCTGTAAGCTCGCTTTTCCCTTAATAGGGAGTAGTGAGGATTTATTAAGCTGAGATAAAGACACATCCACTTCAGGAGCAGAGGTCCAATTAGCCTTTAACTCCGTAGAGCAAGGATAAAGTGTATCAAAGAAATGCGTTCCATGAAAACGCTTATCTGGACATAGACGTTCCTCCTCTATTACACTATTAAGCTCATCCAGAGCTGGCAATGTTGTACGCGAAGCACGGGACTCCTGGAACATGCGTGCTGATTTACCAGGACGACTAGTTACCTCCTCCGGTAACTGTAGTATATCTCTCATGGCTTCAATTAATGCCTCCGTACGCTTCGTCATAGAGGAACGCCCCTGCGGCTCGTCCGCATCTGAATCGGATATTTCTCCATCCGAATATAAAGGGGAACTCTGCCCAATATCAGATACATCTGACTCGCTCCGTGTAGAGGCCGGTAACGGCCTGCGTCGCTTCCTCTGAGAGGCATTAGCAGACACATATTGACCTAAAAGGTCAGATAAGTTATTAATCGATCGAGCGATATCATCCAATTTTCCACCGCTGTCGACCGCAGCGCTAGACGCTGTGGAGGTCTGCGTATCTGATTGCCGCAATGGCACTGGGACGTGATCCGCGGCATCTGAACTCTGATTAGACATGTCTCATCTGTATGAGCAGGTCAAAGCGGTAATACCAGCAAAAAACTATGCGGTTTTTTTTTTTTTTTTTTTTTTTTCAAACGCTGAAGGGTTAACGCTCCACCAAGCAGAGTTACCCCAGCGGTATTCAGTCAGCAAATTTAGCAGGTAGAAATAACCCTCAAAGGGGTTAATATTGCAAACTCACCAAAATATATATATATTTGTGAGTCCCAGCCAATTTTTATGTCTCTGATGAGACTGCAGCTGCAGGATAGCGATCGCTGCGCTGCGGGGTGAGGAATCCACACTCACCCAGCTGGCCGTGGTGTCTATATGAGGAGGGGAGCGGTCCGAGGAGCCCAGGAGCCTGAGTAATGGCCGCCACAGTGAGGGGGTCGCAGGAGAAAAGCCAGAGCGCGCGTCTTCCTGCTCAAAAGACCGGGATCGCTAGGCCACGCCCCCTGCTAGCTCAAATAATGAGCGCGAACTCTCCCCGCTCCTGCTCCCTCTCTGTCCTGCAGCTATCTGCCTGCGGACAAAAAATCACCACATCTTCATGTAGTAGCGCTGTCACAGCAGCGCTGAAGCATACTGACTTTACATGTAGTAGCGCTGTCACAGCAGCGCTGAAGCTTACTGACATTACATGTATTAGCGCTGTCACAGTAGCGCTGAAGCATACTGACTTTACATGTAGTAGCGCTGTCACAGCAGCGTTGAAGCATACTGACATTACATGTAGTAGCGCTGTCACAGTAGCGCTGAAACACTGACATAGTAACGCTGACATTAGTAATAGCGCTGCTCATTCAGACGCTAAAGCACTCACACATAATTATTATTAAAATTTGTGTGGAGTACTCACCAGCCAAGGCGCCACAGGGACCCTCAGGGGTTTCTGGCGCAGTGCCCATGCTTCCCTCCAGGGCGAAAAACGCAGTGACCGCACGTGTGGTTTGCGTTCCCGCCAGAGAAGCTCTCCTCATCCCCCAGGGCCGGCAAGGATTCTGCAGGGACTTTGAGTAAATACAGATCCGCCAAGGGAGAGGTTGGGGTACAGCAGCGCTGATACCCCTGAGACCTCTAGACCAACTAGTGATCCAAGTCTCCTGTCCGAATATTAAAATAATAAAATTTTCTGAGGAGCTGCATTAGCAGCGACCATCCTCTGGACCTCAAATCTTAGACTGGAGCTGAGTAGGAGGAGCCCGAGCTGGAGGGGCCAGCCAGTCATCACTCTTTTGATCTGAGGTAACATCCTGATCTGGGGCTCCGCCTACCCATCAGTAATGAATTACTGTGGCTCTCTTCCTTCATCTGCAGCTGAAAATCAATGATTTTTTTTAAAAAAAATCAAAAAAAATCGGATTTTTTTGATTTAAATCAGATTTTTTTGATTTAAATCGGATTTTTTTCAATAAACTGCTTTTTGAGGAAAATATTTTACCATCCAAAGGTTCTTCCATCATGAGATAAAGCTGAGTTGTTTAACTCAGTAGAATAAAGGCTGTATATGTGTAACATTCACAATGCCATGCTCTTCCAGAGGTTTCTGTAGGATTAGTGGGCAGTTTCTCTCCTATATTATCACAGACGCTCGCTTTACTTACGCAGTTCTCAAAACTGAATTTGACTCCGCAGAGGTCCCAGCCTCTTCTTCACGGCAAAAATGTTACAACATGAACAGAGTTGAGAAAAAGACCTTAATCCTATTGTTCTACAAACCTATATGAATACAGAATCAACCCCTTCAGTGCCAAGTCCAAGAAGTTAGACAAAATGTTTCTAATTGTTTGGAGTGGAATAGATCTGCACAACACAAGAAGAATGTGAATCTAAGTGTGAGGAGGAGGAAGGGCAAGCAGACAAGAAAATGAAAGTGAAACTTTGAGCACAATACTGCAGCATAGCCACAGACAGACAAGTCTGGATCTGTTTGTGTGTACGATCTGAGGTTTATTACATTCTTTCCTTATAATGGCAGCAGGCCATAAAAGAGACCCAGTTTGGGAATATTTTAATGAAGCTCCTTCGCCTATCGGTAAGGCAGGCATGCGTGCAAAATGCAAACGATGCAACAAAGAGATGCAAGGCCTGGTGGCGCGAATGAGGCAACATCATGAGAAGTGCGGTGATGAAGATGACCAAAGAAACACTTCTGAACAGGCAGGATCTTCAGGTTGGTAAACTTTTTTATTGAATCCTATTTCTAAAGACTGAACGGTCATGTGTGAGAAAAATTATATTTCTTATTATTACTGCATGTTACTGTCATTTGGTACAGTTATGAAGAAAAACAAATATTCCTTTTGGGGCAGTGCTGTGTTGTGTACAATAAGCAGAAATTGTATAAACAATAAAATAACAGCATTGACTTTTTTTGTTTAGGGGAATTCATGGATTCTGGAAACTATCCACCTCCAAGATCACCATCATCCTGTTCTACAGTTTCAGAGTTATCCATCCAGGAAAGTGCTTCATTAGCAGCAGCAGCATCATCAGACACCCACAGCCACATATCACCATCACCCAAAAGGAAGAAAAAACCTTTACCTCCTGGAACCACCATAGATAGGTTTGTGATAAGAACTAGCAGATTAGAAAAAGAGTTTATTTATGCAACGAACTCTTCTTTCCGTCTGACTGAGAACCCACATTTCATTAATATGGTTCAGTCACTGAGACCAGGATACAGTCCACCCAGCAGAGCTGATGTTGCAGGGAAACTGCTGGATCAAGTGTATGACAGAGAAATGGAGCAATGTGCAACAGCTCTGGAGGGTAAAATTGTTAACCTAAGTATTGATGGGTGGAGTAATGTCCACAATGATCCTATTGTATGTGCTTGTATAACAACAGAAGAAGGTAAAGTCTTCCTTGCACAAACAACTGATACGTCAGGAAATGCACACACAGCAGAATACTTACAAGAAGTGGCAGTAAAAGCTATAACAACATGTGAACAAAAATTCAACTGTCTAGTACGCAGTTTGGTCACTGACAATGCTGCAAACGTATCCAAGATGAGAAGAAATTTAGAAGAGCAGGGAGGGAATACAAAGCTAATAACATATGGTTGCAGTGCTCATTTGCTGCACCTCTTAGCCAAAGACTTAAGTGAAAGTGTTCCAGAAATAAAGGCTAATGTTGTTGAAATTGCTAAATACTTCCGTAATAATCATTTTGCTGCAGCAGCTCTGAAAAGGATGGGTGGAACCAAGCTAACGCTCCCACAAGATGTTAGATGGAACTCTGTGGTGGACTGTTTTGAGCAGTATATCAAAAACTGGCCTATTCTGACGACACTTTGTGAAGAAAATCGAGATAAAATAGATGGCACTGTCATGGCTAAAATCCTCAACATTGGGCTTAAGAGAAATGTTGAACATATGCTGAGCTTCCTGAAACCCATCTCTCAAGCTTTAAACAAAATACAGAAAAATAGCTGTTTTATTGCGGATGCTGTTGAAATTTGGAAGGAACTGAGTGAACACTTAAAAACAGAACTACAAATGGACAGAATTAAATTACAAGCAGTAAACAAACGAATGGGACAAGCACTGACTCCAGCTCATTTTTTGGCAAATATTGTCAATATCCAATATCAGGGTCAAAACCTAAGTGCTGAGGAAGAGGAGTTAGCTATGACATGGGTATCCAGCAATCATCCATCTTTAATGCCAACTATAATAAACTTCAGAGCTAAGGGGGAACCATTCAAAAAACACGGATTTTGGTAAAGACTTACCTGTAAAATCCTTTTCAGCGAAGGAAGGAAGAGAGACACAGTATTCATTACTGATGGGTAGGCGGAGCCCCAGATCAGGATGTTACCTCAGATCAAAAGAGTGATGACTGGCTGGCCCCTCCAGCTCGGGCTCCTCCTACTCAGCTCCAGTCGTATCAAAGCTTTTAGGAAAAGAGCCAAGATCACCAGCGGAGCAACATAACCCCTTCTGAAGGAACTTCAGAGAAAAAACACAAGGATACAGGTTATGCATGCAAAGAAAGCCAAAAACCACAGAGTTCCAGGTACTACTCACGGAACCTGACTACTGCGATGAGCTGGCGATGCTGGAACAGAGCCTTAGCGCGCTGACCTCAGCCCAGATAATCGCTATCAGATAAGGGTCGCGCTGCATCTGAAAACATCAACACACTTCTGCCGTGGGAGGGTGCTGTGTCTCTCTTCCTTCCTTCGCTGAAAAGGATTTTACAGGTAAGTCTTTACCAAAATCCGTGTTTCAGCTGCAGATGAAGGAAGAGAGCCACAGTATTCATTACTGATGGGACGTCCCAAAGCAGTTCAAAAATAAGGGTGGGAAAAAACCAACAAAAGGCAGAAACCCAACAACCTTAATAACAAAGCGCAACCAGCGCTAAACACAAGTTCATCCAGAACTTTAAACTACAGCTGCCTGCAGGACCCTACGTCCGAGGGCTGCATCAGCGGAAGCACTGACGTCCACTTTATAAAACCTTGTAAACGTGTGGACAGAGCGCCAAGTCGCCGCTCGGCAAAGCTGCACTGCCGAAGCACCTTGATGAAAAGCCCACGATGAAGCCACAGCTCTCGTGGAATGGGCTCGAATCTTAATCGGGCAAGATTCACCCGAAGACGGTAAGCTTCCAAAATAGCTGACCGGATCCAACGAGCTATAGAACCCTTGGAAGCTCGTTGACCACGCCGACGACCTGCCGGAACCACAAACAGGGAGTCCGTCTTACGAAAACCTTGAGTAATAGATAGATAAAACTTCAAGGCCCGCACTAAATCCAATGTGTGTAAATCTCGCTCTTTCGTATTCTTCGGATCCGGACAGAGTGAAGGCAACACAATATCCTGGTTAACATGAAATTGTGACACCACTTTAGGCAAAAAATCACCCCGAGTGCGAAGCACTACACGATCCGGAAAAAACTCCAGAAAAGGAGGCGAACAAGAAAGAGCTGCCAATTCAGAAACTCTCCTCAAGGAAGTGACTGCAACAAGGAAAGCCACCTTCCAAGAAAGTAAAGAAAGGCTAGCAGAAACCATAGGTTCAAAAGGTTTATGCTGAAGAGCCTCCAAAACAAGGTTGAGCCGCCAAGGAGACACGGGTGCCTTCCGCGGCGGAAACTTACGAGAGATACCTCGGAAAAAGGAGAGCACGTCTCTATTCGAAGCAATGGTTCTCCGGAACAATAAGGACAGAGCAGAAATCTGACCTTTCAGAGTGCTAACTGCCAAACCCTTGTCTAGCCCATGCTGCAGAAAAGCCAACAGGTTGGGAATGGAAAATTTTCTCGGGTTCCGAGAAGACCCCAAACACCACGAAAAGAAGGTTTCCCAAATTTTGTGGTAAATCCTAGAAGTAGCCGGACATCTTGCAGCACGAAGGGTAGCAATGACCTCGGCTGAAAAACCTCTACGGGTCAAGATTTCGGTCTCAAGAGCCACGCCGTCAAACGCAGGGACATCAAGTCCGGATGACAAACGGGCCCCTGAGTCAACAAGTCCGGTTGAAGAGGGAGTGGAAACGGAGGTGCCGCCAACAGCGACATTATTGTCGAGAACCACACCCTTCTTGGCCAGTCTGGAGCTATCAGAATAGCTGGAATTCTCTCTAGTCTGATCCGACGCAGCACTAGAGGAAATAAGGATATCGGCGGGAATACATAGATCAGCTCGAACTGATCCCACTGAGCCACTAGAGCATCCACCGCCACCGCCTTCGGGTCCTTGTACCTGGACATGAATGTCGGTAACTTGGCATTGGACCTGGATGCCATCAAATCCACTTGGGGGGTTCCCCAGCGAGAGCACAGTAGTGCAAAGACTTCCGGGTGGAGGCTCCATTCCCCGGGATCCATCCTTCTGCGACTGAGAAAGTCCGCTGTAATATTCTGAACCCCTGGAATGTGAATCGCCGAAATGGCTGGTACATTGGCCTCTGCCCAAATCAGAATTCGGGACACCTCTACCATGAGTCTGGAACTCCTTGTCCCACCTTGGTGATTGATATACGCGACAGCCGTCGCATTGTCTGTCTGCACACGGACTGGCAGACCGCTCAAAGGGACCGTCCAATGTTGGAGGCAAAGGAAAATCGCCCTCAATTCCAGGATGTTGATCGGAAGCACAGACTCTTCCGGTGACCATACCCCCTGAATCCAGAGATTGTTCCAAACACCCCCCAGCCCGTCAGGCTGGCATCGGTGGTTATGACTGACCACTTCAGAGGGAGGAAAGACTTCCCCAGGGAGAATGCCCCTGGACGTAACCACCATTCTAGAGAATCCCGCACCGCGCGAGAAATGGTGACACTGCAATCCAGCGATTGCGACTGATTCCATCGACTCAAGATGAACCTTTGAAGAGTCCTGGAGTGGAACTGGGCAAAAGGAATTGCCTCCATGGACGCCACCATCAGTCCCAGAAGACGCATACACTTCCGTAGGGACATTGCCGTTGAGGATGTCATAATCTGTACATGTCGAAGAAGACATGACTGTTTGTCTGGTGGTAGGGAAACTACCGACCGAAACGTGTCGAGATGCATTCCCAAAAAGAGAATTGTCCTCGATGGTTCCAGGGACGACTTCTCCCAATTGACCAGCCAACCGAAGTCTTTCAGAAACTGAAGAGACAAATCCCGAGCCGTCAACGCCTCCTCCTCCGAGGAAGCCACGATCAAAAGATCGTCCAGATAAGGGAGAATCGTAATCCCTGTCTTCGAAGGAGTGCCATGAGGGGCGCCAGAATTTTTATAAAGACCCTTGGCGCTGAGGCTAAGCCGAACGGCAGAGCCACGAACTGGTAATGATTCTGACCTATGGCAAATCGAAGAAAGCGCTGATGAGCCTTTCCGATGGGAATATGCAAATAGGCGTCGCGAATGTCGATTGACACCAGAAAATCGTTCTGTGACAGAGCTGCCACAACGGAACGAAGCGACTCCATGCGAAATTTCCGGGCATGGACATGCCGGTTTAATCGCTTGAGATCCAGAATCGGGCGAAATTTGTTCTCCTTTTTGGGAACTATAAAAAGGTTGGAATAAAAACCTTTCCCTCGGTCCTCTGACGGAACCGGTATCACTACACCCTTTTGTAGTAGCGATTCGACCTCTCGCTGTAGAGCGACAACAAGCTCGGGTTCCGACGGAACGCGAGATTGACAAAAAACATTTGGGGGTTGAGAAGCAAACTCTATGAAATAGCCTGCCGACACTATCCGCGTTACCCAGGAATCTGGAACGCGAGCCATCCAAGTCTCCTTGAAAAGAAGCAGGCGACCCCCCACTCGAGAATCCTCGAGTGGACCCCTGGCGTCAATCCGACTTTGCGGGTTTCTTGTCAAGTTCCCGCTTGTTCTGGCGGAAACTCTGTTTCCCAGGGAGTACGAGTTTTCTGAGAGGATTTCTTTCCTGAGAAAGAAGGACGACCCGATCCCCACGAGGAGTGACTAGATCGTCCTCGGCCCCGAAAGGACCGCCGACCACTATAAACACCAGGCTTACTGGACACCGAGGCCATGGCCCTTCGCTGTGGTAATGCTGATTCCTTCGCCTTAGCCTTGGAAATCAGCTCTGTGAGGTCGGATCCAAAAAGATGGCCACCCTTGTAAGGTAAGGCCAACAACCCTTGTTTGGAAACTGCGTCCCCGGCCCACTGTCTGAGCCATAAAGCTCTTCTGACTGTGACCGCTGAAGCTTGCGCTTTGGCCAGCAGAGATGCCGTATCCAGACCGGCATCAAAGATATAACAGGCTGCCGTTTCTAACCATTCACAAGTTTCCCGTATCTCAGATAACGGAGATTCATTTTGCAACTCCGTCTTCAGACGTGCCAACCAGCTTAGAGAAGCTCTAGCAGCACACATGGATCCTAGCACTGCTCGAAATCCATGACCCGCAGCCTCATAGCTTGCTTTTGCCGCCAATTCTGCCTTTCTATCCAAAGGCTCCTGTAAGCTCGCTTTTCCCTTAATAGGGAGTAGAGAGGATTTACTAAGCTGAGACAAAGACACATCCACTTCAGGAGCAGAAGTCCAATTAGCCTTTAACTCCGTAGAGCAAGGATAAAGTGTATCAAAGAAATGCGTTCCATGAAAACGCTTATCTGGACATAGACGTTCCTCCTCTATTACACCATTAAGCTCATCCAGAGCTGGCAATGTTGTGCGCGAAGCACGGGACTCCTGGAAAATGCGTGCTGATTTACCAGGACGACTAGTTACCTCCTCCGGTAACTGTAGTATATCTCTCATGGCTTCAATTAATGCCTCCGTACGCTTCGTCATAGAGGAACGCCCCTGCGGCTCGTCCGCATCTGAATCGGATATTTCTCCATCCGAATTTAAAGGGGAACTCTGCCCAATATCAGATACATCTGACTCGCTCCGTGTAGAGGCCGGTAACGGCCTGCGTCGCTTCCTCTGAGAGGAATTAGCAGACACATATTGACCTAAAAGGTCAGATAAGTTATTAATCGATCGAGCGATATCATCCAATTTTCCACCGCTGTCGACCGCAGCGCTAGACGCTGTGGAGGTCTGCGTATCTGATTGCCGCAATGGCACTGGGACGTGATCCGCGGCATCTGAACTCTGTTCAGACATGTCTCACCTGTATGAGCAGGTCAAAGCGGTAATACCAGCAAAAAACGATGCGGTTTTTTTTTTTTTTTTTTTTCAAACGCTGAAGGGTTAACGCTCCACTAAGCAGAGTTACCCCAGCGGTATTCAGTCAGCAAATTTAGCAGGTAGAAATAACCCTCAAAGGGGTTAATATTGCAAACTCACCAAAAATATATATATTTGTGAGCCCCAGCCAATTTTTATGTCTCTGATGAGACTGCAGCTGCAGGATAGCGATCGCTGCGCTGCGGGGTGAGGAATCCGCACTCACCCAGCTGGCCGTGGTGTCTATATGAGGAGGGGAGCGGTCCGAGGAGCCCAGGAGCCTGAGTAATGGCCGCCACAGTGAGGGGGTCGCAGGAGAAAAGCCAGACGCGCGCGTCTTCCTGCTCAAAAGACCGGGATAGATAGGCCACGCCCCCTGCTAGCTCAAATAATGAGCGCGAAACTCTCCCCGCTCCTGCTCCCTCTCTGTCCTGCAGCTATCTGCCTGCGGACAAAAAATCACCACATCTTCATGTAGTAGCGCTGTCACAGCAGCGCTGAAGCATACTGACATTACATGTAGTAGCGCTGTCACAGCAGCGCTGAAGCATACTGACATTACATGTAGTAGCGCTGTCACAGCAGCGCTGAAGCATACTGACATTACATGTAGTAGCGCTGTCACAGCAGCGCTGAAGCATACTGACATTACATGTAGCAGCGCTGTCACAGTAGCGCTGAAGCATACTGACATTACGTGTAGTAGCGCTGTCACAGCAGCGCTGAAGCATACTGACATTACATGTAGTAACGCTGTCACAGCAGCGCTGAAGCATACTGACATACATGTAGTAACGCTGTCACAGCAGCGCTGAAGCATACTGACATTAGTAATAGCGCTGCTCATTCAGACGCTAAAGCACTCACACATAATTATTATTAAAATTTGTGTGGAGTACTCACCAGCCAAGGCGCCACAGGGACCCTCAGGGGTTTCTGGCGCAGTGCCCATGCTTCCCCCCAGGGCGAAGAACGCAGTGACCGCACGTGTGGTTTGCGTTCCCGCCAGAGAAGTCTCCTCATCCCCCAGGGCCGGCAAGGATTCTGCAGGGACTTTGAGTAAATACAGATCCGCCAAGGGAGAGGTTGGGGTACAGCAGCGCTGATACCCCTGAGACCTCTAGACCAACTAGTGATCCAAGTCTCCTGTCCGAATATTAAAATAATAAAATCTTCTGAGGAGCTGCATTAGCAGCGACCATCCTCTGGACCTCAAATCTTAGACTGGAGCTGAGTAGGAGGAGCCCGAGCTGGAGGGGCCAGCCAGTCATCACTCTTTTGATCTGAGGTAACATCCTGATCTGGGGCTCCGCCTACCCATCAGTAATGAATACTGTGGCTCTCTTCCTTCATCTGCAGCTGAAAATATATGTTTGCTGAAGATATTTTAAGGAAGGTCACACCAGTAAACTGGTGGAAGTCACTTAAGCGCTTGGATTTAGAGACTGTTCAAGTAATGATTTCACTTTTAACAGCAGTAGCTTCTTCTGCAGGCGTTGAAAGAATATTCTCTTCCTTTGGACTCATTCATTCTAAATTGAGAAATCGGTTGGGACCCAATAAAGCAGGAAAGCTTGTTTTTCTTTTCCAGATTATGAATAGGAACAAAGAAGAAGATGATGATGAAGATGACGACGAGTGAGCTACAGAGGACAGCAGGGACAGTAGTATTTAAGTTTTTCATGTGTCGGCTGGGCTGACAGTCTAAGTTTCTTAAAATATATATATATTTTGTTTAGCCAAATTAGTTAACAAACATGGATGTTTGTTTAAGCAAATAACTTATGCTGTAATGTTGTTATTGTTTCAGTTGAATAAATCTATTTAAATTGTTATTAAGGTCAGGATTATTTTTCTCCTTCCTAAGTACAACAGAACAGTGGTGTCCAAATATGAATGATTAACCCATTAAAACTGGGGAGAAAAAAGTAATATAAAAAGTGATTCTAAAAATCTTCATCTACTTGCATGTTAAAGTAGCAAGAACTAGTTTAGGTAGAAACTTTGATTTAAATCACTGATTTAAATCAAGCCTTACTGACTAGTGATTTAAATCATGATTTAAATCAGTTTGATTTAAATCAAATCCACCCTGGTGCGTGCTACTTAAGAGTTATGAATATTCACCTCTCTCCAATCCCATAGGCGTTGAGAGAGGTGAATATTCATTACCTTAATGAGTGGGGACACGTGATCGCCCATCAGCTGGAGCTGCGGGCACCAGAACAAGATGCTGCGAGGGCGAGCAGGGAAAGTAAGTAGAATGCTATGGTTTTTTTTTATGCTTTTCTTATGGGGGTCATGCTTTTAAGGATAGGGATGAGGAACCATGCAGACAACTATAGGGATAAAAAGTCATTCAGACAAGGATAGGGATGAGGAGCCATGCATACAAAGATGGGGATGAGGAGCCATGCATACAAAGATGGGGATGAGGAACCATGCATACCAGGATAGGGATGAGGGTGCAATGCATACCGGGTTTTACTCGAGTCAATAAGTTTTCCCAGTTTTTCGTGGCAAAATTAGGTGCCTCGGCTTATATTCGCATGGGCTTATACATGAGTATATACGGTACTCCATATTGGGATAGGCTCTTGGAGATGGGAATACCCCTTTAAGTCACACTGCATAGCTCTGCTTTAATATAGCGGATATGAGAAGCAGCCAAGCACAAAGGAAACCAAATAGTGTATAATCATCCCTTGTGAGGAACAAGACAAAAAGCAGAAGCTTTACCTGTATGCATTACGGATATGTTCCGGGGGAATCATTACACGGTCAGATTTTAGTACATGATGGACCAGTTCAGACAAGTGGTAGCTTTTACAGCGGATTAATTCCTTTGCAGAAATTTCAATATCACAAATTATTCGACCACATGCTGCATTTCTTTCAGCAAAACCACTCCGACCCTATAGGTAATAAATAATTAAAAAAAAATTATAAAGACACAATGGGAATGTCTGTACAACAAAAAGTAATTAAAGGGAATCTTACCACACTTTAGCTACGCCATCCAATAGCAGCATGATGTAGGGACAGAGACCCTGAAAAACTGATTTACCTGCTGCAGATCTACCAGATCTCTAATGCCAAGCCTTGTGTAACCCCAACCCATACCGACTAGCAGCTGTCAGTGTACACTGTGCATAGGCAGAAAGCTTCCAATCAGTAGTTATTTGGACTATACTGCAGCAGGCCAAATAATCCTGTAGTGATCATCTCTGGCTGATAAAATGGATGATAAGACAAATACAGTAAGCAGCCTAGTAATGGATATCGCTGGAATCAGAGTCTCTGCTGCTACATTATGCTGCTCTCAGATTACATAGAAAAAACCTGATGACAGATTCCCTTTAAAAAATGGGAAATGGTAGTTGTTACCTTCCTTCTCACAAAAAACAATTTCAACTGATTAGTTACTGCTCATCACTAAATAACGAATTACATTTGATTCAAATATATTTCAATATTAATCAAATTATATTTTTACAGTTACTACAGAACAAAAATTAATAAAGAGATGTAGAGCATTACATTAAATTGAGCTAGTTTAGGCATCAACTATGAGGTGTATAAATATCTACCAAAAAGCCATACAATGTAACTGTATTTTACAAACACAAGGAGCTCTCTTAAAATGGTATGTATAATACTTACCCCAAGTTTTGGCATAGTTGATCGTCTAAGGCGACCAATTTTTGACCAAAATGGAACTTTACATAAATTAATCCTCTGGAGCAAAACTTCAAGATCAAAACCATATATATCATGACCCTAAAAAAAAAAATATGTGATGAATGAGGAAAAACAGGTGTATAAAATCTGACCAATTGCATACTAGGACTTTTTAAGAGTACCTGTACGTTGTATATACAGTACAATGCGAACTGAGGACACCATGGCATAGGCAAGCAGGAGCTGAGCAGACAGGTATATAGGTTAATTGGAACAAAAATTACTGCAAGGGCGCAGTCAGACGACCATATGAATCGGAAAGAGATCAGACTGCAAAGCAAAAACTCACTGACAGCTCTTCAGACCCAAGCATGACAGCTTCATATGTTTCTAGGCAGCAATCACGCTTGGGTCGGGAATGCCAAGGCCATTCCGAATTTTTTGTAGTCCAATCCCCTCTTTTAAATCCCTGGTGTTTGCATGAATCTAGTTGGCGGTATTAACCATTTCACCCCCAAGTCTGGTTTCACCTTAATGACCAGTCAAAATCTTACAATTCTAACCAGTGTAATTTTATGTGGTAATAACTCTGGAACGCTTCCCAGGATCCCACTGATTCTGAGAATATTTTTGTGACAAAATGTACTTCATGATAGTGGTAAAATTTGTTCGATATGACTTGTGTTTATTTGTGAAAATAAAACAGAAATTTGGTGAAAATTTGGAAAATTTTGCTATTTTCAAACTTAGTTTTTATGCCTTTAAATCAGAGTTATGTCACACAAAATAGTTAATAAATAACATTTTCCACATGACTACTTTACATCAGCACAATTTTTGAAACAATTTTTTTTTGTTAGGAACATATAAGGGTCACAAGTTGACCAGTGATTTCTCATTTATCCAACAAAATGTACAAAACCTTTTTTTTTTTTTTTTTTTAGGGACCACATCACATTTGAAGTGACTTTGAGGGACCTTTATGACAGAAAGAACCCAAAAGTGACACCATTCTAAAACTGCAGTCCTCACGGTTCTCAAAACCACATTCAAGTAGTTTATTAACCCTTCAGGTGTGTCACAGGAACTGAAGCAATGTGGAAGGAAAAAAAACGAACATTTAACTTTTTTTCACAAAAATTTTATTTTAGACCCAAATTTTTTTATTTTCACAAGGGTAACAAGAAAAAAGACAGATTTTGGTAAGACCTTACCTGTAAAATCCTTTTCAGCGAAGGAAGGAAGAGAGACACAGTATTCATTACTGATGGGTAGGCGGAGCCCCAGACCAGGATGACACCTCAGATCAAAAGCGTGTTGACTGGCTGGCCCCTCCAGCTCGGGCTCCTCCTACTCAGCTCCTTCAGTCGTACCAAAGCTTTAGGGAAGAACCAAGATCACCAGCGGAGCAACATAACCCCTTCTGAAGGAACTTCAGAGAAACAACACAAAGAATACAGGTTATGCATGCAAAGTAAGGCAAACCACAGAGTTCCAGGTACTACTCACTGAACCTGACTACTGTGATGAGCTGGCGATGCTGGAACAGAGCCTTAGCGCGCTGACCTCAGCCCAGATAATCGCTATCAGGTAAGGGTCGCGCTGCATCTGAAAACATCAACACACTTCTGCCCTGGGAGGGTGCTGTGTCTCTCTTCCTTCCTTCGCTGAAAAGGATTTTACAGGTAAGGTCTTACCAAAATCCGTCTTTCAGCTGCAGATGGAAGGAAGAGAGCCACAGTATTCATTACTGATGGGACGTCCCAAAGCAGTTCAAAAAATAAGGGTGGGAAAAAACCAACAAAGGGCAGAAACCCAACAACCTTAACAAAAAGCGCAACCAGCGCTAAACACAAGTTCATCTAGAACTTTAAACTACAGCTGCCTGCAGGACCCTACGTCCGAGGGCTGCATCAGCGGAAGCACTGACGTCCACTTTATAAAACTTAGTAAACGTGTGGACAGAGCGCCAAGTCGCCGCCCGGCAGAGCTGAGCTGCCGAGGCCCCTTGACGAAAAGCCCACGATGAAGCCACAGCTCTCGTGGAATGGGCTCGAATCTTAATCGGGCAAGTTTCACCCCTAAGATGGTAAGCTTCCAAAATAGCTGACCGGATCCAACGAGCTATAGAATCCTTGGAAGCTCGTTGACCAGCCGACGACCTGCTGGAACCACAAACAGGAAGTCCGACTTACGAAAACCTTGAGTAATGGATAAATAAAACTTCAAGGCCCGCACTAAATCCAATGTGTGCAAAGCTCGCTCTTTCGCATTCTTCGGATCCGGACAGAGTGAAGGCAACACAATATCCTGGTTAACATGAAATTGTGACACTACTTTTGGTAAAAAATCACCCCGTGTGCGAAGCACTACACGATCCGGAAAAAACTCCAGAAAAGGAGGCGAGCAAGAAAGAGCTGCCAACTCAGAAACTCTTCTCAAAGAGGTGACCGCTACTAGGAAGGCCACCTTCCAAGAAAGTAAAGAAAGACTAGCAGAGTCCATAGGCTCAAAAGGTTTATGCTGAAGAGCCTCCAAAACAAGGTTGAGCCGCCAAGGAGACACAGGTGCCTTCCGCGGCGGAAACTTACGAGCTATACCGCGGAAAAAGGAAAGCACGTCCCTACGCGAGGCAATAGCTCTCCGGAATAATAAAGACAGAGCAGAAACCTGACCTCTCAGGGTGCTAACTGCCAAACCTTGTCTAACCCATGCTGCAGAAAAGCCAGCAAATTGGGAATGGAAAATTTCCTCGGGTTCCGTGAAGACCCCGAACACCACGAAAAGAAGGTTTCCAAGTTTTGTGGTAAATCCTAGTAGTAGCCGGACTTCTGGCAGCTCGAAGAGTAGCAATGACCTCGGCTGAAAAACCTCTACGAGTCAACATTTCGGTCTCAAGAGCCACGCCGTCAAACGCAGAAAACTTCAAGTCCGGATGACAAACGGGCCCCTGAGTTAACAGGTCCGGTCGAAGAGGAAGTGGAAATGGAGGTGCCGCCAACAGCGACATTAGCGTTGAAAACCACGTCCTCCTTGGCCAATCTGGTGCTATCAACATAGCCGGGATTCTCTCCAGTCTGATCCGACGCAGTACCAGAGGAAGCAAGGATATCGGTGGAAACACATAAATCAGCTCGAATTGATCCCACGGAGCCACCAGAGCATCCACCTCCACAGCCTTCCGGTCCTTGAACCTGGACATGAACATTGGTAGTTTGGCATTGAACCTGGATGCCATCAAATCCACTTGGGGAGTTCCCCAACGGGAGCACAGCATTGCAAAAATCTCCGGATGAAGACTCCATTCTCCGGGATCCATCTTTCTCGCGACTGAGAAAATCCGCCGTAATATTCTGAACCCCTGGGATGTGGATTGCAGAAATGGCTGGAACCCTGGCCTCGGCCCAGATCAGGATCCGAGACACTTCCGCCATGAGCCTGGGACTCCTTGTTCCGCCTTGGTGATTGATATACGCAAACCGCTGTGGCGTTGTCTGTCTGCACTCGGACTGGCAGACCGCTCAAAGGGACCGTCCAGTGTTGGAGGCAAAGGAAAATCGCCCTCAATTCCAGGATATTGATCGGTAGAACAGTCTCTTCTGATGACCATACTCCCTGAATCCAGGAATCGTTCCAAACACCCCCCAGCCCGTCAGGCTGGCATCTGTGGTTATGACCGACCATTTCGGAGGGAGGAAAGATTTCCCCAGGGATAAAGCTCCTGGACGTAACCACCATCCTAGAGACTCTCGCACCCTGCGAGAGATGGTGACACTGCAATCCAGCGATTGCGACTGATTCCAATGACTCAGGATGAACCTTTGGAGAGGTCTGGAATGAAATGGGCAAACGGAATTGCCTCCATGGACGCCACCATTAAACCCAGAAGACGCATACACTTTCGAAGGGACATTGTTATCGAAGACTTCATGATCTGTACATGTCGAAGAAGACATGACTGTTTGTCTGGAGGTAGGGACACCACTGCCCGTACCGTGTCGAAATGCATTCCAAAAAGAGGATAGCTTGCGACGGTTCCAGAAACGACTTCTCCCAATTGACCAGCCAACCGAAGACCTTCAGTAACTGAAGAGACAGATTGCGAGCTGTCACTGCTTCCTCCTCTGAGGATGCCACGATCAAAAGATCGTCCAGGTAAGGAAGAATCGTAATTCCTTGTCTTCGAAGAATTGCCATGAGAGGCGCCAGAATCTTTGTAAATACTCTGGGCGCCGAGGCTAAGCCGAATGGCAGAGCCACGAACTGGTAATGGTCCCGACCTATGGCAAAACGAAGAAAACGTTGATGAGCCCTTCCGACGGGAACATGTAAATAAGCGTCGCGGATGTCGATTGATACCAAAAAATCGTTCTGCGACAGGGCTGCCACAACGGAGCGAAGTGACTCCATGCGGAATTTCCGGTGTGGACATGCCGATTCAATCTTTTGAGATCCAGAATCGGACGAAAATTGTCCTCCTTTTTGGGAACCACAAACAGATTGGAATAAAATCCTTTTCCCCGGTCTTCTGGCGGAACCGGTATTACCACACCCTTCTGAAGAAGGAATTCGACCTCTCGCTGCAGAGCGACCAAAAGCTCGGGTTCTGACGGAATGCGAGACTGGCAAAAGGTGTCTGGGGGTTCGAGAAGAGAATTCTATGAAAATAACCTGCTGACACGACCCGCGTTACCCATGAATCTGGAACGCGAGAAATCCAAGTCTCCTTGAATTGGAGCAGGCGACCCCCCACTCGAGAGTCCTCGAATGGACTCCTGGCGTCAGTCCGTCTTGGCGGGCTTCTTGTCAGTTTCCCGCTTGTCTTGACGGAAATTCTGCTTCCAGGGGATGCGAGATTTCTGGGAGGACTTTTTTGCCGAGAAAGAGGAACGACCGATCCCCAAGAGGACTGAGCGAATCGACCTCGGCCCCGAAAGGACCGCCGACCACTATATGTCCTGCCAGACACAGAAGCCATAGCTCTGCGTTGTGGTAACGTCGCTTCTTTTGCCTTTGCCTTGGTAATCAGTTCTGTGAGGTCAGACCCAAAAAGATGACCACCTTTATAAGCTAAGGCCAGCAAACCTTGTTTGGAGACCGCATCCCCGGCCCACTGTCTGAGCCACAGCGCTCTTCTGACTGTGATCGCCGAAGCCTGCGCCCTGGACAGAAGCGACGCAGTATCCAGACCTGCATCATAGATATATCGGACTGCAGTGTCCAACCATTCGAAAATCTCCTCCATCTCAGATGACGGAGATCCATTTTTCCACGCCTTGTGTAAAAGGTCCAACCAGCTTATAGAAGCTTTAGAAGCACATGGATCCTAGTACCGCTCTGAATCCATGACCCGCGGCCTCATAATTTGATTTCGCCGCCATTTCCGTTTTTTCTGTCCAGTGGATCCTGCAAACTCGCCTTCCCTTTAACAGGAAGCAGTGAGGATTTACTAAGCTGGGATAAGGAAAAATCCACTTCAGGAGAGGGAGTCCAATATCTCTCGACTCTGTGGAACACGGATAAAGTGCGTCAAAGAAACGTGTTCCGTGAAAACGTTTATTCCGGACACAGACGTTCCTTTTCTACTGCACTGTTAAGATCATCTAGATCTGGCAAAGCTGATCGTGACGTACGATACTCCTGGTACATTCGTGCTGATTTACCAGGTAAACTAGTTACCACCTCCGGTAACTGTAAAACCTCTCTCATGGCTTCAATAAATGCCTCTGTACGTCTCACAAGGGACGAGAGGCCCCGCCGTTCCTCCTTATCCGAATCGGACATTTCCCCATCTGAACTTAAAGGAAAACCCCTCTCCACAATCTAAATCAGAGACTTCTGATTCGCTACGGGTGAAGGATGGTAACGGTCTGTGTCGCTTTCTGTCCTGAGAGGATCTAGCTGACACATATTGACTCAAAAGGTCAGACAAGCCATTAATAGAACTGGCGATAGCATCCAATTTTGCATCACTGTGACCTCCAACCGCAGCGCTAGACGCTGTGGAGGACTGCGTACCAGATTGCCGAAGCGGAACTGGAATATGGTCCGCGCCTTCTGAACCCTGTTCCGACATGCCTCACACTGTATATAGCAGGTCAAATGTCAGAAAACCTGAAAAAACGCAGTTTTTTTTTTTTTTTTTTAAGTGAACGCAAAACAGCACGCTGAAGGGTTAAGTCTTAAATATAGAGCTACCCCAGCTGTATGCCAAGTAAACCCTCAAGAGGGGTTAATGTCGCAGGCTGTAAGAAAAAACAAGGTCTCTATGTGAGACCGAGCTGCAGAATAGCGCTATGTATCTGCGCTGTGGGGTGAGGAAAAAACGCCACTCACCCAGCTGGTTTGGTGCCTGAGACGGGAGGAGAGGAGTCTGAGGAGCCCGGGAGCCCTTTTAATGGCCGCCGTGCTGAGGGAGCCGGAAGAGAAGCGCAATCGCGCGCTTCCTGCATGAAAGACCGGGAAGCGTGAAGCCACGCCCCCCCGGCTCAAAAATATGAGAGCCAAAACTCCTCACTCCTGCTCCCCCCTGTCCTGCAGGCATCTGCTGCGGACAAAGGTTGTACAGAAACACCACATTCAACCTGTCATGGCGCTACCAAAGCAGCGCTAATAGCACATTAACACACATGTAATAGCGCTGTCACAGCAGTCGCTAAAGCACTCACACATTTTATATATATTGTGGAGTACTCACCAGCTGAGCGCCACAGGGACCCCTCAGGATTTGTGGCGCTTGTGCCCATGCTCCCCCCCAGGGCGGGGAACGCAGTGACCCCAGTGTGCGGTTTGCGTCCCCGCCAGGGAAGCTAACCTCGTCCCCCAGGGCCGGCAAGATTCTGCAGGGACTATTTATGTAAAATACAGATCCGCCAGGGGAGAGGTCGGGTCCAGCAGCGCTGAGACCCCTGAGACCTTTCAGACTCATGTCCAAGTCTCTTGTCCGATAAAAAAATAAAATCTTCTGAGGAGCTGCTTCCAGCAGCGACCATCCTCTGAGACCTCAAATCTTAGACTGAAGGAGCTGAGTAGGAGGAGCCCGAGCTGGAGGGGCCAGCCAGTCAACACGCTTTTGATCTGAGGTGTCATCCTGGTCTGGGGCTCCGCCTACCCATCAGTAATGAATACTGTGGCTCTCTTCCTTCCATCTGCAGCTGAAATGGACCACAAACTTTGTGCAATTTTTCCCCGAGTCTGCAGATACCCCATATATGGGGAAAAATATTGTTAGGGCACATGGCAGGACTCGGAGGGGAAGGAGCACCGCTTGACTATTTGAACATAAAATTGGCTGAATCGAGAGCACATGCCATGTAATGTTTGGAGAGCCCCAGAAGTGCATAAACAGTGGAAACCCCTCCACAAGTGACCCCATTTTGGAAACTAGACCTCAAGTAACTTATCTAGATGTATGGTGAGCACCTTGAACCCCCCAGGTGCTTCAATAAAATTTTTTAATGTTGAGCCATGAAAATACAATTATAAAAAAAAAAATGAAAAAACATTCAACAAAAATGTTTTTTTTTCTGCCCAACATTATATTTTCACAAGGGTAACAGTAGAAAATGGATCCCAAAAATTGTTGTGCAATTTCTCATGAGTACGCAGATACCAAATATGTGGGGAAAAAACTACTGTTTGGGCGCAGGCAGAGCTCGGAAGGGAAGGAGTGACGTTTTGTAATGCAGACTGATGGAATGGTCTGTGGGCATCAGGTCATGTTTGGAGAGCTCCTGATGTGCCTAAACAGTAGAAACCCCCCATAAGTGACCCTATATTCGAATTGATCTAGTGGTATGTGACTTTTATAATGTAGTGTCGGAGGCAAGGAAGGCGTATGCCTAGCTGAATACCGTGATTGGGACAAGCGGGACCTTTGTTTCATTATATGGTGTTTGTGTGTACCACATTTTATTCAGGTGTGTGTTAATAGGGGGTAATAGTGATTGACAGTCTTTCCTCTGACTGTGCATGCAGTTAGCCGTCAACGACTGACTAGGACCACCCACTGGACTCTTAGAAATACAAACACCAGGGAATTGAAAGAATATCAAAACTTTTCCAATATATACAAGCATTAGTATTGTTGTTTCTAAATGATTATGAACTTGTTTTTTTGCATTATTTGAGGTCTGCAAGCACTGCATTTTTTTTTGTTATTTTGACCATTTCTCATTTTCAGAAAATAAATACAAAGTTTATTGCTT
The DNA here is from genome assembly GCA_033576555.1 of Oophaga sylvatica. Lineage (NCBI taxonomy): Eukaryota > Metazoa > Chordata > Amphibia > Anura > Dendrobatidae > Oophaga > Oophaga sylvatica. The sequence continues at coordinate 548,300,905 of JARQOD010000002.1, forward strand.
GGAAATTCGGAGACATGTTGTCAGTAGTTTGCTCAGGAAGAGTTCAGAAATCAACATTTTGTGGAATAACAATGATTTTTAATCACAGCTTTCATGCGTCTTGGCATGATTTCCACCAGTCTTTACACTGCTTTTGGGTGACCTTATGCTACTCCATGCGCAAAAAATTAAACAGTTCTTTTTTGTTAGATGGCTGTGACTATCCATCTTCCTCTTGATTACATTCCAGAGGTTTTCAATGGGGTTCAGGTCTGGAGATTGGGCTGGCCATGACAGGGATTTGATGTGGTGGTCCTTCATCCACACATTGATTGACCTAGCTGTGTGGCATGGCGCATTGTCCTGCTGGAAAAAACAGTCCTCAGAGTAGGGGAACATTGCCAGTTTGAGCAGAAGGAATCAACTGTTTTTCCAGGATAACCTTGTATGCGGCTTGATTCATACGTCCTTTGCAAAGATTTACCTGCCCAATTCCAGCCTTGCTGAAGCATCCCCAGATCATCACCGATCCTCCACCAAATTTCACAGTGGGTGCAAGACACTGTGGCTTGTACGCCTCTCCAGGTCTCCATCTACTCCAGTACTCTATGGTCCAATCCTTATGGTCTTTGGCAAACTTCAGCCTGGCTCTCCTTTGCTTCTCATTGATGAAAGGCTTTTTTCTAGCTTTACATGACTTGAGCCCTGCCTCTAGGAGCCTGTTACGAACTGTTCTTGCTGTGCACTTTACCCCAGCTGCATTTGCCAATCCTTTTGTAGGTCACTTGATGTCATCCTACGGTTGCTGAGTGACATTCGAATAAGAAGACGGTCATCCCGGTCAGTGGAGAGTCGTTTTGGTCCTCTTCCGGTCTGTAGCTTTTTTGTCCCAATGTCTGCTGCTTGATCTTGTTGTAATGGACTGCCATCTTAGAAATTTTAAGGATGGAGGCAACATAACGTCACTGTATCCCTCTGCTAGTAAAGCCAGAATTGAGCCCTTCTTGTCCTCACTCAAGACTTTTCTTTTCAACTCCATTGCATGCTTAAAAGTTATTTTTTTCATTCCTATTACTTTTGGGATATTACTAGCACTTGTTTTGCCACTAAGCTTGTCCTACTGCAAGGAGAGGATTGTGAACAACACAGCAGTGTTTTTTATACTTTCCTTCGTTAAATAAGATTTGGTTCAGGTGATCACCTAATCAGAAGCACATTAAGTAGAATGAGGTGTACTCTGGTTGGAATTCAACTGACACTGGAATGGAATGGCTGTCAGACATGTAGAGAAGCTGACACACTGTGCCCCAGCAGGTCAGATAAGACCTTTTTTTTCGGGGGCAGGGGGGAAATTAAATATTTTGTACTTTCCTTGTAACTGGGACTGGTATATTTGCCCAAGTTACAAGGGAAATGCAGCCTCCGAGCAACACCACAGAGCTGACAGCGTTATTACTCTATACAGTGATTGTTTAGCACAGTGAATACAACAATGGAAAATGAACAGATGGCAAAGTGATTCTCATGGCTATATAACAGCATATAGCTGCACTCCTGTGCAGTGACGTTTTAGAACATCATTGCAGAGTAGCAGCAGGTCTGCCCAAAAGTTTCAAGTCCATGGGCGGTCCAGAAGCAGCTAAACACATGGTGAAGCATGCCTTTACAAACAACTCAACTGTACTGCTCTATTATACTCACCACAATAACATCAGGATCAAGCTTGTGTATTTTTGCCAGGAAAAAACCCAGAAGAGTCCTTTCAGTTAGGGCAATTTCAACATTTACATTCTGGCAGAAAAGGACAAGACAATTAATGTGAATATCAATTTCAGATATATCTATCCAAATAAATGAGGTAAAAAAAAAAAAAAGATATAGCAGTTTGTATAAATCTCTGTATTATCATTTCACTGCAGAGGCAGATCTTATACAACATCTTCCATAAAATGTCACTTTATGGTAACAAACCTGTCAACATGATTATGCTGTCCAATCTACAGCCGCCATGTTATAGAGCAGGGTGTGTGGAGAAGATTGATAAAAGTTTTGTGAGAAGAGATTCTGCATACCGTATATTACTCATGTATAAGCCGACCCGTGTATAAGCCGACCCCCTAATTTTGCCACAAAAAACTTGGAAAACTTATTGACTCGCGTATAAGCCGGGTGTATAAGTTGCCGTCCTGCTCTGTGCTCCCATCCAGCTCTGTGCGCCCCCATTCTCCTCTGTGCTCCCCTCCTCCTTCCATTTTCCTGTCCTGCTCGTGCATTCCATCCTCCCTGTCCTGCTCCGTGCTCCCCCATCCAGCTCTGCACTCCCCCATTCTCCTCTGTGCCCACCCCCGTCCTGCTCCGTGCTCTCCGTCCTCCCCCGTTCTGCTCCGTGCTCTCCGTCCTCCCCCGTTCTGCTCCGTGCTCTCCGTCCTCCCCCCGTTCTGCTCCGGGCTCTCCGTCCTCCCCCGTTCTGCTCCGTGCTCTCCGTCCTCCCCCGTCCTGCTACGTGCTCTCCGTCCTCCCCGTTCTGCTCCGTGCTCTCCGTCCTCCCCCGTTCTGCTCCGTGCTCTCCGTCCTCCCCCCGTTCTGCTCCGTGCTCTCTGTCCTCTCCCCGTCCTGCTCCATGCTCCTCGTCCTCCTCCATGCTCCCCCCATCCTCCTCCATCATACTCACCCTCCCCGTGCCATCGCTGAACGTTTCGGCCAGCAATCCTGCGTTCTCCCCGGCTTCCTGCAGCTCTCCAGCGCTGAGCGGTGACGTAATACCGCTCATTAAGGCCATGAATATGGAGGCCACGCCCATGGGAGTAGCGTCACGTCCATATTACATGACCTTAATGAGCGGGTATTACGTCACCGCTCAGCGCTGGAGAGCTGCAGGAAGCCGGGGAGAGCTGCAGGAAGCTGGGGAGAACGCAGGATTGCAGGGACGTTCAGCGATGGCATGGGGAGGGTGAGTATGATGTCCCAGCCACCGCTCCTGCCGCCGCATCCCCTCCCCGCTGGTTTCTGCCCTATGACTCGTGTATAAGCCGAGGGGGCATTTTCAGCACAAAAAAAGGTGCTGAAAATCTCGGCTTATTACACGAGTATATACGGTAATCTGTGTTTTAATAATTTACTTGTCTGCTTTTTTCAGGGATATGTGATCCAGTGGGCAGTCCTATCAGTGACTGACAGCCACCTCTGTATGCACATGTATAGAATGAAAGCTGTCAGTCACTGATAGGACCACCCACTGGATCGAAAATCCCAAAAAGGCTGTGGTTTAAATGATTAAAACATTTATACTGAAACGTTCGTCACAAGACTATCAATCTGCTCAGCTCCACCTGCTCTATAACATGGTGCCAGAAGATTGAATTGGATAATCATGGTGACATTAAATCTGGCACTTTCCTCTCTACTAGGACCTTCTGGATACAGCTAACCATGAAGCAGCCAAAAGGATCAACTTTATATTCAGGCCCAGGAGAAGATACTATTACCTCCCCAGTAACTTTGCACAGTCTGGTAAACTCAGGGAATGGTGTTACTGTCCCAGATAATGATGAGGCACTGTAGTTGGCAGTATGAGGTGGCACAGTGACGTTCATACTGTGCTCATACTGTGGCTGACATCAGAGGGATTGGATAAAAAATATTCACATCGGTCTTTTAATTTACAGTTTACTATAGATATACAACAGATGTGCAATTACAGTATCTTTCTAACTTTAAGACACACTTTTTTCCCTCCAAAAATGTGGAGGAAAATGGGGGGTGGGTCTTATAGTTCAGATGAACCTGCTCTGGCCATGGATGGGGAGATGGGGGAGCTGAAGTGGCGGAGCAGCGGGTCACAGGAGCCAACTGCTGCGGCTAACTCCTGGGTCCACTGCTAAAGAGAAATGAATATTCACTGTATTCCACACCCATGGGCGTGGAGCGTAGTTAATATTTATTTCTCTTTAATAGCATCCTGGTATGCATGGCCCCATCCTTATCCTGGTATTGATTGTCCCCCATCCTGGTATACAGGGCCCCATCAGAAAAATGTAAAAAAAAAAAAAAACACATTACACTTACCTTCCTGAGCTCCCTCGTAGCATTGTTACGATGCCAGCAGCTGCTTCATGTTTTTAAGCAGCGTATGTCAGTGATGTCAGCTGCCAGAATACTACCAGGATAAGGATGAGGGGGCCATTCCTACCAGGATGGGGATGTGGGGCCATGCATACCAGGATTGGGATGAGGGGGCCAGCATACCAGGATGGAGGATATTTAGTACAGAATTGACCACATTTTTTGCTTCACTTTTTTTTTTTAATTTCCTCCTCTAAAACCTAGGTGCGTCTTATGGTCTGGTGCATCTTATAGTCCGAAAAACACGGTACTTCATCTTAGGACTTCATTTAAAGTACACTGCTCAAAAAATTATAGGGGACACTCAAGATGTACAATAATAAATTATATTGTGGTACCGTGTTAGCCAGAAAAATCGATGTGAATACTTTTCCGTCCAAAGATGACAAGAGTATTCTTAGAGTGATATTATTTTCTGGTTAGCCAATAAAAGTATCACTCTAACAATACTCCAGTCATCTTTGGACTGAAAAGTATTCACAGGGGACACTCAAATAACACATCCTAGATCTGAATGAATGAAATCTTCTCATTGATACTTTGTTCTGTACAAAATTGAATGTGCTGACAACAGAATCACACAAAATCATCAATGGAAATCAAATTTATTACCAATGGAGGCCTGGATTTGGAGTCACACCCAAAATTAAAGTGGAATTTAATGTTCTTAAAACAAGTCAAAACAGGGATTTTTGTGTACTCTCGTAAAATCCTTTTCTCCAAGACGCTCATTGGGAACACAGACCATGGGTGTTATGCTGCTGCCACTAGGGGACACTAAGCTAATACACAAAGAAATTGGCTCCTCCTCCGCAGTATACACCCTCTGCTGGCTCTAGCCTGAACCAGTTCGGTGCAAAAAGCAGAAGGAGAAGATTAACATCATATCAAGGTACGATCATTCTCATAATTATTAGTGATCACCACCTCGAATGAAAGAGACAAGCAGAAGTCGTTAGAATAAAAGGGTGAGTACTGTGTCTCCCAATGAGCGTCTCTGAGAAAAGGATTTTACGGTGAGTACACAAAAATCCCTGTTTCTCCTTCGCCTTATTGGGAGACACAGACCATGGGACGTCCTAAAGCAGTCCATGGGTGGGAAACAGCACGACAGCTGAAACCATAATATACGCAATGAATAATCTGGTCTACAGATGCGCCACTGTCGATTGCAGAATTTATCTGCCAATAGCAGCCTCTGAAAAGTCTTAAGGATGACTGCTGTAATGCTTAACTAACGTGAGAAGACTGGACCAAGTTGCAGCCTGCAAACTTGCTGTATCGACGTCTAGGGGCCGAATGGCCCAGGACGCCTCCACTGACGTAGTGGAGTCTACTCTGAGGTTCGCAGGGATAGAGAACCTCAGACTCGGAAAGCTTCTTGAATTGAAGAACAGATATATCCGGCTACTGTATTTTTATCTTTTTTTTTAAAAAAAAAAGTACAGGTAGGCCTTTTCTGTGTCGCTCTGGAAAAATAGAGAGGGAATCCGATTTGGAGAAAGGCGCTGTTCCGGAAGTGTATTTCCTAAGTGTATCTCCGAATTCACAGGGTGGAGAGCCTTTCCAGTACGATGAACGGAGGTGGGCAGAACGAGGGCAATACTATGTTCTTATTCGGATGAAAGGAAGAACAACATTAGGCCATAAGCCAGAGAAGTCCTGAACACCACCTTGCCCTGTTGAAGGACAAGAATGGAGGTTTGAAAGACAAAGCCGTCAATTCCGAAATCCACGTGATGTCTGTTACAGCCACAAGAAAGGGAGCTTTCCAAGAAGGAAGAGTGATTGATACGTCTTACAGGAGCTTGAAGAAGGTCACTTGTAAAAGCACCTGAAATCAGATCAAAACCCCAAGGCTCGAAGGTCACCTGAGATTTGGACGGTATTCTTTGAAAACAGGATGGATAGCCTTGAAAGAAGACAGTGCCAGGCTTGAATGGCAACCTCTTGGACGAACCCCAATATAGACGAAATGGCAAACACAAGTGTGAAACAAATGTGGTTGTTGAAAATACCAAGAGAAAAAGGCTTTCTCAAATATGATGGTAAATACGCCTGAGAGTAAATTTCTGGACTTGACGATAACGGTGAACGCTACATGTGGCGCTCAATGCCCAGGTCGTTAAGCTCAGCACTCTCTCGAGTCCTGGCGGTAAAAGCGCTCTTGAAAAAGAAGGTACTGAACGGTTTGGTAACCGCGGGGAGAGGGAACTAGTTGCACCAGAACCGCATACCCACTCGGCGTAGTCAGTCTGGTGCAACTAAAAAAAACAGTGGGATTCCCTCCACCTTCTGGAAGACACTTGGAATTAGCAGAAGAGGCGGAGAAAAAGTCATGGAAACGAAACTGATGCCACGGAAGCACCAGGTCATCTGACCCGAGGACAATTGAGTCTCAGAACAGATCTAGAAATGCCGGGACTTTGGCGTTTAGCGTAGAGGCCATTGAGGTCTATATGCAGCGTTACCCAGCATTGCCAACCGTGCTAAAAGGCTTCCAGGGAAATGAACTAGTGTCCTGAGAACAGGCCCTGGGAGCTGAGGAAAAGTGCGCTCAATTTCCTACCCATAGAACATGAAATGCCAACAAAAAGGTAAATGGTTTGTATCAGCCTCTTGCAGAATGCAAACTACGTCAAGCATAGCTCCTGTGCTCCGTGAGCCCTTCTGACCCCAGATGTATGCCACAGCCGTGGCGTGGACTGATTGGATCCGGAGGGAATGACAGGAAAAGAGGACAGCCGAGAGGAAACTTCTGAGGTTTGTGAAGTGGAATTATCAATAATCGGGAAGTGTCCAGGCCTGAAACGAGGATCCTCTGAGACGGGATGAAAAGGGGTTGCGCAGGTTCTGTAACCGACCTAGGCGAGTGAGAGTGTCCACGGTGATGCCAACCCTCTCTGCGCAGGCTTGAAGGGCGCTCTCTTGAGAAGGAGGTCGTCTGGGTAGAGTGGAATCACTATGCCCCGAGAGCACGGGATAGAAATAACAACTGCCATGACCTTGGAGAACAGCCGGGGAGCAGAGGCAAGACCGAGGGTTAAAGCTGTGAACTGAAAATGGTTGTTTGCGATGGCGAAGAGGAGAAATCCTTGTCGGGCTGAGAAGGATTGGAACGAGAGGATAACACAAAGGAAAAATTCCATTGATGCGGAGTACATGAATGGCCTAATAAGGTGGGGCTGCTTGTTCCTTTTGTCCTTAAAGACGGGACCGGAGGAAACGAGTTGGCGAGGGGAACAGGAATTCTATGTCGGTATCTGGAAACCACTAGATTTCCGACCCATGGTCGAGAATAACCGCCAGCCAGATCTGACAAACAACAGGAGTAGACAGATGCCTACCTGTCCGAATCTTTCAGATACTCCAATGAGTCGTTGAACAAAGTAACTTGGCCTGTGAGGTTCTGCGCTTCCAGGAATGGAAGAGCTTAAGGAAGTTAGAGATTTCTTTGAGGCGGAATCTGCTCGCCACTCTTGAAGCGATAGGGCTCTGCTGATGGTAATGCCGTTGGAGCTATGAGAGCGTCACCATCTGCTATATCCAGGGATGCATGTACTCAATCCCCGGCAGACTAACCCTAGTGAGGCAAGCTATTGTGTTGACTGGTCTTGGCTAGGGTCCTAGTCCAGACCCTCATGGCTCTGGCCACCTAGGCAACGGTGAGGGAAGGGAAGAGAGTTGCCCCAGAAACCTCAAATGACTGACCGCGGGCCATTGGACGGTCAGTAGGGATTTTAATAGACAAGCCGTCGGTCAAAGACAGTAGAGGTTAGTAAGCGGCCACAATATGGGATCCATTGTTGGAGATTCCGTCCACTCTCACTTTAGAGTGTGGACAAAAGGGTACCGTGATTAAGCGGCCTTAGGTCAGAGAATCATTTGTCCGGCAACTGCTATATCTCTGACCTATGTCAGAAACACAGGGAGATTAATAAAAACCCTGTGAAGACGTTAGGCCCCTTTGAAGGGCTCAGCGAGATAAAGACTAATGTTTTGACATTGTATGGCTCTCAGAGCTCTATTAACCGGTTCGATGAGGGCCTCTAAGGACTCCTGGTAGTCTGGCGAATCCGGATATACAGCCACCTGAGACTCCTATCCTGAGGCATGTTGCTGCAATCCCCAAGGACGGGAGAGCTGGAAACGGAGCACGCGTACACCAAACACAGCAGAATGACTGGGGAACTGGCTACTGAAACATTAGCTAGAAAATTGGGCATTCCTTGCTGCTGTCAGCCCTGTCTTAAGACTCGAAAGGCAGAGAGCCTTCATCATAAGGTAAACTGAAGCCGGAGGCATTGCCCACTCATGCTCCTGTGAGAAGATGCAGACTGCACAGATTGCAGTGGGGCACCTTCGCGGTAGTGGGGCATTACACGCAGTACACCAGGCGTAGGCGTGCGTTCTATCAGTCAGTGCTCCCACGTATATGTCCGTGCCGCCAGAGACGGCAGACCGCATAGCGTTGACAGACGAATACCAAAGGTCACAGGAGATTGAAAACCACTCGCCATCCGCCCAGATTATCTCCTCAATCCTCCAGTCGCCATCCACCTTTGGGGATGTGTGATATCCTTACCGATGGTGTGCGTCCCGGTCTGGAGACCGCCGCAGCGCAGGACCCGGACTGAGAACCTTCAGGTCAGCTGCCTTAAGGACGGTGCAGGGAGCCCTCAATCCACCATCCCTTTGATAAGGAGGTGGAGAAGGACCGTCCGCCCTCCATTCGTCGTCGCTGTTCAGTCAGTGGCGATTCAGTGGGGGGCCGCACAGACGCCATAAGAGCCTCTGTGTATCCGGAGGGGTTAAATCCTCTAGGATGGGGACAAGGCTGGATGTCCGGCATAGGCCTGGCTGTGGCAGAGGATACATGGAAGCGATACGCCATGTGCTCGTCCGTAAATCGGCGTCGGGAGATCGGTGCCCTTTAAGGGACCCGTCGCCCGTAAGTCAGCTCAGGCGTTGTTAATAGAGCCTGGAGAATGCTGCAGGGAAGGTGGTCTGTCAGAGGCCGGAGTAGTTATTCCCTCACTCAGAAAATGAGGCGCTGAAGCGAGAAATGGCGGCCGGGACTCAGTTGGCGCTTCTCGTTTCCATCGAGAAGCGCTAGAACAGGTGGGAGGAGACATGCAGAGGGCCCAAGAAGTAGGTACAGCGCTCCCTGAACGGGGGGGGAGAGAGCGCCAAAAACCTATGGGCGGAGCTACCCGGGGGAACTGAGGCCTACCTGGCCCAAAAGCCGGGGACTAAATTAGAGGGGCAGGCGCGGCAGTCCGAGTAAGCTGTGGCCCATGGTGGAAGGCCGCGGCGGAGACAGAGTGGGGCCGCAGCAGCTCACGAGGTGAAGCGCAGGAGCGACTCCCATGATTAAGACCGCGGCGGCGGCTCCTTTTAGGACGCCGTGGTGGCGGTTCCTATGAGGAGGCCGTGGCGGTTGAGAAGGCCGCCGTGACCGCCACATCTAGCGCTGGCCGCGGCTCCCCCTCGCAGCCGCAGCCTCTCTCACTGTAGCCGCCGCGACTTCAAGCCGCCGCCGCGGCTGCGAGGGGGAGCCGCGGCCAGCGCTAGATGTGGCGGTCGCGGCGGCCGCTGATGAAGGCCGAGGTCCTTCTATGAGGGCCGCGGCAGGGATCCTGGGTACAGCCGCGTCAGCGGCAGCTGTGGCGGTAGCGGCGGCGGCCGTGATGAAGGCAGAGGTCCTTCTATGAGGACCGCGGCAGGGATCCTGGGTACAGCCGCATTAGCGGCAGCTGTGGCGGTGGCGGCCGCTGATGAAGGCCGAGGTCCTTCTATGAGGACCGCGGCAGGGATCCTGGGTACGGCCGCAGCGGCTGGCGGCGGCCTGAGAAGAGCACAGCCACGCAGGGGAGCGCCGAATCCGGGGGTAGTACTCACGAAGAGTAGAGATGGGCATGGCATGGCAGGGGCCGACTTTTGGCTACACTAACCTCAATCCACCATCCCTTTGATAGGAAGGTGGAGAGGGTTTTCTTGGCTCCTAGCACCAGCCGCTTTCAGGCAGTGGTGGTGCAGTGGGGTACTTGTGCTCCAAGGTATTTTTCCCCGGCTGAAGACCTGGCTCCTGAAGGGGGTACGTGAGGGCGACACCCCAAGTTCCCGTCCGTTGATGTTGTGGGGAGAGCGGACCCATTGAAGGAATCCGTCGCCCCAAATTGAGCTCAGGCGTGTGGTAACGTTGCAGGAGGGGGTATGGGGAGGCAACACTCCGCGTTCCCGCCTGTTGCTGATTTTGGGAGATCGGGGACTTTTCGAAAAGACCCCGTCGCCTTTCCATTTCTTGTAAGAATTGAAATAGAAAAAAATGAGATATTGGGGTCTGATAACAGACCGTAGTGCCTCCTACAGACACTAAGCAAGAACTGGTTCAGGCTAGAGCCAGCAGAGGGTGTATACTGCGGAGGAGCCAATTTCTTTGTGTATTAGCTTAGTGTCCTCCTAGTGGCAGCAGCATAAAACCCATGGTCTGTCTCCCAATGAGACGAAGGAGAAATGATGCTTAGTAGTGTGTGTGGCCTCCACGTGCCTGTATGACCTCCCTTACTGTACAACACCTGGGCATGCTCCTGATGAAGCGGCGAATAGTCTCCTGAGGGATCTCCTCCCAGACCTGGAATAGAGTACAGCAACTCCTGGACAGTCCGTGGTGCAACATGACGTTGGTGGATGGAGCGAGACACGATGTCCCAGATGTGCTCAATCGGATTCAGGTCTGCGGAACGGGCGGGCCAGTCCATAGCTTCAATGCCTTCATCTTGCAGGAACTGCTGACACACTCCAACCACATGAGGTCTGGCATTGTCCTGTATTGGGAGGAACCCAGGGCCAACCGCACCAGCGTATGGTCTCACAAGGGGTCTGAGGATCTAATCTCGGTACCTAATGGCAGTCCGGCTACCTCTGGCGAGCACATGGAGGGCTGTGCGGCCCTCCAAAGAAATGCCACCCCACAACATTACTGACCCACTGCCAAACCGGTCATGCTGAAGGATGTTGCAGGCAGCAGATCGCTCTCCAAGGAGTCTCCAGACTCTGTCACGTCTGTCACATGTGCTCAGTGTGAACCTGCTTTCATCTGTGAAGAGCCAGTGGCGAATTTGCCAAACCTGGTGTTCTGTGACAAATGCCAAGCGTCCAGCACGGTGTTGGGCTGTGAGCACAACCCCCATCTGTGGACATCGGGCACTCAGACCATCGTCATGGAGTCGGTTTCTAACCATTTGTGCAGACACATGCACATTTGTGGCCTGCTGGAGGTCATTTTGAATGGCTCTTGCAGTGCTCCTCCTGTTCCTCCTTACACAAAGGCGGAGGTAGCGGTCCTGCTGCTGGGTTGTTGCCCCCCTACGGCCCCCTCCACGTCTCCTGGTGTACTGGCCTACACCTGGTAGTGCCTCCAGCCTCTGGACACTATGCTGACAGACACAGCAAACCTTCTTGCCACAGCTCGCATTGATGAGCCATCCTGGATGAGCTGCACCTGAGCCACTTGTGTGGGTTGTAGAGTCCGTCTCATTCTACCACAACTGTGAAAGCACAACCAACATGCAAAAGTGATCAAACATTAGCCAGTAAGCATTGGTATTTCTTTATTGAGTGTCTTGATAATTGCCAATAATTTCCATCTGTTGTCTATTCCACTTGCACAACAGCATGTGAAACTGATTGTCAATCAGTGTTGCTTCCTAAGTGGACAGTGTGATTTCACAGAAGTTTGATTTACTTGGAGTTATATTCTGTTGTTTAAGTGTTCCCTTTATTTTTTGAGCAGTGTATATATACAGTAAAAATGATTTTCACTCTTTTAGGTCTGCGATAATCATGGCATCTTATGGTTTGGTGGGTCACATTGAAAAACAGTATGTATTTTTAATACGTTGTAGGGGAAATTACTTACCTTTTGTTTTAGAGCTTCTTTATGGTCATATGGAAAAATGCAGTCACTAGGTTTAGTTATAACACAGAAATGGGTTTGGAATGGTGGCTGTGGCGGCGCCTTATCCAGGGGAAATTTATGGTGAACTAGAGCAGCCAACGCAACAATCTGAAATAAAGGGTTTGCAAAGTTATTACTAAAATATACAGGTGATACAAGGACACAATGCTATAGTATATGCTAAAAAGAGTACTTAAAGGGAAGATTTTAATACATTTAACGGCATGTATGTACAGGCACTTTCATTCCATTTAATTCCATACACAGACTGTAGAAATCCGTTTTGCAGGTTTTGAGAAATCCATCATTGCAATTAAACGCAAATGAGCTGCAAGTGTGATTTTGCACTTGCAGCTCTCCTACCCTTCCTCCTTATTTCTTGCTCAACACGTGTCTGACAACTCAGAGGAGGCAGGTGACAAATAATGAATATACAAATACACAATCCAAAGAACTGTATAATTATAATTCTATTTACACCGAGGCCTGTAATGACGAAAAGGGGGCATCCTCTATGTCCAACAGTATTCATAATCATCATCCCAGGCAGAGATTTTTTACTGTAAAGCAATGAGATCACAGAACTCTGTCCACATGATGTTGTAAGGCTATGTGCGTACGTTGCGTATTTGTTGTGCTTCCGCAGCTTTTTTACCGCTTGGAAATGCTCCAAAAACACAATGGATTACTAAAGCAAGGTTAACCACTGACATTCCTGAAGTGTTGTGCACATGATCCGGAATTTTCCGTCCTTATTTGCAGAATTTTAAATTTCCGCACCCCCGACCTTCTGTTTCTTCCCCATTATCCCGTAGAATGTAAGTCAGCAAGGACAGGGTCCTCTCCCCTCTGTACCAGTCTGTCATTGTAAATTTGTTTACTGTAAACGATATCTATAACTTTGTATGTAACCCCTTCTCATGTACAGCACAATGGAATTAATGGTGCTATATAAATAAATAATAATAATAATGTCAATTCTTTTTGCGGATCTGCAGCGTTTTTCACCCATTGACTTCCATTGAGTCAGTCAAATCTGCAGCAAAAAAGCAGGTATTAAAAGGTTTGCGTTTTTGCTGTGGATTTGCTGCCAAAAACGATGCGGAATTGCCAAAGGAAATGATGTCAGAAGGAGGAAGATTGTGTGGGCAGAAAACATGTGCCTGTCTGTCTGCGGCTATCTGCGGGTGTCTGTGTGTGTGTGTACCCATGCGATGAACAGCCCATAGTGATCGTACTTAGGCGTCGTCTGAGGGGACTACTACTCCCATCCGGCTATGTCTGCTGCCACATATAACAGAGGCAGCATGAGCCGATGATGGGAGAATAGTCTCATAATCTGGAGCTTGAGTTCAATTGTAAAAAAAAAAAAAATCTAAACACTGACATAATCACATACATATTCACATACAATATACATACTCACCAAAGACCTAATCCCCGACGCCCGCGTCTCCTGCAAGCAATCAAGAATAATAAGCCAACATGTATTCCCTGTCCGCCGTAGTCCATTTAATATCGAGTGTCCCACGTCAATATCACCTGGCTGCCGGCGATACACTGACAGGAAGTAATCGCTCCTGCAGTGTATCACTGAGCCACCGTGAGAGTTCACCAGAGTACATTAGCTGATCATCCCGGTGCTCTCACTTACGGCAACGCTGCATAAGAAAGTTCTCACACAGCGGTAGCGCCGTAAAGGTACTGCCACACTAAACGCTCCCGCTAACGATCACAATAACGACGCATACTAATGCGATCGTTTTTGTGATCGTTTTAATGTCGCTAGTAGCTGCCACACTTAGCGATCTCGTTAACGACTCATAAGCGGTTAGCGATCTCATTAACGACTTTAACGGTCATTGCGATGTAAAAAACAGCGCACATCGCTCACAAAAGGTGCCAGACACAGCGATATAGCGTCACCAGCGGGACGCCAACGATCTAAATACGGTCCAGAACTCTAGTGAACGATCAGCGAGATCACAGCAGGGGCCACGTCGTTGCTACATGCCACACACAATAGCGTCACTAACGAGATCGCTAAATAGTGACGTTTTTTAACGATCTCGTTAGCAACCTTGTTTAGTGTGGCATACCCTTAAGTAAGAGCACCAAAGCTGATGAACTCCGGTGAGCTCTCACGGCAGCGCAGTGATACACTGACAGGAGGTAATCGCTCCCGCAGTGTTTCGTCGGAGGTCGAGCAGAGCAGTCACATCACCCGATGTGACTATTCTACACGTGAGATCGCCGTGGGACACTCGGTATTAAATGGACTACATCGGACAGGATAGAATTATATGTTGGTTTATTATTTTATGATTGTCTGCAGGAGACGAGAGCATCAGGGATTAGACGTTCAGCAAGTATGGATAATTTAGATTCAATAAAGGAGTCTGTGTGATTATTTCAAATAAAGGACTTTATTTACCATATAACTATAGGATTAGTAATGGATAGGTGTCTTATAGACGCCTCTCCATTACTAACCTGTGGGCTTGATGTCACCGGACAATACAAAGGTGACATCAACCTCGCAAATATGAACCCCACTTGCAAAAGCTACAGGGCAAGTGGTAAGAGCGAGGCTAAGTGCCAGAATTGGCACATCTATAAGATGCGCCATTTCTGGGGTGGCTGAGAGCTGATGTTTTTAGCCTGGGGGGATGCCAATATGCATGGCCACTTCCCAGGCTATTAATATCAGCTCACAGCTATCTGCCTAGCCTTCGCTGGTTAGATTTTATAGGGGGACCCCATGTCAAATATTTTCTGGGGTTCTCCTGTAAACTAGCCAGTAAAGGCTAAGCAAACATCTGTGAGCTGATATTAATAGGCAGGGAACCTTTATGGCTATTGGCTCCTTCCCAGAAATATAACATCAGTCCTCTGCTTTCCCTCTGCAGGTTATGAAAATTATGCGGGACCAAGCGCATTTTTTTTTTTTTTTATTTAAAAATAAACATATTGCATTTCACGCAGATTTCTGACAGTTTCTGTTTCATTACAGCATATGTAGGTTAATTATGTTAATGCTCCTACATAGGTGATTGTGTGTGTATTTAACTCTCTATGTACCGTTTTATTGATGAGGGTATCTGGCTGACACCTGTTCATTACTAAACGTCAGGCTTGGTATTACATATATGTGTGTGTGAGATTATATATATATATATATATATATATATATATATTCAAAAAAGCAGAGCAGCAGTATAAAAAAGCAATGAGTCCGGGTGCAAAAAGCCCGCTAAGGCAAGTACCAAACCTTGTATCCAGTAATTCAAAGAAAACAGGAGCAGCACACCATAGTAAGTGAAAAAAGAGCTATTTTATTTTAGCCCATAATGGCGACGTTTCGGTCCTAGTGCAGACCTTTCTCAAGCGATATAGATATATATATATATATATATATATATAAATATATATATTTATTCACTTATATTTGTTTTGTGTGTGTACACATTATAAATCTGAACATGGTATATAATGATATTATGGTCTTCAATGGAGAATGAAAAAGACGGATTTTGGTAAGAAATTACCTGTAAAATCCTTTTCAGCGAAGAAGGAAGGGAGACACACCATAACTAGTGGGTAGGCGGAGCCCCAGAAAGGATCAATACCTCAGATTAGAAAGCGTGTTGACCGGCCCCTCCAGCTCGGGCTCCTCCTACTCAGCTCTTCAGACGTACCAAAGCTTAAGGAAGAACAATATCACCAGCGAAGCAACATAACCCCTTCTGAAGGACTTCAGAGAAAAATACAAAAGTACAGGTTATGCATGCATTTGGCAAAGAAAAACCACACAGTCCCAGGTACTACTCACTGAACCTGACTACTGCGATAAGCTGGCAATGCTGGAACAGAGCAGTAGCGCGTCGACCTCAGCTCAGAAAATCGCTATCAGAGAAGGGCCACGCTGCTTCTGTAAATATAACAACACACTTGTGCCATGGGAGGGATGTGTGTCTCCCTTTCTTCTTCGCTGAAAAGGATTTTACAGGTAAGTTCTTACCAAAATCCGTCTTTCAGCTGCAGAAGAAGGAAGGGAGACACACCATAACTAGTGGGACGTCCCAAAGCAGTCCAAAAATTAGGGTGGGAAAAAAACCAAAAGAGGCAGAAACCCAACAACCTAGATAAATGCGCAACAGGCGCCAAATACAAGTTAACTTAAAACTTAGATTACCGCTGCCTGCAGGACCCTACGTCCTAAGGCCGCATCAGCGGAAGCACTGACGTCCACCTTATAAAACTTTGTAAATGTGTGGACGGAACGCCAGGTCGCCGCTCGGCAGAGCTGAGCTGCCGAAGCCCCTTGATGAACGGCCCACGATGAAGCCACAGCCCTCGTGGAGTGAGCTCGAACCTTAATCGGGCAAGGTTCGCCTTTAAGACGGTAAGCCTCCAAAATGGCTGACCGAATCCAACGAGCTATAGAGTCCTTGGAAGCTCGTTGACCACGTCTACGACCTGCTGGAATCACAAACAGAGAATCTGACTTCCTAAAACCTTGAGTAACAGACAGATAGAACTTCAAGGCCCGCACTAAATCCAATTTGTGCAAATCTCGTTCCTTTGCATTCCTCGGGCCCGGACAAAGTGAGGGCAACACAATATCCTGGTTAACATGAAACTGTGACACCACCTTAGGTAGAAAGTCGCCCCGTGTGCGAAGCACTACTCTATCCGGGTAAAACTCCAGGAAAGGCGGCGAGCAAGAAAGAGCTGCCAATTCAGAAACCCTTCTTAAAGAGGTTACCGCCACTAAGAATGCAACCTTCCAAGAAAGTAACGAAAGGCTAGTAGAACCCATAGGCTCAAAGGGCACATGCTGAAGAGCCTCCAAGACAAGGTTGAGTCTCCAAGGAGACACAGGTGCCTTCCGCGGTGGAAACTGATGGGTTACTCCTTGAAAAAAAGAACGCACGTCCCTACGCGAGGCGATAGCCTTCCGAAAAAGCACGGACAAAGCAGAAACCTGACCCTTCAGAGTGCTAACTGCTAAACCTTTGTCCAACCCGTACTGTAGAAAAGCCAACAGATTGGGAATGGAAAAAATCCTCGGATTCCTTGAGGAACCCGAACACCACGAAAAGAAGGCTTCCCAAGTTCTGTGATAAATCTTAGTAGTGGCCGGACCTCTAGCAGCTCGCAGAGTGGCAATGACTTCAGCTGAGAAACCTCTACGGGTCAATATTTCGGTCTCAAGAGCCACGCCGTCAAACGTAGAGACTTCAAGTCCGGATGACGAACGGGCCCCTGGGATAACAGGTCCGGGCGAAGAGGAAGTGGAAATGGCGGAGCCGCCAAGAGCGACACCAGTGTCGAGAACCACGTCCTCCTTGGCCAATCCGGGGCTATCAGCATAGCCGGAATTCTCTCCAGTCTGATCCGACGCAGCACCAGAGGAAGTAAGGAAATTGGCGGAAACACATAGACCAGTTCGAAATGGTCCCACGGAGCTACCAGAGCATCCACCGCCACAGCCTTCGGGTCCTTGTACCTGGATATGAAGGTTGGTAGTTTGGCATTGAACCTGGATGCCATCAAATCCACTTGGGGGGTTCCCCAACGGGAGCACAGTAGTGCAAACATTTCCGGATGGAGACTCCATTCTCCAGGATCCATCTTCTCGCGACTGAGGAAGTCCGCCGTGGTATTCTGGACCCCTGGAATGTGAATCGCAGAGATGGCTGGAACCCTGGTCTCGGCCCATAGCAGGATCCGAGACACCTCCATCATGAGCCTGGAACTCCTCGTCCCGCCTTGGTGATTGATATACGCGACCGCCGTCGCGTTGTCTGTCTGCACTCGGACTGGCAGACCGCTCAAAGGGACCGTCCAGTGTTGGAGGCAAAGAAAAATTGCCCTCAATTCCAAAATATTGATCGGTAGAATAGACTCTTCCGATGACCATACTCCCTGGATCCAAAGGTCGTTCCAGACACCCCCCCCGGCCCGTCAGGCTGGCATCGGTGGTTATGACCGACCACTTCGGAGGGAGGAAAGATTTCCCCAGGGATAACGCTTCTGGACGTAACCACCATTCTAGGGATTCCCGTACCCTGTGAGAGATGATGACGCTGCAATCCAGCGAAGCCTGCGATCGATCCCAACGACTCAGAATGAGCCTCTGGAGGGCCCTGGAATGAAACTGAGCAAACGGAAGTGCCTCCATGGACGCCACCATCAAACCCAGGAGGCGCATACACTTCCGAAGGGACATTGCTGTCGAAGACTTCATAGTCTGTACATGTCGAAGTAGACATGTCCGCTTGTCTGGGGGTAGGGACACCACTGCCCGTACCGTGTCGAAATGCATCCCTAAAAACAGGATTGACTGAGACGGCTCCAGAGACGACTTCTCCCAATTGACCAGCCACCCGAAATCCTCCAGGAGCTGAAGGGATAGGTTGCGAGCCGTCACCGCCTCCTCCTTTGAGGATGCCACAATCAAAAGATCGTCCAGGTAGGGAAAAATCGCAACCCCCTGTCTTCGAAGAATTGCCATGAGAGGCGCCAGAATTTTTGTAAAAACTCTGGGCGCCGAGGCCAAGCCGAATGGCAGAGCCACAAACTGGTAATGGTCCTGACCTATGGCAAACGAAGGAAGCGCTGATGAGTCCTTCCGACGGGAACATGCAAATAAGCGTCGCGAATGTCGATTGACACCAAAAAATCGTTCTGCGACAGGGCCGCCACCACGGAGCGAAGTGACTCCATGCGGAATTTTTGGGTGCGGACATGCCGATTCAATCTTTTGAGATCCAGAATAGGACGAAATTTGTCCTCCTTTTTGGGAACCACAAAAAGATTGGAATAAAATCCTCTTCCTCGGTCCTCCGGCGTACCGACGTATTACCACACCCTTCTGCAGAAGGGAGTCAACCTCTCGCAGCAGAGCGGTAATTAACTCGGGCTCTGACGGTGTGCGAGACTGGCAAAACCTGTCCGGAGGTCGAGACGAAAACTATGAAATAGTCTGCCGACACTACCCGCGTTACCCAGGTATCCGGAACGCGGGAAACCCAAGTCACTTTGAATTGGAGCAGGCGACCCCCCACTCGAGAGCCCTCGAATGGAAACCTGGCGTCAGTCCGCCTTGGCGGGCTTCTTGTCAGTCTCCCGCTTGTCTTGACGGAAACTTGATTTCCAGGGAGTACGGGATTTCTGAGTGAACTTTTTTCCCGAAAAAGAGGGATGACCCGATCCCCAAGAGGACTGACCGAATCGTCCCTTGGAACGAAAGGATCGCCGGCCACCACCGGCACCAGTCCTGCCAGGCGCAGAAGCCGTAGCCCTTCGCTGTGGTAAGGCTGCTTCTTTCGTCTTTGCCTTGGCAATCAGCTCTGAAAGATCAGATCCAAAAAGCTGACTACCCTTGTAGGCTAGAGACAGCAAACCTTGTTTTGACACTGCGTCCCCAGTCCACTGTCTAAGCCACAGTGCTCTTCTGACTGTGACCGCCGAAGCTTGCGCCCTGGACAACAGAGATGCAGTATCCAGACCTGCATCATAGCTATAAGAAACTGCAGTCTCCAATAAACCGAGAAGTCCGTCTATCTCGGATAACGGAGATCCATTTTGCAACGCCGTTCGTATACGGTCCAACCAGCACAGGGAAGCCCTACAAGCACACATGGATCCTAGCACCGCTTTGAATCCATGACCCGAGGCCTCGTAGTTGGATTTCGCTGCCATCTCCGTTTTTCTGTCTAACGGTTCCTGCAGACTTGCCTTCCCTTTAACAGGGAGCAATGAGGATTTACTAAGCTGGGATAAAGGAACATCCTCTTCAGGAGAAGAAATCCAATTATCCGTCAACTCCGTAGAACACGGATATAGTGCGTCAAAAAAACGTGTTCCTTGAAAACGTTTATCTGGACACAGGCGTTCCTTCTCCACTACTTCATTAAGCTCATCTAGAGCTGGCAATGTCGCTCGTGACTTACGGTACTCTTGGTACATTCGAGGTGACTTACCAGGACGTGTAGTTACCTCCTCCGGCAACTGTAACGCCTCCCTCACAGGGTGGATTGATTTAAATCACGCCGATTTAAATCAACGATTTAAATCAAATGATTTTTTTCTATTTAAATCAGATCGATTTAAATCGTGATTTTAATCATGATTTAAATCACTGATTTAAATCAAAAGATTTATTTAATATAAATCATGATTAAAATCTAAAACTTTCAATCATTGTTCAATTAACTCCACACTTCTAGCTTGGTTTCACTTTCTGTAGCTTGGTTTCAGTTTCTTTTTCCATTCAGTTGACATGCCCAAACTTGTTGGATAGTCAGTCAGCAGTACTTGGCTGTAGTAACAATCAAACTTCAGAAGTGATCTGCGTGAGCCATGGCAGGTCGTAAGAGAGACCCTATTTGGGTTCATTTTGTTGAGATGCCAGCAGAGCTTGGAAAGAAAAGTGGGAGAGCAAAGTGCAAATACTGTCAAAAGGATATCCAAGGACTTGTTTGCCGTTTGAAATCACATTATGAAAACTGCAACCAGAAGGGAAATGAAGATGTTGATAGTGATACAACTAATGTCAATGAACCCCCACAGCTTCTTATGCACCAGGACCCTAGCACTAGTGGTAAGTCTGGCAATTACAACCTATTTTAACAGACGTTTTACTGGATGGTTAAAGTCTATGAAAAGAAAAATTTCTAGCACTGGTTCTGGAGTATAGAATTTAAATTTATGTTAAGGCAATATTTCACAGAAGATTAACGTTAAGTAAAAATAAGAGTGTGTATACGCCTATTTTTTTTTTTTATTGTAGGCTACAATTCACTTTTGAAGTCTGCCAAATTGACCATTTTTTTTAAAAAAAACATTTTTAAAACTTTTGTGACATAATTTTTTTCAGTTGCTCTGATATTACTAGTATTACAGCAACTTCACCGGAAACTTGAGTAGCATAACTTTTGAGACAGCCCTTATAGGACGAGGACCATTACATTGTTCAAAAAGTTGTTTCAAAATATTTTCGTTATATTTCTTCAAATACGCAGTCGAATTATATTTTTAATTACTGTGCTTTCAGGGTCAAATATGGCTTGTGCTGCACGTGACAATCAATATCTGGGTACAACTTCAACAAAGCAGCCCAACAAAAAACTTTGCGTGCAAAGTGTAGAAAAATTCCTCTTAAAGACTACGACGAGCCAGAAAGAACATTTTGATGAATTAATTGCTAAATTCATATTTGCAACCAATTCTTCTTTCCGACTAGTTGAACACCCATTGTTTGTACAAATGATCGAAGGAATAAGACCAGGCTACAAACCACCAAGTAGATTTGATATCTCAGGAAAACATCTTCAGGCTGTATACGACAAAGAAAGAGCGCTTGTACA
>JARQOD010000002.1:548322442-548341110 GCA_033576555.1 Oophaga sylvatica
TTTAAACAAATTCTAAAGAGGGGAAAAGGGTTTGGGGGACATAATACCTGGAGGTAGCCCAGAAGGGCTCACTACCCCCCGTGCTTTCCCCCCCAACAGCGTTTCAAATGGACATTTTCGTATTGTATATATGTGGTGTGTGTGTTTGTATGGGGGGTGTATTTATTGATGTGGTTTAATGTATATGTGTGTGTGTGTTTAATGTGTGTGGGCGTGTGGGGTGTGTTTGTGTTGAAAGATGTGGGTATTTTTTAAAAGCCCAAAAATTTTTCCCAGTTATGGAAATTGCCAAAGAAACAAGAAAAGGTTCTAGCTAAATCAATTTTTTAAACCCAAAAAAACAAAGTACACAACAGGGGGGGGAACAAGGACCCCCAAGGGGAGGGGGGCAAAAGGAGTGAATTGAGCTGCCTTGGGTCCCTAAATAAAAGTCTATTATAGGATTTTCATAATGGAGACATTGGTGGAAAATAAAAGTTTTTTTACTTGAAAGGTTTTTAAAAGAACCCCCCAAAAATTTTAAAATCAGAAAAAAGTGTAAAAGTTTAAAAAGGTTTTCCTTTCCAAAATTGAGGCCAAAATTTAAAAAATTTAGACTAGAAAAAGGAACAAAGCTCAACCAAAAAAGTTATATATAGTGAATCCAAAGGGACAAGGGGATGAAATGTAATAAAAACGTGTCAGTAAGGAAGATGTCATGTTATAAAGACCCTTAAACTCCAACAAAAAAACTGTTTTTCCCAAAGAAAAGGCCCCCTCCCCTTCAGTTTCCCTTCCAGAGCCAGGACATGCGGTAATTTAATTGGATCAGCAGCACCCCCCCAACCCCCTACGCCATTTCTCTTTCGCTTCTTCGGGGAGTGTTTGGGGACATTCCATGTAAAGTGTTAGCACTTTATATTCTTTGTTTTTTGGGGGACTTATGAAATTTAAAATTTTGTGTATGTATTTTTTTTGTACAGTATGTGTGTTTTCTATGTATGTGTAAGTTTAAGGGGTTTTATGTATGCATGTGTATGTATGTGTGTATTTTAGGGGTGTGAATGTATTTTAAAGGGTATGTAAGTCTTGTATGGTGTATGTATATACAGTCAGAAGTACAGACCAAAAAATTTGGACCACCTTCTCATTTAAAGATTTTTCCCTTCACACTGAAGGTTAAAACTATGAAATTAAAAACATGTGGAATTATTACTTAACAAAAAAAATGTTTTAACAAAATAAATTTTGTTTATTTTAGGTTTTTAAAGTACCCCTTTTTTTTGATGGGCTGCTTTGACAAATTTGGCATTCTCTTGGTGGCTTCAAAAAGGTAGTCACCCGGAATAATTTTCACTTACAGGGGTGCCCCGTCGGGGTTTAAAAAGTGGGGTTTTTGCCCTTATAAATGGGCTTTGGGGAAATCAGTTGTGTTGTTTCAGGGAAATTGGGGATACACAGCTGATAGTCCTACTGAAAGACTGTTTTTTAAATTTTTATTATGGCAAAAAAAAAGCAGCTAAGTAGAGAGAAAAGATGGCCTCATTACTTTAAGAAAATGAAAGGTTTAGTCAGTCCGAAAAATTGGGAAAAAATTTTTAAAAAGGGCCCCCAAGTGAGTCACCTCTGCTTCTGAGGATAAGTTTATCCGATTCATCAGCCTCAGAAATTACAGGTTTACAGCAGCTCAGATCAGAGACCTGGTCAATGCCACACAGAGTTCTAGCAGCAGACACATCTCTACAACAACTGTTAAGAGGAGACTTTGTGCAGCAGGCCTTCATGGTAAAATAGCTGCTAGGAAACCACTGCTAAGGACAGGTAACAAGCAGAAGAGACTTGTTTGGGCTAAAGAACACAAGGAATGGACATTAGACCATTGGAAATCTGTGCTTTGGTCTGATGAGTCCAAATTTGAGATCTTTGGTTCCGACCACCATGTCTTTGTGCGACGCAGAAAAGGTGAACGGATAGAATCTACATGCCTGGTTCCCACCGTAAAGCATGGAGGAGGAGGTGTGATGGTGTGGGGGTTCTTTACTGGTGACACTGTTGGGGATTTATTCAAAATTGAAGACATGCTGAACCAGCATGGCTACCACAGCATCTTGCAGCGGCATGCTATTCCATCCGGTTTGCGTTTAGTTGGACCATCATTTATTTTTCAACAGGACAATGACCCCAAACGCACCTCCAGGCTGTGTAAGGGCTATTTGACCAAGAAGGAGAGTGATGGGGTGCTACGCCAGATGACCTAGCCTCCACAATCACCAGACCTGAACCCAATCGAGATGGTTTGGGGTGAGCGGAGTGAAGGCAAAAGGGCCAACAAGTGCTAAGCATCTCTGGGAAATCCTTCAAGATTGTTGGAAGACCATTTCCGGCGACTATCTCTTGAATCTCATCAAGAGAATGCCAAGAGTGTGCAAAGCAGTCATCAAAGCAAAAGGTGGCTACTTTGAAGAACCTAGAATATAAGACATATTTTAAGTTGTTTCACACTTTTTTGTAAAGTGTATTATATAATTCCACATGTGTTAATTCATAGTTTTGATGCCTTCAGTGTGAATGTACAATTTTCATAGTCATGAAAATACAGAAAAGCCTTTAAATGAGAAGGTGTGTCCAAACTTTTGGTCTGTACTGTATGTATGTGTGTGTATGCACAAGTATGTATGCATGTGTATCTATGTGTGTGTATCTGTGTGTGTATATTGTCTATGAATGTGTGTGTATGTATTGTAAGCTTTTCAGGGGATATAGCTCTGGGATCGCCGTCCGGGTAGACGGAGTGGCACGGAAACAGTTCATTCACAGACAGCAGTTTCGGTAAAAACTGGCCGCAACCAGTTTTATTAAAGTCCACAACAAACAGAACATAATCAAAACCAAATCATAAACATAAGACCTGGGCTTGTCCAGCCACTTACTACACTTAGATAGATTTCCCTATCTATCCGGGACCAAACTCTAACAGCCTGGGCCAAAACAACACATATGTTCAGCATTTACCAGCATGGAGTTTCACAGAGTCTCCTCCTTGTGTCTGAAGGCACCTTCAACGTCCAGACTTGAGAGAGCTCCCCTCCTATTCAGCAGCTATCCGCATGGATTCTCACAGAGACTACTCCTGTGTCCGGGGTACATCGAGCACCCAGACTGAGACAGCTCATACTCCTGGAGACTCCTTCTTGTGCCTGGACTCCTTGTCCAGACTAAGCGAGCTCTCTGACTGTGTTCCCAGACACCTACTTCTGGCTTCCTAATTATCACTTGAGTGATTTCAGGTTTGAGCTGCAAGTGTGCACTGAATGGAAGGTGTAGTGACCTATCTCCACCACTAGTTTTGCAAAGCCACACATTTCCCTTATACCATACAGCACAGTACCTAGGTGAAATGTACACCCCATTCGACACCTATTCCTTCACTGTCTCACATATCCCCCCCCCTCTTCTCCAGACCGGAGGGCTGGTCATCCAGACCGGAGGGCTGGTCAACAATCCAAAAGAGACAGTGAACTGGACCAGTCATGGCCCTCATCAGCTTCATCTTCACTATTGTCATCTGTATCTTCAGCTGAGCCATAGCCAACATCAGCCTTCTCTTCATCTGAAGCATCCGCACTACCCCGTACCCTCCCAGGTTTATGCTCTCTGCGGGCCTCGGGTATCCTGCACGGTTTCATCTTGACCTTAGGGCCGGGCTCAGTTTCGATATAGTGCCTGGCCAGAGAAGTACGACCCGGCACATCAGAACACTTCTGCTGACTCTTCCTCAGAAACTCACGTACCTCCTGTCCTTGGTGCACTGACCATGTGTCACCAACTATCACAGAAGGTATAGGGGGTTTTTTACTTTTCTCTAGTTCCCCTTGAACCCTCTTTAGCACATCTATTTTCTTGAATATCGGTGGACTCATAAAGTCTATTTCACAGACCTTAAGCTCCTCTGCCATGGTCTCTGACCATTTTAAGCTACTCTGTTCAAATGATTGGGACTGTAGAAGGAGCAGATCGTTTTTCTTTTGCAGTACACATAATTCATCCGCTAAGTCTCCAGCTGAATTGTAATGTTCTACCGTGACAACAGCATTCTTATATAGAGCCTTAGACTTATTGAGCAGCATTTGCTCTTGCAACGAAGAGATTCCCTGTATTCTTCCTTTTACTTCATTGACTTTCTCACGAAGATGCTCATGGCTTTCATCACACTCCTTCATCACAGTTTGGAGTTTTTTCTGAGAAGTAATCAATTCATCTGGTACCTGTTGGACGTCCTTTATGTCTTCGGCCCCTTCTTCAGGCTCTTCTGGTAGAACATGCTCAGAAGCCCTACCGTCAGTCTTACATTCTACCTCTTCAGTCACATCATTATGGTCTCCAATATCTCCATTTATTCCAGCTCTCAAGTTCTCCTTGATAGCTGCATCTGTATACTCAGAACCCGCCGGATTCTTCTCTTCCACCACGTTCTGCATCCCATCTGAGCTCCCGTGTGTCTGCAACGGAGTGACACACCGCTTTTCCCATTTGTTGGGACGTGGCTCCGATGTAGACTCCATGAAAGTGCGCTTGAGCTCACCAATGCCAGCCTGATGTCTCAAAATCTCATCTTGTGATTTATCCAGATCCTTGGTATCACTCGGGAACACTGCTAGGGCTCCGGGCGCCGAACTTCCAACCTGAGCTTCACGAGTTGCAGCTACTGATCCGGACAGTACACCATCCACGCCACTGTCTCTGGCCGAAACAGATTCCTGGGCAGAGTCAGCCCCCACATCCTCAGTCTTGTTCCTCACAGCTGCACTTGAGACCTCAGCTTCTGATGAGGCATCTGGTTTGGTGTCTACCACTTCTATGGCTTTTTCCACCTCTGCAGCATTACCTTCAGAGTCCTTGGCATGATGCAGATCCACACCATACATTGATAACTTCTCATTTCCAACAGCATCCACTTGTGCTATGTTCAGTTTCAGAGTCCTGCCTTTAAAGCTCAGCTCTCCTCCTTTCACCTTAGTCTTCGCCAGGGAATCGGCCAACTGTAAAATATCTTCAGATGCCATCTTCTGTCCGGCTGTAAGGTCAGCATCAGCTTTCTTCTCAGGACCCTCAACCTCCTCTGCTACCATGCCTTCCTCATTTGCACTGGTTGCTTGATCGTCATCAGATGATTCACTATCACTACCACTATCCCTGTCTGACCCCTTTTTCTCAGCCACATCCGGCTCACTTTCAGGGTTATACAATTCATTCTCATTCACATCCTGCTCACTTTCAGGGTTATACAATTCATTTTCATTCACATCTTGCACACTTTCAGGGTTATACAATCCATCATCTTGATCTGGAACCTTAGTTAACATGTCATCCACAACATTAACTTCACCATCTGGTCCCTCAAGTATGTGACTATGTGACAACCCAGCACTATACTTCTATATAGCTCAGGTACTAGGAGCTGGCTCAAGACCTCTCCCTGGACTTCAGTGTCCCTATACAACAGGTCATTGTTTATGGCAACATGAGGAAACCTCTCCTCAGAGCCAGGCTCTTGGGAAACTCATTTAGAACCCTTATATTTTCCTGTGCCGTTTTAAGAGTGGGGTCTCTCCACTGCTCACTCTCAAAATTGTCACAGGACACAGGTAAGTCAGGGACACTCGGTTCCCGAGAATCACCATCCTCGTCTCCCAACATCACCTGCAAAGGAATTTCATCTCTATCACAGTCATCATCATTATCAATATCATTATCATGATTAGGATCAGTATCATCATCACTATCATGATCATCATCATTATCAGTATCAGCATCATTATCATGATCATCATCATCATCATCATTATCAGTATCAGCATCATTATCATGATTATCATCATCATCATCATCATATAAGTTTAACGGCCCACTAGCATTGTGTTCCGCCCCTCGGAACTGCGCACCCTCAGTAGGAGCTTCATCACACTGCCATCAGAAACATTTTTCCCCCAGAGATCCTTAGATCGGGGAAAGTCATTACCCAATATAACGTGTTGCACCAGGTTCTTCACTACCCCCACTTCATATGAAACCTCCCCGAGTTTGGGGACCAAGTCCACGGCAGTCTCTGGGTAGACTTTGGTGTCTCCATGGATGCACACCATACTCAGGTGCTTATCAGGGATGAAGTCCCTATCAATCAGGCTGTCACATACGGAAGTCACTGGACTCTCTGAGTCCAAGAGGGCCTGTGCTGGGCAGTCATTTACAACCACCGGGGACACCTGTGGTCCAGTCTCTTCGGCTGAGGTGGACACACACCCAGGTTCTGCACAGAGAGAGAGGGATCTGCCAACATCACAATACATAGGCTCCCCCTCTATTGGACAGTTGGCTGCAATTTCACGACATCTCCAACACTGTCCATCACACTTTTCCACCCACATGTCCCCTCGGGCCTGAACCCGCTTATCAGCATACCCCATGTCCCCAATAGCTGGAACCTCTTACCGCGAGAGTTCAGCGTCCGGGAACTCTGAAGTGACGACCTCTCAGACGGCTGGTCATGGAGACAGTCTTTGCTGGCGAAGGCCTTCTCCATCAGGCTGACCAGACGATTGGCGTCCTGGTGGTCTCCTTGTCCGACCTCTGGCTGTACCTCAGGAGGACATGCTCGGGTGTAGCGGTTCACTATCACCTCTTCAACCATGCCGACACGACGGCCGACGTCAGGCTCCAACCGCTTCTTTACTGCAGGCAACGCAGGTGCCTTTACAACATTACTCGGGTACGAGGTGCTGAGAGCTGCAATCTGCTCCCTCAGCAATCGGTTAAACTCCTGCTGCTGCTGCTGCCAGCTCTGCTGGGCCTGCTGCATGCTCTGCAGGTGTTTCTTAACAAGCTCCTCCAATCTGTCATCCATGCTGTCAGACTTCTCTGTCTCAACAACGGCAGTCTTATGTTGCACATTAACTTGCGCCATTTGTTTAATCAGCTTCTCCAGGCTGTCATCCATCCTGTCAGACTTCTCTGTCTTAACAACGGCAGTCTTCACTCAAGACATACACACTCCACAGTCTTTTCCACAGAAAATTCAGCTCTGCTGTGCAGACACTTTTTTTTTTTCTCTGCAAACTCTATTAGGGCCACTGTCTCTTTAAGACTGCTCCAACAGACTTTTTCCTTTGCTGCTGCACACTCCACAGTCTTTTCCACAACAAGTTCAGCTTTGCTGTGCAGACACATTTCTTTTTTTTTCTTTTGCAAACTCTATTAGGGCTACTGTCTCTTTAAGACTGCTCCAACAGACGTTTCTTTTGCTGACACACTTTTTTTTCTCTGCTGCTGCTTCAACAGACTTCACCTTTTATTGCTGTCTCTCGCCACTGTGCTGCACGCACATTCTAGCACCAATTGTAAGCTTTTCAGGGGATATAGCTCTGGGATCGCCGTCCGGGTAGACAGAGTGGCACGGAAACAGTTCATTCACAGACAGCAGTTCTGGTAAAAACTGGCCGCAACCAGTTTTATTAAAGCCCACAGCAAACAGAACATAATCAAAACCAAATCATAAACATAAGACCTGGGCTTGTCCAGCCACTTACTACACTTAGATAGATTTCCCTATCTATCCGGGACCAAACTCTAACAGCCTGGGCCAAAACAACACATATGTTCAGCATTTACCAGCATGGAGTTTCACAGAGTCTCCTCCTTGTGTCTGAAGGCACCTTCAACGTCCAGACTTGAGAGAGCTCCCCTCCTATTCAGCAGCTATCCGCATGGATTCTCACAGAGACTACTCCTGTGTCCGGGGTACATCGAGCACCCAGACTGAGACAGCTCATACTCCTGGAGACTCCTTCTTGTGCCTGGACTCCTTGTCCAGACTAAGCGAGCTCTCTGACTGTGTTCCCAGACACCTACTTCTGGCTTCCTAATTATCACTTGAGTGATTTCAGGTTTGAGCTGCAAGTGTGCACTGAATGGAAGGTGTAGTGACCTATCTCCACCACTAGTTTTGCAAAGCCACACATTTCCCTTATACCATACAGCACAGTACCTAGGTGAAATGTACACCCCATTCGACACCTATTCCTTCACTGTCTCACAGTATATACGTATATGTATCTACTGTATACCTAGGGCTCATGCTTCTTGCTAAGGTTTTGTCCTTGTTGTTATTGTTCTGATGGTATCATTACTAATTGTATTTAAGAAATGTAATAAAGTTTTTGATATATTTTATACATTGTATAGTACCCCATTCTTGTGGTTTTCAATGGTGTCACCACATCTTACAGTGTTCTATTCCCTGACACAGCAGACACTAGTTGTCACCTGACTGTAAATATAACTACGTTGGAACCAGCAGAACCAAATGTTAACGGATATATATATATCTCAGTAAAAAAAATATATGTATATCTATTTTTAGAGATGTGGAGGACCCAAATAGAACTTTTGCTATGGTGTCCTGTGAACTCTAAGTACGCCCCTTCTTGCACGGCAGTAATAATGAGGGCAATCTGGCCTGTTGCTCAAAACCTGAGAATCCGAGGCCAGATTCCCCTCATCATAAGCGGTGTGTCAGGCAGGAATGGGGGGCCCAGTCACATTTCTTGCAAAGGGGCCCCAAACTGTCAGTTTTGCTCCTGTCACAGCTGATTCTTTTTCTGAGGTAAATACTTTTCCGTCCAAAGAGGACAAGAGTATTCTTAGAGTGATACCTTTATTGGCCAACCTGAAAATTATATGTTCGTAAGCTTTCAGAGCGCAGAGGTTCCTTCTTCAGGCAAGATTACATTTGAATTAATAAGAAAAAGACACATTTGAGGCATACTACAGTGGGAAATTTGTTCAAGAGGTGGGAGGTGTGATGCCAATAAAGGTATCACTCTAAGAATACTCTTGTCACTCTTGAGAACACCAATTCTGTTAACAGCATAGCAGAGGTGGCCCATGACCAGACAGGCCCTTCTGGCATTTGCCGGAATTGCCAGATGGCCAGTCCGGCCCTGGGCACATGTATAAGATTATCTCAGCACAGGAACATTTTTTTAAACACATCTAATTGTGGAAGTTATTATTCCAAGATTTATTGATGAAAATGTACTTTTTTTTAGTGTGAAAACCCCTTTAAGATAAGGTTTTTATTAGTACCAATGCATTTCGGTGCAGTACCAGTGCCTTTCTGAAGGTCACAAACCCAAATGAGCAGTACAACAACTACAAGCTTATGAAGGGTGAAGGGGTGGCAACAATAAAGAGAAACGTCCCTGTAAGGTGTATGGGGGGTTGTAAGGACAAGAAAAAAGTGCAAGGAGTGTGTATATTCTCCCCTTGTTTGTGTGGGATTCCTTCACGTTCTCTGGTTTCCTCCCCCACTCCAAAGACATAATAATAGGGAATGAGGGTAAAGTGATCATAGAATCACAGAATATTAGCATTGGCAGGGACCTCAAGGGTCATCGTGTCCTACCCCCTGCTCAATGCAGGATTCATTAAACCATCTCAGAGAGATGTCTGTCTATCCTCTCAAGACTTCTGATGAAAGAGAACTCACCTTCTCACATGGCAGCCTGTTCCACTCATTGATCACCCTCACTGTCAAAACATTTTTTTCTAATATGTAATCTGTATCTTCTACCTTTTAGTTTTGTTCCATTGCTTCTCGTGTTTCCATGTGCAAATGAGAATAAGAATGATCCCTCTACATCATTGATGTCAAACTCAAATACACAGAGGGCCAAAATTGAAAACTTAGACAAAGTTGGGGGCCAAACTTGATATTTATTAAAACAATGTCTACAATTGAGGACATTTTCCTCATCAACAAATATAAGTACGCCATATGCTGTGAAGGAGTTAAAGCTATTGTCTTCACGTGATCTAGACTCTATGCTTCTCCTAACACATCCTAGAATTGTGTTTGTCTTTTTTGCTACTGCATCACACTGTTGACTCATGTGCAGTCTGTGATCTATTAGTATACCCAAGTTTTTTTCACACATGCTGTTGCTTTGTTCTATTCTATACATATAATTTTTTGTTATTCTTGCCCAGATGTAGAATCTTGCATTTCACACTGCTAAATACCATTCTATTAGTCGCTGCCCTTTATCTAGATCTTTCTGAATCCTTTCTCTGTCTTCTCTAGTGTCAGCTATCACTCCTAGCTTTGCATCGTCTGCAAATTTGATCAGTGTACTTGCAGTTTCCTTATTTAGATCATTTATAAAAATGTCGAACAACACTGGTGCCAGGACTGAGCCTTGTGGTAGCCCACTTGAAATTCTCTTCCAATTGGATGTGCAACCATTTATTACCACTCTTTGAGTACAATCACTGAGCTAGTTATGAATACACCTAACCGTAGCCTTGTCAATTCCATACTTGGTCATTTTTTCAATAAGTATAGCATGACATACCTTATCAAATGCTTTTCTGAAGTAGAGATATACTATATCTACTGCATTTCCCTGATCCACTTAGTCAGTATTTCCTTCATAGAAGGAAATTAGATTAGTCTGGCATGACTTCTTTGCTACAAACCATGGCTGGCTCTGGTTAATTACTGTATTCTTATCCAAATACTTACATACATGTTGTTCAAAGATCTTTCCTGGTATAGAAGTAAGGCTCACTGACCTGTAATTTCCTGGCTCCATCTTCTTTCCTATTTTGAAGATACGGACAACATTTGCCCTTCTCCAATAGGACTTCCTTTTTCTACAGGATTTTTCAAAGATTCTGGCTAGTGGTTCTGCAATTTTCTCAGCTAACTCTTTCAGTACCCTAGGATGTAATTCATCTGGAACAGGAGATGTAAATTCATTTAAATTAGCTATGTAATGTATTCACCGGCTCTTTATAGATAGTGTGGATTATTTTATTCATTTGATGGCACCATGAAGATTAGTTGATGTTAGAATTACTTTCTTAGAGAACACAGATGCAAAATAAGAATTTAAAATTTCGGCCTTCTCACAATCTGGACCATCATACACGACGCCTAGAGACTCAAAAAACCGATCAACTGCCTGGAGAGACAGTGAGTCAGCTAGAAGTTAACAGGCTAAGGATTGAGGATCTCCTGGAAGGAGAGAAATAACAATCCCAACTGGTTGCTCCTCATTTCGAGCTGAACGAGGACAATGCCTAAAATACAGCCTGTAGGCTTCACAGAGCACCATAAATATATCCTGTCCCCCCAGAAAACTTATCCGGGAGACCACCTTAGGTTCCGGTTCAGCCTGACTGCCCATCAGACTAACAGTCTGCTGCTGAGAGACACTAGATTTCAGGTCTGACACTTCAAGCGACAGGCCCTGCAATTGTTTGGCAAGTGCTACAATAGGATCCATACCAAGATACAAAATGTTTTGGCTGTTTAAAATGTCAGGCTGTGATGGTCTTCAGTAAAAAAAAAGGGCCCTCAAACTGTCCCTGGAGCTGGGACCCTATTTTGCCCTGTCCCGTGTGTACTCTTAAAGGTAGAGAGTCCTGAGTCTCCGACCTTAATATCTCAAGTAAAAACTGTAATCTGTCCCCTTCCCTACCACATGAAGCAAGGGAGGAATAAATTAAATGGGAAAAGACAACAAGAGATAAACACACACACGTACAACAGCAACCTACAGAACATAACTCCAACTCCAAGCTTCAACTACTTAGCTTTAGCACACAGCACAGGAAGACGAATCTCCAATAGCAACAACGAACTCCTATTCAGCACAGCATCTCCAAAGAGCAAGAAAGTACAGCTTTCACCAGCAAGACCAGGACAGAGAGGGTCTAGCCAGGTTTTATAGGAAGAGCTCATGACCAGATCAAAACAGCTGAAATGGAGCTGCATGTTTCTGACCAGCATGGAAAGGGTTGATAAGCTCTTCAGCACCAAAGGAAACCAAATTAATTTAATATGGGATCCAAATACACAGACTAAATGGAAGATTTGTGATTCACAGTAAGATGTGATCTTATACCCCCAGATCTCCCAGTTTAGAGTTACACACTCGTGACACAGTGTCCATATGTCCCAGAGACTTTGCTGGTGAAGCTGACCATACCAGGTTGTTCTTTTTCTTCATCAGACCTCCCGGTGGTGAGTAATGCCTTTTTTGTTTCCGGGTCTGGGGCAGCTCCCTCTTTCCTGTCATGCTGACGTCAACTGCTGGTATTCCTGTTCTTCTGTTGCCGCTCTCACAGTGGCTTCTTTCATGGCATCGGAGAAATCTTCATTCCCGCTTGACAGGAGAATCTTCTTCAGCCAGTCTGTTCACCTACTCTCTTCTCTGCTCTGGCAGCAATCAGGTTTAAAAGTTCCTCCATCCTGACTTTGTGGGAGCTGCTTCCATCTGCTTCACCTGCTGGCACTAACATCTCTGACAGGAATCTCAGGCTTATATCATCTTCTGATTCCCGCTTAAACATCTTGTGCCAATCAAATATGGCGCACACAAACACATTAACCTGAGGTAAATTATAGGGGTAGAAAAATGAGCTACAAAGTTAAATTTACCCTTATTAAACTAATGCCTCAAAAATCAGGAGAGAGAAAGATGGTGTATAGGGTGCAGCGATACTGTGCGTCCCCCATGCTAATTTCTCTAAAGGGGGCCTATACAGTGGCTCAGGCTATGTGATAATTTTGTCAAAAAATCTTATGACGGTATTCTTATTTTGTCCTACCTCCCGGTTAAGAATCAGAATGTTAGAGTTGGAAGAGACCTCCAGGGACATGGTGTCCAATCCCTGCTCTATGCAGGATTCACTCCAAACCCCTTATTTATTTAATGTGGGTCATTCTTTGGTGCATCTTGAGCCACAGATTCTTTGTGGCAGTACATGAAAAAAGGGTCTAAAGCACCTGACAAATGTGTCGCACAGCACATGATGTCAAATTTCTGGTACGTTTTTGTAGTAACTCTGCCATTGTGTCTTTTCTATGTTACATGCTCTTCCTGTGTCATCTTCATGTCTTCTGCATTGTAATTTTCTCTCTTCTCCGCTCTTTTACGTCCTGTTTCTGGCATGTTCTCCTGCGTCGTTCATTGTGTTCTATCTAATCATGTGTGGTTCTGCCTAACGCAATGTTTCCATCTTTTCTCCCAAACACTTAACCTTAAAAACTAACAGAAAACCAAAAATAGTTCTTGTCAGTGTAAGGTTATGTTCACATCTGCCATGTAGTATCCATTCAGAGCAAATCTCACAGATTCCTGAGAAAAACAGTGCTCTAAGGAGTGTTCTTTTTTTTCTCAAAATCAACGGACTGCTTGGTGGAACCTAATACACCCTGATCAGGCTCTGGGATCTGTCATCTACAAGTGGCGCTCATCAGGTGCTGGTGGTGGTGTCTATTGTACGTAGGAACCAATATTTCATTGTGATTGCTATGAACAGAAACCTCTTTAAAAATGTTAAAAGAGCCTGGATCTGTCAGCAAATTTAACAATACTACATGTAAACATAATTAAATTGATGTATTAGGCCTGATGAGGCTGTCATACTTACTATGAAAATCCTTGTCAGAATAGCTATATAATCCTTAAAATGTGCACTTTGTGAATCCCGCTCTAGCAGCTCCTGTATGAGGCCGGAGTCATACTTGCGAGAAACTTGCGCGAGTCTTTCGCCTCAATACCTGCCACCGGTGGTTCAGACAGGAGCATTCAGCTGCATAGAAATACATGCAGCCGCACACACTGGTCCCATGTGCCAGCAGCAGTATTGAGGTGCGAGACTTTTGCGAGTTTCTCACAAGAGTGACCCCGGCCTTAAAATTAGTATAACAAACAATCAAATCATTTGAAATCCTATCGTTCTGTGACTTTGTGAGTGCCGAAGGTTATCATTCTATATATTATACTTATTCTAATACAAGGAAGGGAACATTAACCCCTTTACTCCCAAGGGTGGTTTGCATGTTGATGACCGGGACAATTTTTACAATTCTGACCACTGTCCCTTTATGAGGTTATAACTCTGGAACGCTTCAGTGGATCTTGGCGATTTTGAGACTGTTTTCTCATGACATATTGTACTTCACGATAGTGGTAAAATTTATTCGATATAACTTGGTTTATTTATGAAAAACACAGAAATATGACAAAAATTTTGAAAATTTCGCAATTTTCAAACTTAGAATTTTTATGCCCTTAAAACAGAGAAATATGTTGCATAAAATAGTTTCTAAATAACATTTCCCACATGTCTACTTTACATCAGCACAATTTTGGAAACAAAATTTTTTTTGTAAGGAAGTTATAAGGGTTAAAAGTTGACCAGCGAGGGGTCTATATGGCAGAAAATACCCAAAAGTGACACCATTCTAAAAACTTCACCCCTCAAGGTACTCAAAACCACATTCAAGAAGTTTATTAACCCTTCAGGTGCTTCACAGGAATTTTAGGAATTTGGAAGAAAAAAATGAACATTTAACTTTTTAGTCACAAAAATGATCTTTTACAAACAATTTCTTTATTTTTACAAGGGTAAAAAGGAGAAAATTGACCGAAAAAGTTGTTGTGCAACTTCTCCTGAGTACACCGATACCCCATATGTGGGGGAAAACCACTGTTTGGGCGCACAGCAGGGCTCGGAAGTGAAGGAGCGTCGTTTGACTTTTTCAAACCAAAACTGGCTGGAATTGAGATTGGACGCCATATCGCATTTGGAGAGTCCCTGATGTGCCTAAACAGTGGAAAACCCCCACAAGTGACACCATTTTGGAAACTAGACCACCTAAGGAACGTATCTAGATATGTGGTGAGCACTTTAAACCCCAAAGTGCTTCACATAAGTTTATAACGTAGAGTCGTGAAAAAAAAAATCATAATTTTTCCACAAACATGATATTTTAGTCCCCAATTTTTTATTTTCCCAAGGGTAAGAGGAGAAATTGGACCCCAAAAGATTTTGTCCAATTTGTCCTGAGTACGCTGATACTACATATGTGGTGGGGAACCACTGTTTGGGCGCACGGAAGAGCTCGGAAGGGAAGGAGCGCCATTTGATATTTTCAAATTAAAATTGGCTGGAATTGAGATCGAACGCCATGTTGCATTTGGGGAGCCCCTGATGTGCCTAAACAGTGGAAATCCCCCAATTCTAACTCCAACCCTAACCTCAAAACACCCCTAACCCTAATCTCAACCCTAACCATAACCCTAACACACCCCTAACCCTAATCCCAACCCTAACAGTAACCCTAACCACAAACCTAACCCTAACACACCTCTAGCTCTAATCCCAACCCTAACTCTAATACCAACCCTAACACTAATCCCAACCCTAACCGTAATCCAAACCCTAACCCTAACTTTATTACCAACCCTAACTTTAGCCCCAACCCTAACCCTAACCCTAACCCTAATGGGAGAATGGAAATTAATAAATTTTTTTATTTTATTATTTTTCCCTAACTAAGGGGGTGATAAAGGGGGGTTTGATTTACTCTTCATAGCGGGTTTGTATGCTTGGCAGCTGTCACACACTAAAACATGTTTTTTATTGCAAAAAATAGTTTTTGCATCACCATATTTTGAGAGCTATAATTTTTCCATTATTTTGGCCCACAGAGTCAAGTGAGGTCTTGTTTTTTGCGGGACGAGTTGACGTTTTTATTGGTACCATTTTTGGGCACATGACATTTTTTGATCGCTTTTTATTCCGATTTTTGGGAGGTAGAATGAACAAAAAACAGCAATTCATGAATTTCTTTTTGGGGGGGGGCGTTGACACCATTCCGCGTATGGTAAAATTGATAAGGCAGTTTTATTCTTCGGGTCAGTACGATTGCAGCGATACCTCATTTATATTTTTTTAATGTTTTGGCGCTTTTATACAACAACTATTTTATAGAAAAAATAATTATTTTTGCATCGCTTAATTCTGACAGCTATAACTTTTTTATTTTTTTGCTGATGGCGCTGTATAGTGGCTTATTTTTTGCGGGACAAGATGACATTTTCGCGGTATCATGTTTATTTATATCAATTTTTTGCTCGCGTGTTATTCCACTTTTTGCTCAGCGGCATGATGATAAAGCATTATTTTTTGCCTTTTTTTATGATGTTCACTAAAGGAGTTAACTAATGGGACAGTTTTATAGGGCGGGTAGTTATGGACGCGGCGATACCAAATATGTGTATTTTTATTGTTTAGATTTTTTTAATTAAAATATTTTTTTATTGCTGGAATAAATATTGTTATTTTTTTATTATTTTTTATTATTTTTTAAAATATTTTTACAATTATTTAAATAATTTTTATTTAATTCTTAGTTTTACACTTTGTCCCATTATGGGACACTCATTTTGTGCAGGCTGATCGCTTCTATAGCATGCAGATCTGCATGCTATAGAAGCTGTCAGCGCTGCAGCTCCTATAGCACTGACCTGAGAGACTTCCTGGTCATCAATGCGCCATGACAGGAAGTCCCTCAGGCCTGGAGACCATGATGTTGTCGTGACGACATCGGGTCTCCATGGCAGCAATCGGGACCCCGAGGCATGCCGCAGGGTCTCTGATCCAAAAGCAGAGGGGCTGTCAGCCCCTCTGCAGCCGCCGTAAAACACTGCAATCATGTTTGATCACAGTGTGCCGGGAGTTAATGTGCTGGGAGCGGTCCGTGACCGCTCCTGGCACTTAGTGCTGGGTGTCAGCTGTGAAAATCAGCTGACACTCAGCCGTGCTCCCCTATGAGCGCGGCCGATCGACTATGACATACTATCCCGTCACTGGGACTTAAGGCCCAGATCACATGGATGGGATAGTACATCATATGGTAGAAAAGGGTTACAAAAAGATTATAAAGCAATCCTGATTCCTGACATGGATTTTCAATGTAAGTAATGCAAGTTCATCAGTCTTGTCAGGTCATCTAAGAGATTGATTTAAAAATGTAAACAATTTGTATTGTGAAATCCAATGATAGATCCGCCCTAACCAATCTCATCACTGCAAGCTACGCTAATCTAAAGGGTATGTGTACAGTAGTTATAAACGTTAGACACAAGATGGCAGTAAAGACTGGTTTTAAGCTGCTCCATGCAGCAACACATAGTGTATGTATTAGAATTTTCCAATATTACTGATAGTATTAGAAAAATTATTTTATGTAAATATTGTTAAAAATGTAATTGTTACAAGAGACCTTTAATTGATCATAATTACCGCTTCTTCATTTTTATTTTTTCATTTTTTCTTTAAACGTGGGGGACAAGGATTAATTTTGTCTATGTGAGGTTGAGTTCACATACAGTATTTTTATGATGCAGTTTACAGTGAACTAATGGAATTAAGATATTATTACTTTGTAATCTTATTCAGCCCTTTGTAGTTTTTTAAGTTTTGTATATTAGACCTCATTAAGGCATCTGAGATTCATGTGTGACTTCTATTTATGGTTTTCATGGATAGAACTCTTGAACCAAGAAATTCCTAATGCTCATTTCAAGTAACGAGTATAATGGAAGTCAATGGGAAATCCTAGCATTTTTCTGGCAGACCCCACTAGGGGCAGTGAAAATGCTGAAATGGATGGAAAAGTTGCAGAATGATGGAACAGGATGGGGAAGACTCCTGGAAGCATATCTGACTCCCAGATCACTGCTGAGAACAATGGTGTCACACTTTTACTCCACTTCAACCCCTCTACCCCCCCATGCTGTTTGCACATTAATGACCAGGCCAATTTTTACAATTCTGACCAGTGTCACTTTATGAAGAAATAACTCTGGAACACTTCAATGACTCCTGATTCTGGAACTATTTTTTCGAGACATATTATACTTAATGATAGTGGTAAAATTTCTTCGATATAACTGTGAAAAAAAATGGAAATTTGGTGAAAATGCTGCAATTTTAAAACTTTTATTTTTTATGCACTTAAAGGGAATCTGTCACCCCATTTTTGCCCTATGAGATAGGGCCACCGCCATCAGGGGCTTATCTACAGCATTCTGTAATGCTGTAGATAAGCCCCCGATGTCACCTGAAAGTGAAGAAAAACGAGTTATATTATACTCACCCAGGGGCGGTCCGCCGTCCGGTCGGGTCCGATGGGCGTCACGGTCCGGTCTGGGGCCTCCCATCTTGTAGCGAAGCTGGCCTCTTCTTTCCGTCCCGTTGCAGCTCCTGCGCAGGCGCACTGCTCTGCCCTGGCGAGGGCAGAGCAGAGTAGTGCAGTGCGCAGGCGCCGGGAAAGGTCAGAGAAGTCAGGCGCCGGACCTCTGACCTTTCCCGGCACCTGTGCACTGCAGTACTCTGTTCTGCCCTCGCCAGGGCAGAGCAGTGCGCCTGCGCAGGAGCTGCAACGGGACGGAAAGAAGAGGCCGGCTTCACTACAAGATGGGAGGCTCCGACCGGACCGCGCGCCCATCAGACCCGACCGGACGGCGGAACGCCCCTGGGTGAGTATAATATAACTCGTTTTTCTTCTCTTTCAGGTGACATCGGGGGCTTATCTACAGCATTCCAGAATGCTCTAGATAAGCCCCTGATGGCGGTGGCCCTATCTCATAGGGCAAAAATGGGGTGACAGATTCCCTTTAAATCAGAAAGTTATATCACCCAAAATAGTTCATAAATAACATTTCCCACATGTTTACTTTACATCAGCACAATTTTTGAAACATATTTTTTTTGTTAGGAAGTTAATTTGTCCTTTTCGAACAAAATTTACAAAACCATTCTTTTATGGA
>JARQOD010000002.1:548341210-548376493 GCA_033576555.1 Oophaga sylvatica
TATTATATATATATATATATATATATATATATATAGTACAGACCAAAAGTTTGGACACACCTTCTCATTTAAAGATTTTTCTGTATTTTCATGACTATGGAAATTGTAAATTCATACTGAAGGCATCAAAACTATGAATTAACACATGTGGAATTATATACTTAACAAAAACATGTGTAACAACTGAAATTATGTCTTATATTCTAGGTTCTTCAAAGTAGCCACCTTTTGTTTAGATATATATATATATATATATATATATATATTCATTCTATGTGTATATATCTATTAATAACCTATTCTATTCTATAATGTACGCGGCAGATCATTTGCCGGCTTTTAATCTATCTAATATTTATATATATAAATATATATATATGTATGTATGTTATATATAATATATTAGATTATGTATCTGTATGTTTTGAAGAATATTTGGTTTTAAAACGATGTGTACAGTTGTGTATTATAATGCGATTTTAACATGAGCTTTTACATACAGAGAACTGCTGTATACAAAAGCTCATATTAAAATCTCATTGCATACGGATGTCATACGGATACTAGATGTGAGGAAATCGCATCATCGCATTGCAAACGGATTACTTATGGATCACTGTACGGAGAACATTGGTGCGATTCTCGGCCGTCAAAATCAGACCGATTTTTTTATATGTTGAGTGTGATTCCGGCCTTACATGTAGATACAGTGATAATGGTGTAGACCCCAGAATAAACCACTAATGGCTGAATGTGTTATAGCAAAACTTATGCTGAGCTTTATAGTTCTACTAAGGCCATGTTCACATGTTCAGTATTTTATATCAGTATTTGTAAGCCAAAACCAGGAGTGGGTGATAAATACAGAAGTGGTGACATGTCTCTATTATACTTCTCCTCTGATTGTTCCACTTCTGGTTTTGGCTTACACATACTGATGTAAAATACTGATCGAATACTGAACATGTGAACATGGCCTTATGCTACAGATCTACTATTCTCCAGAATAGGAGAGCCCGTCCTGCCAGAGATCAGGAAGTAAGGAGACTGCGTTGTTCTGAACTGCTCAAAAGACAACATTGAATGAATTGTCCACAAAAAAAGGAATCGTCCAATTTTATTCCAAGTCATGGATTCAACTTTGCAAAACAATTCAATGAGGCTACTTTTACACTTGCGTTTTTTTGCGCTGCGTATCGAGCGCACATTAAACGCATTAAAAAAAGCGTTCAAACGCTTGTAAACGATGCGATATTTAGTCGCATAAGCGTGCGCATTACTACCGAAAAACACAGCGATTGTATGCGATTTCAAGCGTTTTTGTATGCGTTTGCATTTTTTAGGCGCAATTCACAGGAGGAAAATCCTTGAAAAATTCTTGCAACAGAACCCACCAATGGGACACCAGTGGGCGTGTCTTATGGGAAATCTGTATATAGAGCCTGTTCACAGTCATTCTTCACATTTGATTGCATTTGCCTTTGTGAACATGGATCTGCGCTGGAAGAGTTTCCACTTCAACTTGGATCTGGACATTGCGATTGCTCAGGCTTATGCAGTGGCTTGCCATGAAGAAAGGGAGAGAGACATCGGAGACGGCAGCGGCGGCGTTTGTGGGTACATCCCATTGTTGAACTCCGGGAGAGCCGTGGAGTGTACCACACCCTCTATAGCGAGCTGCAGGCAAACCCCGAGAAATTTACCGACTATACCCGGATGTCACAAGAAACGTTCAGGGATTTACTTGGTCGGGTCCAACAATTCATCCGGAGACAGGACACACAGCTCCGTCGGGCGATTCCTCCGGAGGAAAGACTCCTGGTGACATTACGGTACGTAATATTGCTAAACCAATGCCTGCATCATTTTATTTGTTCTGCCATGTACTATTCCAAAGCTGCCAGAATTATTGTTCTGCCATCTAGTAAACAAAAACCTGCAGAATTATTTGTATGCCATGTACTTTTCTTTCTCTTTAGTTAAATGTTTTAAAAAAACTAAATACAATAATATATATTGTTTTTCTTTCACAGATTCCTTGCTACTGGAGAGAGCCTCTCTTCACTCCACTTCCAGTACCGGATTGGTATCTCCACGTTGTCAGGAATTGTTGTGGACACCTGCCGGGCATTGTGGACTGTTCTCTGTCCAGAATTTATGCCCCTGCCCACCACAGAAAAGTGGCTAGAAATAGCTGAAAAATTCTGGACAACCTGCAATTTCCCCAACTGTTTGGGAGCAGTTGATGGGAAACACATCCGGATCATCAAACCCAAAAGAACAGGCTCGGAGTACTACAATTACAAGAAGTACTATTCTACAGTTCTCATGGCCATTGCAGATGCAGACTGTATGTTTGTTGCAGTGGACATTGGGGCATTTGGCCGTGGAAATGACTCACAGGCCTTTAAGAACTCGGACATGGGCCGGAGGTTGTATGGAAACCAGTTTAATTTCCCCATGCCACGGCCTCTTCCCCACACCGAAGGTCCACCACTGCCATTTGTCATGGTTGGGGATGAGGCATTCCAGATGTGCCAACACCTGCTCAAACCCTACTCCAGCCGGGACTTGGACCACAACAAAAAAATATTTAATTACAGGCTGACCAGGGTCAGAAGAACTGTAGAGTGTGCCTTCGGTATACTGGTTTCCAGATGGCGCATTCTGGGCACAGCCATTTATCTGAAACTGGAAACAGTGGATGAGGTGGTGAAGGCCTGTGTGGTGCTACATAATTTTGTTATGTCTAAAGAGCACCCAAACTTTGAACTTGATGATGCAGCTCCTAACCCATTGCCTGAGTTCACTCAGCACCCTCTCAGGTCTTCTGTTGAAGTCAGCCAAATGAGGGATCAATTTGCAGCCTACTTCATGTCAGATGTAGGACGGGTGGAATGGCAAGAACAAATGGTGTAAAAAAAAGTGTTCTTGTCTGCATGTTAATAAAATACCTGTGTTTATACCTGTACCGAGTGCAGTCTGTGTTTTTTTTACACTCTAATACAATAATCTACTGGCCAGGTTTACCAGTGATTTCATGTTGCTGTGTTTTTTTGAGCATCATGAATTTACTAGTAATCCTGACCAGGTGACTATACATACACACACACAAGTTGTATGACCTTTATCATCTCTCCAGTTTGGGTTCAATTTGCAGCGATGGTGGAGATAAAACAACTAATATTTGTGTCACCTGGCCTGATGTTACAAATACTGATTTGTGGATGCACTAGCATCCGTCACTCTTTATTATACCTGATATACCTGACCATGTGACTATAAATATTATTTGTAGTATCATCACTGTGACTTGATTTTGAACGCAGACTGGAGAGCTGATAAAGTTTATACATCTTCTTCAATCCCCAGGCCTGGTGTCATGCTGAAGTGGTGATGCCCCAAATAACGCATCCTCACTTCAGAATGTATCACACATGGTCAGGAGAACACACATATGAGTTATAAACTGCAGCATCACGACAGTATGCTTGAAATAAATGCAGACTGAAGCGACGCTGCAGGTGAAAACTCATGTGTATTCACCTGCCCAGGTGTGATAGTAATGATACAACGCCAGGGGATTGTACATATAACGTGTATTTTCAACATCATCTCCTCCGTTTATTCAACACACACTGAATAGAGGATGTGATTAATTACAAGGTATATCTAGAATCCTGGCCTTGTATCACAAAGTGAAATGATGGTAAAAACACACCAGACTCATTTAACTTTCTATGATACCTGGCAAGGTAAAATAGATATGCCTTGCACTCAACACCATCCTCTATTCAGTCTGTGCAATATTAGCAGACAGAAGAGACTGGTGACGAAAATACAAGTCATATATTTGTGTTTTTGACTACACATATCTCCAGGAATGACACAAACATGTGTCATTCCTGCAGCTATGTGTAGGCAAAAACGCAAAGTGTACGGCACAGTGTGTGTACGGCGCAGTGTGTGTACGGCGCAGAGGGTGTAGGCGGCGAAAGACACATTAATCAAACCGTTTTTACTAAAAGCATAGTTGCACATTTATTTGTTACGTCAAATCAAAAAATACCATTTTTTATTGAGAAGGACGTTTTGGGGGAGATTGGGATACTCTGGGGGTGTGCAGAGATGACGAACGGCTGGAAAGCGAGGTAGGGGTTCGAGGGGAAGGGACGACGAAAGTAGTGGGGGAAGGAAGATCAGACATGGAAGTAGAGGCAGGTAGAGACACATTAGGAGGAGAGGGGGGATGGACAAACAAAGTCTTCTTTCTCTTCTTGGGGGCAGGAGTCTCCTGCATGGACCAACTTCT
Organism: Oophaga sylvatica; assembly: GCA_033576555.1. Classification (NCBI taxonomy): domain Eukaryota; kingdom Metazoa; phylum Chordata; class Amphibia; order Anura; family Dendrobatidae; genus Oophaga; species Oophaga sylvatica. Next base: position 548,345,523 of record JARQOD010000002.1, read on the forward strand.
GTGTGACCGCCTTGAGCTTGTGGACCGTGGCCTTGAAACATAAAACACGGAATGTCGGTCACCCGTGTCATGCTCTGTGGTGGCGGTACTCGGAGGAGACGTGGTGGCGGTGCTCTGAGAAGGACAAGTGGTGGCAGTGGTCCAAGGAGGAGAAGTGGTGTCTGTGCTCCTAAACTGCTGCAGAGTGGTGGCGGTACTCCAAGAAGAAGAAATGTCGTCTGTGCTCCTAAACTGGTGCTGAGTGGTGGCGGTACTCCTAGAAGGAGAAGTGGCGTCTGTGCTCCTAAAGTGTTGCTGAGTGGTGGCGGTACTCCTAGCAGGAGAAGTGGTGGCTGTGCTCCGAAAATGGTGCGGAGTGGTGGCAGTGCTCCTAGAAGGAGAAGTGGTGGCTGTGCTCCGAAAATGTTGTGTAGTGGTGGCTGTGCTCCTAGAAGGAGAAGTGGGGGCAGTGGCCCAAGCAGGTACTGTGGTGGCAGGAGTCCAAGACTGTGGACCAGTGTCTGTGGTGGTGGTGGTGCTCCAGACAGGAGTAGCGCTTGCCATGGTGGTGGCGACGGTGGAGTGTCCAGCAGTACTCGGACTTGTGGTGGTGTAGTGGTGACTCGGAATGCTGGTGGCCGTGCAGTGGTATGCAGCAGAAGTCGGTAGTGATGTGTGGCGAATCAGTGGTGGCACAGTTGGATATGCAACCACTGACTGCTGCACGTACCGATTCTGCTGCATTGCCTGCAAGTAAGCAGTGTTGCAGGCCTGCAACACACTCTACTGTTGCTCAGGACTAAGGTGTTCCGCCATGCCCCGTTCAATTTTACTGAAAAAATGGTGCGCTGGTCTGTTGAGGTCAGCCTCCAGTCTATCAAGCCGCTGGTCGACACAGTGGAAGCGGTGATCCATGTGGGTAAAACCCCGTTCCATTAGTGAAAAACCGCTTTCCACTGTGCCTGACAGCGACTTCATATTGCCATGAAAGGCCTCGCTCAAGTGCATGAACTCGGGCAAGACATTCCTCTCCAAGGTCCTCTGCCGCTGGCGGGAAGTGCCCGCATAACCAGTGGCAGAGACCTGGGAGAGGGGAACACCTGATGGACCAGCTTCCTGGTCACAAGCTGTCCGTGTTACTGACCTGCAAGTTGCTTCTTGGCTGTCGGATGGCTGGGACGGGTCCAAGGTTGTCCGAGGAAGGACCGCTTCAGGGACAGGCTGCATGGTGCTGCTCCAGGTGCTGTGGAAAGAAAAGAAAAACATTACTATCATGCATTTACAAGAAGCATCAGCTGTGGAATAGAAAAGCACGGATTAAAAAAAAAAATAAAATTTGGAAAACTTACGCTCTGCTGGCAAGGACTGGTCTCAGGAACGCCAACTCGCGATAGTAGCGATATTTTTTTCTGGTCCTTGCTGCTGAACCACTGCGAACCTGTCCCTCTGCACGAACATCAGTGTTGAAGCGGTCCTTCATCGAGCGCCATCGCGTGCGGACTTTGTTCACTGTTTGAAAAAAAAATAATATTATACAATGCACTCAGGGCAAAATGTGTCTCATCACACACACGAGTGAAAATTGCAAGCAGTCAATGAAGCATAAAAAGCAATAGCATACACAGGGCAGTCACAGTTGAACCAGATGACACTGTTGGGTTTGCCGGTAGAATATATCTACCAGCAAACCCATCAGTGACATCTGGAACAAGAGTCAATGCAGCATAAAAAAAGCAATACAATGCACAACACATAGCAATACCATACACAATGCAGTCACTGTTGAACCAGATGACACTGTTGGGTTTGCCGGTAGAATATATTACCAGCAAACCCATCAGTGCCATCTGGAACAAGAGTCACGGCGGCATTACAGAGCATGGAAATACTTACTAAATGCCTTTTTGAGGTTTGGAGAGGCGATGTCCCAGCCATCCATCAACGCTGCGGCCACCTCGTTCCATAGCCGCCGGCTCATCACATTGTCCTTGTACTGCGGATCACGGCGGTCCCACAACGGGACACGCTCATGGACCTGGCAGATGAGGGCCTCGTTGTCCACATAGAGGTCCTCGTCCCGTTGTGGAACCTAGAAAAAACAAAAATAAATATTACAATCTTGTATATATTGCATAAATAAAAAGAGACCCCAAAAAAAAAGAGACATTCAAAGACTATATACTTACATTCCGTCTCGCCACCGGGACTTGTCTTGGCTGCGACTGCTCCTGCTGTTCTGACTCCACAATGTCCGTGTCCGACGCTGATGTCTGAAAAAGGGACAAAAATTATAGACATTTGGAGATTCAGCAGCTATACTTACCCAAAGGCAGGAAGATACTCACATTCAAACTCTGCTTGGGCCAGTTCTTGCCGGAATGGCGAATACTGTGATCCAGAGGAAGACATGCTGCAATAAAAAAAATACAAAGCTTTAGTACATATTACATTGGAAAGGACAGGCAGTCATTTGTTTAAGAATACTCACATTCTTGCACTTTGGATCCAAACTTGCTGTCTTGGCTGTCTCTTGAAGGCTGTCTAGTAGGGGTCCAGGCTGTATGTGCAGACTGAAGTCTCCAGGCACTGTAGTAGGGGTCCAGGCTGTATGTTCAGGCAGTCTAGTAGGGGTAGCACCTGATTGACAAGCATGTCATACATGGAGTAATCAAAATATCATGACAGTATATAGTACTCCAAAAATGTAAGGACCATATAGATATGATTCGACTGAATATGAATTCAAAAGAATTCAGGGGGAAGGAGAGAAATCTCCGAAACGTGCGTCGGGGTTGCTGGTGATTACCGGTGGTGCCTCCCTGTTCACATTGCGGTATGTTATCCTATATACTTGATTCTTATGTGCCTGTATGATGATTTTATTTCTATGCATCCACAATGTGTGCTTCATGATTTTTCTGTTACCAGCTTGATTCTAGTGGTCGTTTACCACAGTATACTCTTATAGCTGCATAACATTTCTGCACCTTATATATGGGAGATTACCACTGGCTATCCCAGTAAACTAATGAGTTTACCTTAATGCGATATTTGTATCTCTACCTACACCTTAGTCCTGTTTGTTATCTTTTTAAATTTCTGTGACTTAATAAATAATAAATATTACTATTTTATAAACATATCAGATTTTATGACTGGTTGTTGTGGTGGTGGTATCTTTTGGAGTCTAGCAGGGGTCCAGGTTGTTGTTCAGGCTGAAGTCTCCAGGCACTGTAGTAGGGGTCCAGGCTGTATCTTCCAGGCTGTATCAGCAGTGTCTCCAGGCAGTCCGAGTAGGGGTCTGTCTGGCACTGAAGACACCTTCCTTTATCTCCTTCCCTCACAAACAATATTTCTTGTTTAGGAGGTGTTTTAGACAAGTGTCTAGACATTGTTTACTCAAAAATCGCGTGCGCGCACAAGCGCTGACGAGCGCACAGCCACGCGCACACCAGCGCCCCCATAGACTGCAATGTTATTTTTATGCGCATTTTTAAAGTGGTGGGCCGGAAAAAAAATGCAACATGTAGCGTCTAGCGCGTCTGGGCGCACACCTGTAAAATGCGCTGCGCACGCCAAATGCTGATGAGCGCGTGCAAGCGCTAGACCCTGCGCCCGCCATGTTAAAGATAGGGGAACATAGCGCATGCGACCGATAGCGCACGATGCGCTGCGCGATAAAACGCAAGTGTGAAAGTAGCCTGAGTCAAAGAAAAAAGTAGAATACATGTGTGCTGTCCGTTTTTTACTATGTAAGGGTATGTTCACACAAATTTATTTTCAGTCTCCGTGCTGTCAATATGGAGAGCAGACAGCACATGGACCCAATGTTAGCCCAGGAGATCGTGTACACCGGCTCAGCGTCCTCTAGTGTGGTCAGATTTATGGACCAGACACGGCATGGAAGTAGCAGGCAGCTCCCACACATATCTATGTGGATGGGCACATGGAGCCAGTCATGTCTGCGATTTGTGGATGTGACTGGTCCAATAAGTTTTGTGGTCGTGTGAGCGTGGTCTAATGGGTGGAAGGTTGGAAATATACTTCTTTTTTTGTATACAAGAATTGCAGATGTCTCCATGATGGCCACTGATCTCACAGCACCATTACACAGATCCCTCCAGCCTGGCCCAAATGGGTTCTGGGCATCAGAAATGGCAACAAAGTGGGCAAATAAGCAATTCTCCCAGAATCGAATAAGTAACTGGTGTTTTTAAGGGGTTAAATGACGTTGGGCCACTGACCTCACAGCATCAAACTCAGATCACTGCCGCCTGGCCCAATGGGCTGTATGCAAATCACGTCCTCCCGGAGAATGGTGACAGTGAGCCGTACGCGGGACGTGAGGCTTCACAAGTCTGCAGTCACATTGTCACATAGAGAGACTGCAGACTTGTCGCTTATGTCCAGACAATTTAACCCTTAAAACAAAGCAGTAACTTATTCAGATCCGTACACGGTTGCAATTTGCCCACTTTGATGGCGGCTTTTTTGATCAGTAACCCGGGCCGTCCGTGAGCTGTGTAAAATCCTGCTTTTGATGTGGAGCTGCCGGTTTTGTGCTGGCGCTATGAGATCAGTGGCCCAAGGTGATTTAACCCTTTAAAACCAGCAGTAACTTATTGAAACCTGTGATAAAATGCTATTTGCCCTCTTTGATGCCCAGATCCCATTAGGGCCGGGCTGGAGTGACCGGAGTTAGATGTGTCACTATCTGTGTGTCTGCATTGTGAGCTCAGTGGCCCAGTCATTTAACCCTTCCATCACTCCCTTCCATGCCCATCTCGATGCCCATTTTCGTGCCAGTTTCATCATTTTGCAGCAGCTTCTAAGTGCAGTCACATCAGGGCTCTCGCTGCACTGTGTTTTATTGTTGTGATGTTTGTTGTTAAACCTGTAAAAACAGAAAAAATCATCGCAGACTAAGAAACAACGTCAGCACCGTGACGTCATCAGCTCCCTTCCTGAACATCGCTCGCTCACACGTCCGAGGAGCTCCAGGTCCCGGGTGACGTCAGAGCCCACTGTTTACCTGCACAACCTTCCTGAATGAGAAGAACGGCTGTCACACCTCTTTACCAATCAGGAACCAGGAAGCATTGGATGGGCGGAGACTGACTCGGTGACACGCCCCTTTCCTGCCGGCCGTGGCCGCGCTTTGTCTCCTGAGGCAGGGATGCCACCAGAACGTGCTGTGTGCGGGCACGCGCGGTGACGGGGGCGTGTCCGGGGCCTCTGCCGCTGGGGTGGGCGGGCTCCAGTGATCGCTGGCCTTGGGCTTCTTGTTGTGCAGGGAGCGCAGTCCGCATCAGCGCTGTCCATCCTGCGCCGGGGACTATGTGACAGCTGGCGGGGCCGTCATCACTGCTGCGGTCCGGAGCAGCATCATGAGGCTGTGTGTGAACCTGCTGAAGAGCACCATCCCCAATCAGATCGAGTACTACTCCAAGTTCTCCCCCTCCCCGCTCTCCATCAAGCAGTTCCTGGATTTCGGTGAGTAGATGTATGATGTCAGGTGTGATGACGTCATAACGATCAGATCCCAAATCCACCAGTGCAGGTAAGGTGGTGTTGCCCATAGCAACCAGGTGCATACCTCCCATTTTCCACCCCATAAGATGCAGTGACTGCTCCTGTACTTGTTGGCGGTGGTGTTATACACGGGTCCCGGGGCGCTGAGTATTGGGGTCAGGCATCGCCATGTTATCGTGTGCGGTCCCATCGGTGGTCCGGTCTCATCAGTCCGTCTGTTCCTGCACTTGGACGCCCCGCTGACATTACTTTTATAATTAAGGTCTAAGATCGGCCAATGAAAGACTTCACAAGGCGAGGTTCTGCCCCCAGAATGTCCTGTCTAACGTAACGCTGCTTTGTTTTGTTTTTTTCTTAACCTTCCTGGCACTTGGCTTTATTCATAGTCCTATGCGGATTACTTCCATTTTTTTTTTTTACCTGCGGATTTTCCATATATTATTCAAGTGTAAAATGTGCAACTAAAACGTACACCGACGGCAAGAGGAATTCATGTTGCGGACTTCAAACACAGCGCAGGTCACACAAAAAAAGCCATTAAGGATCGAAACACACTTTTATTTATTTATGTATTTTTTAACCTTTGAGATGTTCCTGCAGAGGCTGATGTGACAAATCATGGAAGCTCTGCCGTCCCTCCATAAATCCTTCACACTTGACTGAGTCCATGAAAATAATTAACACAAACCTCCTTTTTCTTACATGCTTCATAAACTGCAGAAACCTTCACCTAGTAAGATGAGAACCACTCCAGAGAGTTACATGAAGGGTGATATGTAAGGCGGCAGGGTGGTAGCTGTGGCAATGGGCTGTACGGTTCCCACACCTTGGCGCCCCTCAGATAAGATACAATGTCCCTTCTGCTGCATGTGCAGCAGTGCCCTCACTATTACTGTCAGTCCCCTCGGCTTCTGTCACTCCGGCTCCACATTCCGAGCTTCACAAATCGTCTCAGAGACCTTACTCTTTTCCAACAGTTTAACTTTACTGAGCAGTAGGGTATTCATCACACATGCAGCACAGTATACGCAGAGGAGCATCTCTCTAGCTTTCCCTGCCTTTTGGGCAGCCTCTATTCTTTCTGATAACTCTATCTCCCTTTTGGACAATCCCTGTCCCATCCGTGTCTTCAGTCCCACCAGCTTCCTACCATCCCCTGGCCCGGCTTCAATAGGAAAAGGTGCCAGGTTCGCCATCTTAGCTTCACCTGCCCCGGTCGTAGACCCCGGATCCTTCTTGGAACGGTCCTGTCTTTGCTGGTGACCGACTACACAACTCTCAGCCTGGGGCCCCTTCCTGCTGTAGCAACTTTATCCCCACAGCTGGCAGACTGTCTCTCACACTGCTGCTCCTTACTCCTTGCCCTGGGCTAGACTGCCAGCCTCTGCTACCTAACCAGGAAGTGTCTGTCCTATATCCCCAGTGCCCTGCACCACACTACTCTAACTCCTCCACTCTGGAAAACCCTTATGCCGCCTGTATCTAAACTAACACTCCTATTCCCTATCTCTATTATGCCACCTCTATTCTAATCCCACTATTGTCCTATACTACCTTCTCTTCTATCCCTAATCAGGGTGGATTGATTTAAATCACGCCGATTTAAATCAACGATTTAAATCATGATTTAAATCAAATGATTTTTTTCTATTTAAATCAGATCGATTTAAATCGTGATTTTAATCATGATTTAAATCACTGATTTAAATCAAAAGATTTTTTTAATATAAATCACGATTAAAATCTAAGGCCGGCGTCACACTGGCGACAGAATCGGACGACTGCAATGCGATGAAAAATCGCATTGCAGTCGGACCTATGTTAATCTATGGAGCAGCTCCCAGTATCAGATTTTTTGTGGTCCGTTTTAAACGTCCGTGTACAATCGCAGCATGCTGCGATTGTCACCGATTGTCGGTCGACAATCGCCAATGCAAGTCTATGGGAGCGATGAAAAATCTGATTACAAACGGACCGCATGTGTGACTTGCGATGAAATCGCATCGGTGTCCTTTAGAAAAGCCGGCAATTCATCCCCGCCTATACTGTAAAATCACACTGACAGCTTTAATAAAGACTAGAAAGAATAGATATATACACATAGAACACATACATATATATAATACATGTCATTGTGACATGTAAATATACATATATTTATAGTTCCTAGACTTCTACATACTGTAATAGCCGCTAATTCAATTGCCGGGTTTTGTGAAATCACAGAAGCCGACATAAAATGATACATTGTTTCCACACATTTAACCATGTAATTTCATGTATTTTTATATATGTTTGAAACATACAATTACATGAGTGTATTTGTGCAAAATTTCAGACATGTAGGGGTTAATTAAAGGTGTAATTTCGTTGAAAAAAAATGCGTGGGCTCCTGCTGTATTTTCTCCACCAGACAGACAAAGCAAAGCGAGTGGGGGCAGATAATAATAGCCTAGGGAGGGTACATTTTTTTTGTGCCCCCCCTGGCTACTAACATCTGCCCCCAGACACCCCAGAAAGGGCAAATCTATAATTAGATTCGCCCTTTCTGGCACTTTGCCCGTCTATTCCCATTGCCCTGTAGCGGTGGCGAATGGGTTAATCTCACCTACTGTCACCTTGCTATTGAAAGGTGACCTTAAGGCAGGTTAATAATTGATAGCTGTCAATTAGACAACTATCAATTATTAATCCTATTGAAGTAAATAAAAAAACACACAGACTTTAAGAATAAATAATTTTAATGAAATAAAAACACATTTTTTTTACCATATTTTATTTTACACTTAATCCGTGCGAAGCCATTGATCTCCTAAAATAAAGAAAAAAAAATAAAACAACATTATTCTTACCTATTCCGCTGATCTGTCACGTCCCACGCTGTAATCCTTCACAAAGGGTTAACTAGCTTTGAGCCAAGCACTGCAAGTAATCCTGCATGCTCAGCTCAAAGCTCCTGAATGAATAAGTTCCTCTCCTGGCGACAGGAGAGGATGTGTTTCATGAATGAAGCTTAATTGATTGTGTCCACTTTCCCTTTAGGTCAGGTCACTACAGTTAAATTGGCAATAAATCAATTAAGCTCCATTCATGAATCTATTCCTCTACTTTCGCTGGGAGAGGAACTTATTCATTCAGTGGAATACAGGTCTGAGACAGCATTATTAGCTCTCTGCGACCTGTAACCTGTTAACCCTTTCTGATGGATTACACCGTGGGACCTGACTGTACATCGGATTGGTAAGTATAATTTTGCTTTTTTATTTTATTTTTATTACAGGAAATGGTTTTAGCAGGAAAATAAAATATGGTAAAAACTGTGTGATTATTTAATTAAACTTATTTTTTATTAAACTGTGTGTGTTTGATTTTTCTTTCATACAATAGGATTAATAATTGATAGTTGTCTGATTGACAGCTCTCAATTATTAATCTGGCTTAAAGTGACCTTTCAATTGCAAGGTCATTTTAACCCCTTATTAACCCATTCGCCACCGCTACAGGGCAATGGGAATAGACGGGCAAAGTGCCAGAAAGGGCGAATCTAATTATAGATTTGCCCTTTCTGGGGTGTCTGGGGGCAGATGTTAGTAGCCAGGGGGGGCACAAAAAAAATGTACCCTCCCTAGGCTATTATTATCTGCCCCCACTCGCTTTGCTTTGTCTGTTTGGTGGAGAAAATACAGCGGGAGCCCACGCATTTTTTTTCAACGAATTTACACCTTTAATTAACCCCTACATGTCTGAAATTTAGCACACATATACTCATGTAATTGTATGTTTCAAACATATAAAAAAATATATGAAATTACATGGTTAAATGTGTGGAAACAATGTATCATTTCATGTCGGCTTCTGTGATTTCACTGAAGCCGGCAATTGAATTAGCGGCTATTACAGTATGTAGAAGTGTAAGAACTATAAATATATGTATATATACATGTCACAATGACATATATATATATATATATATATATATATATATATGTGCTCTATGTGTATATATCTATTCTTTCTTTTGGCATTTAAATACTATTCTTTTGTATCCATTATATGTCAGTTTTGCAAGCCTGCGAGAAAATCTCGCAAGTCGGATGAAAATCGGATGTTACAAGGTACACACACATGCGATTAAATCGCATCTTTGAAGGAAAATCGGATGCCAGAAGGATGTGTGATGTTTTATTTTGATCCGATTGTCGACCGTCTAAAACGGACCGATTTTTTGTGGTTGTGTGTGACACCGGCCTAAAACTTTCAATCATTGTTCAATTAACTCCACACTTCTAGCTTGGTTTCACTTTCTGTAGCTTGGTTTCAGTTTCTTTTTCCATTCAGTTGACATGCCCAAACTTGTTGGATAGTCAGTCAGCAGTACTTGGCTGTAGTAACAATCAAACTTCAGAAGTGATCTGCGTGAGCCATGGCAGGTCGTAAGAGAGACCCTATTTGGGTTCATTTTGTTGAGATGCCAGCAGAGCTTGGAAAGAAAGGTGGGAGAGCAAAGTGCAAATACTGTCAAAAGGATATCCAAGGACTTGTTTGCCGTTTGAAATCACATTATGAAAACTGCAACCAGAAGGGAAATGAAGATGTTGATAGTGATACAACTAATGTCAATGAACCCCCACAGCTTCTTATGCACCAGGACCCTAGCACTAGTGGTAAGTCTGGCAATTACAACCTATTTTAACAGACGTTTTACTGGGATGGTTAAAGTCTATGAAAAGAAAAATTTCTAGCACTAGTTCTGGAGTATAGAATTTAAATTTATGTTAAGGCAATATTTCACAGAAGATTAACGTTAAGTAAAAATAAAGAGTGTGTATACGCCTATTTTTTTTTTATTGTAGGCTACAATTCACTTTTGAAGTCTGCCAAATTGACCATTTTTTTAAAAAAACATTTTTAAAACTTTTGTGACATAATTTTTTTCAGTTGCTCTGATATTACTAGTATTACAGCAACTTCACCGGAAATTTGAGTAGCATAACTTTTGAGACAGCCCTTATAGGACGAGGACCATTACATTGTTCAAAAAGTTTGTTTCAAAATATTTTCGTTATATTTCTTCAAATACGCAGTCGAATTATATTTTTAATTACTGTGCTTTCAGGGTCAAATATGGCTTGTGCTGCACGTGACAATCAATATCTGGGTACAACTTCAACAAAGCAGCCCAACAAAAAACTTTGCGTGCAAAGTGTAGAAAAATTCATCTTAGAGACTACGACGAGCCAGAAAGAACATTTTGATGAATTAATTGCTAAATTCATATTTGCAAGTGCAACCAATTCTTCTTTTCCGACTAGTTGAACACCCATTGTTTGTACAAATGATCGAAGGAATAAGACCAGGCTACAAACCACCAAGTAGATTTGATATCTCAGGAAAACATCTTCAGGCTGTATACGACAAAGAAAGAGCGGCTTGTACAAAATATTTGAAAGACAAAGTTGTTAACATGAGCTTGGATGGTTGGAGCAACATCCACAACGACCCCATAATTTGCACTTGTGTCACAACAGAAGATGGTGAAACTTACCTTACAGACACAATCGACACATCTGGAAATTCACATACTGCTGAATATTTACTTGAAATTGCTAAGAACTCAATTCACCAATGCCAAGAACAGTTTGGATGTAAAGTAAGGAGCTTAGTTACTGATAACGCAAGCAAAGTGGCAAAAATGCGAGCGGAACTGGCACATGAGGATGACACAAATGTCATTACATACGGTTGTTCTGCCCATTTGTTGCATCTTTTGGCAAAAGACCTGCATATTTCGGGTGTCAAGGAACATGTTGTAGAAATTGTTAAATATTTCCGCAATAATCATTTGCACATGCAACCTACAAGGAAATGGGAGGACTGAAGTTGGTTCTACCACAAGATGTTAGATGGAATACCTTGGCTCAATGCTTGGAACTGTTTATTAACAACTGGTCAAAATTAGTGTCCATTTGCGAAACACATCGGGATAAAATTGATGCTAATATACGAAGCAAAGTATTAAATCTTGGTGTGAAGAGAAATGCCGAGGACCTTTTGGAAAGGTTAAAGCCAATATCTATTGCGTTGGATAAAATGCAGAAAGATACTGCAACCATAGCTGATGCCACAGAAGTTTGGAAAGATTTAGAAGGTTCGCTAGATCGCTTGAACCTCTCAAACAATGTAAAGGTTGCAATACACCACCGCAAGGACCAAGCATTAAAAGAAGAACACTATTTAGCCAATATCTTGCATCCCATCTACAGAGGGAAAAAACTATCTGAGGCGGAAATCAACTCTGCAATGGAGTGGCTCGCCAATACTAACCATGACATTGTGGCAACTGTGCTGAAATTGAAGTGTGAATCTGCACCATTTCAAAAATACATGTTTGCAGATAACGTCGTTAATGAACTAAAACCACTGGACTGGTGGAAGTCGCAATCACTTGTTCTTCCAGCGAAGATAATAAATGTAGCTACTCAGCTACTGACTGCATCGGCTTCATCGGCAGGAGTAGAGAGATTGTTTTCTTCATTTGGTTTTGTGCACACAACAGTCCGAAACCGCTTAGGAACTGCTAAAGCAGGACAACTAGTTTTCCTATTAAAAGTCCTAAATAAACAGTAGGCTTAAAGGACTGATGTATTCACTGAAGATGTTTGCTTACTTCAAACGTTAGAGATAGGCTATTGTTAAAAAGTACATAAGGGTATGCCACACTGAACAATATCGCTAACGGGATCGCTAAAAAACGTCACTATTTAGCGATCCCGTTAGCGATGTTGTTCAGTGCGGCATCTGCCAGCGACGAGCTTCCTGCTGTGATCTCGCTGGTCGCTGGAATCGTTCCGGACCCTATTTTCTCGTCGGCGCTCCCGCTGGGTAAGTATATATCGCTAGTGTGGCACCTTTTCTTAGCGATTTAGCGGTACTTTTGTACCGCTAAAGTCGTTAAGAAGATCGCTAACGGCGATAGCGTCGTTAACTATATCGCTAAATGTGGCCGCACTTAGCGATATAGAAACAATCCCGCTAGCGATCGCATTAGTATGCGTCGTTATCGTGATCGCTAGCGGGATTGTTTAGTGTGGCAGTACCATTACTCTCTGTAGTTCAATTCTGATTGTTTAATAGTGCAAATAAAAATTATTAGGTTTCATAATCATCAACTGTTTTAATATTTTTATTTGTGTAAAATAATTTGATTTGCAAAAAGACAAAGTTTTGCTTGTGTACAACTTGATTAAAAAATCCTATTTAAATCAAAAAAATCTGATTTAAATCAAAAAAATCCGATTTTTTTGATTTTTTTTAAAAAATCATGATTTTTATCCACCCTGTCCCTAATCTTATAAACAGTACATATAAAGTACATACACAATACAGCAACATTACAGGAACACATTAACATTGGTAAACGACAAAGTACCGCACGTAATCCATGTGAACAGTGTCCAGTGACCTGCCTGGAAATGAGGTCTTCATCAGTTATAGAGAGAGGGGTTCCTGATAAGCCTCATCTAAACTCCTAGCAATTTAGAGATAACATGAATAAAATTTTGTATTGTGAAAAACAAGAAATGGGTTAATGGCCCTTAAAATCTTACCTGTAATGCTTGAATCTTCTCAGCTTGTTTTTTTTTTATTATAGTAACTAATGTAGTTAAAAAAGTTGTCCAATACTTGCAAAACTTCTTCTCATACCCCTCGATTGGCCCCCTTAAAATAATAAAGCCTGTACTCGCCTCCCGTGTTGGCGCTGTTCACAATGTGTCGGCACTCCATCTCCCGTGCTGTTGTTGTGATGCCGTCGCCCAATCAGCGCTGGCGTCACTTTCCCTGCCTCCTGTTGAATTGATCAGGAAGAGGAAGTCAGAGATCAGTTGCAGCCTGGACTTCCTCTTCCTTTTCAATTTGTCCGAAGGTGGGGACAGTGACGGCAGTGCTGATTGGGCGCAGGCGTCACGTGTCACAAAAGCAGCATCGGAGCCCTGAGACTGCGAGGGCCGACACCGCGGGAACGGCTCTGTTAAGGGAGGTGAGTATAGGCTTTATTTTATGGTGGCCAAACATTTGGATCAAGAAGGCGTTATCCTATTAGTCGACAACCCTTTCAAAGGGAATATGTTAGCAGGTTGGAGTAGCAAAAACCTTGAAAGTATTATGATGTAGGGGCAAAGACCCTGATTCCAGTGATGTGCAGCTTGCTGGGCTGCTTTCTGCAGTTTTGTTAAAATCCTTGTTTTATCTGCTACAGATCTATCAGTTCTCTGAATGCTGAGCTCTGTATAAACCCGGCCACACCACTGATTGGCAGCTTTCTGTGTACACTGTGCATAGGCAGAAAGATGCCAATCAATGGTGTGGGCAGGGTTGTACTACATGGCAGCAGACTTGCTAGCCGTCTACTGATAATCTCCTTCTGATAAAATACTACAGCTAGCAGCCCAATAAGTGACACATCACTAGAATTAAAGTCTCTGTCTCTACATTATGTTGCTCTAGGAGTCGGTGGAAATAACTTGGTGACAGATTCCATTTAACTATATAAAGAAATAATTGCTCTGTTATTAAAGCATGGTATCCCTGCCACAAGTAGTACCGTATATACTTGTGTATAAGCCGACCCATGTATAAGCCGACTCCCCTAATTTTGCCACAAAAAACTGGGAAAAATTATTGACTCGTGTATAAGCCGGGTGTATAAACTGCCCTCCAGCTCTGTGCTCCCCCATTCTCCTCTGTACTCCCCCCCCTCCTGCTCCATCCTCCGCTGTGCTCCCCCATTCCTTTTCCTTTTCCGTCCTCCTGTGCCCCCTGTCCTGCTCCGTGCTCCGCTGTGCCCTCCATCCTCCCCTGTCCTGCTCCATGCTTCCCCCGTCCTCCTCCACGCTTCCCCCGTCCACCGATCCCCCCCCCCCCGTCCTCCACGCTTCCCCCGTCCTGCTCCAGCTTCCCCGTCCTGCTCCAGCTTCCCCCGTCCTCCTCTATGCTTCCCCCGTCCACCGATCTCCCCCCCCTCCTGCTCCATGCTTCCCCCGTCCTGCTCCAGCTTCCCCCGTCCTCCTCTATGCTTCCCCCGTCCACCGTTCTATCCCCAGTCCAGCTCCGTGCTCCTTGTCCTCTCCTCCATCATACTCACCCCTCCCCGTGCCATCGCTGAACGTCCCTGCAATCCTGCGTTCTCCCCGTCTTCCTTGCAGCTCTCCAGCACTGAGCGGTGGCGTAATACCGCTCATTAAGGCCATGAATATGGAGGCCACGCCCATGGGAGTGGCGTCGCGTCCATATTACATGACCTTAATGAGCGGTATTACATCACCGCTCAGTGCTGGAGAGCTGCAAGGAAGACGGGGAGAACGCAGGATTGCAGGGACCCTCAGCGATGGCACGGGGAGGGGTGAGTATGATCCCAGCCACCGGCTCCTGCCGCGGCATCCCCTCCCCCGCTGGTTTCTGCCCTATGACTCGTGTATAAGCCGAGGGGGCATTTTCAGCACGAAAAAAGGTGCTGAAAATCTCGGCTTATACACGAGTATATACGGTAATTACCTGTTCATTAGGGTTGCTAAGGTCACAAGACATAATTCCTCAAATTATCCATCTATGATGTGGTCTGGATCAGCAATTGCGTTTGCTTGAGCATTTGGATAATGCAGTCACATGACACTGTAGGGATGTGATGGCTCCACAACAATTGGGCCTTCTCTTCTCCTTGCTAGATGAGGAGACTTAAAGTGAACCTGTCAGCTGTTTTGGCCGCTATAAGATGCAGCCACTTCCTTTCAGGGCTTATCTACAGCATTCTATAATGCTGTAAATAAGCCCCCGATCCGACCTGCAAGATAAGAAAAATGTTTTATTATACTCCCCCGGGGGCGGTCTGGTTCTATAGGTGTCGCAGGTCCGGGTTCGGCGCCTCCCTTCTTCTTGCACTGCCGCCCTCCTGCTTGCTTCATGGCTCGCCTGCATCACGCTCCTGTTCAGGTGTATTTCTCTGCCCTGTTAAGGACAGAGGAAAGTACTGCAGTGCACAGGCACCGGGAAAGGTCAGAGAGGCCCAACGCCTGCGCACTGCAGTACTTTGGTCTGCCCTCAACAGGGCACGATGACGGGGAGCCATGAAGCAAGCAGGAGGGCAGCGATCATAAGAAGATGGGAGGCGCCAGACCCAGACCTGCGACACCCATCGGACCGGACCGCCCCGGGTAAGTATAATAAAACTCTGATAAGCCCTGGAAGGCAGTGGCCGTATCTCATAGCGGCCAAAAGTGCTGACAGGTTTCGTTTAATAGCAGTCTACAAATATCTGAAGGGCTGTCACAGTGCAGAGGGATCGTCCTTATTCTCATTTACACATGGAAACACGAGAAGCAATGGAATGAAACTGAAAGGGAGAAGATGCAGATTAGATATTAGAAAAAACTTTTTTGACAGTGAGGTGATCAATGAGTGGAACAGGCTGCCACAAGAGGTGGTGAGTTCTCCTTCAATGGAAGTGTTAAAACAGAGACTGGACAGACATGTATGAGATGGTTTAGTGAATCCTGCATTGAGCAGGGGGTTGGTCACGATGACCCTGGAGGTCCCTCCCAACTCTAACATTTTATGATTCTATCAAAACTGTCTTTGTTGCTCACAGCTTCCATTTTTTTAAACAGTTCTGGTAAAATGAAAGCTGCTCTGTGATTGGTTGTTATAAGCATCAAAGATAGAAGCTTTTAATATAGCTTCACCCACCACCACCATTCTGTACACAGTTTTTAAGTCCTACAAAAAGGTCAAACAAAATTAGATCAAAACCTCACAGCCTGTGGAGTGGAGCTGTGTGCTCTCTACGTACAGTCTCTGCACAGAAATATTCTCCCCTAGTACCGATAGCTGCTAGTGGAGAACACCGCATTACATTGGACATAAGATATGGCATGTATTCTACGGTATACCTCCAATGCATCTGAGTCCTACTATGGTTCCAAAAAAGCCGGAGCCATATTAATATCAAGGGCATGAGGCCTCGCCCTTTACTATCGTCATCCAGTGTTGGTAAAAGCATATTTACAAGATCGCGACCTCCGAATTTTCTGATATTCACAGCATCTGAGATCCCGCACTCAGGATCATGCTGCCCTGATCACCTCCTGACCATTTGTGAGGCTTCTCTAGTATTAGGATAACTAAATTATTAGTCTGTTCAGTTTCCTCAGCACCGTAAACTGGGCAACCAGAAAATGAGCTGTCCATAGGAATGACAAATGAACCAGTAAGTCAGGACTGCATGACCGTCATAGACATCTTAGATCACCATCTTCTCGCTCTTGGTTACTCCAAGGTCATTGGTTAGTCACATCCTCCTGCAACGCTGCTTCCACATTCTGCTTGTGGAACTGATCAGACTCCATGGACGAAGCTCGTGATGCCCCAGATGTCATCACTACACGTTTACTGTGTTCTCAGCACGATGCACATTTTACCAAGTTCAGATTTTATGGAGCATTTTTTTGACTCCTCAGGATGACTCAGCAAGTCTCTTCCTCTTTTCTTCACCTTCCAAAGACGCAGCATGACTGTACCATCGCTCATAAAATCATGAGCGAGGCATTATTATAATTTATGAGGCTTTGCTGAAGCAGCAGAAGATATTACGTCTAAAGTAAGAATTTTGCAAATTTAATCACTCTAGAATTAGAGGAAAAGTTTACTAAGTTTTCCCATTTTACACTGCTGTTTTTCGAAGTACTAATAACTTGAACATCTTTAGCCACTCAGACCAGCAATATAAGGATGCCATGGGATAAAAAAATGGAAAGATAATACAGAAACTCACAATATGACATTCTAGAGGTTTTCACAACTAAAGGAGACTGCTTTTGGTTGGTAATGGTTACAGCACAGATATTGAAGATGGCAAAGTGAGAGCATGCTCCGTTCTGCTGTATGAAAATGAATCTTCGCAAAAAAATATTTTTTTTATTTTATGGAATAAAAAGTAGTTTGTTTTTATTTCACCTCTCCGTTGCAGAGATATTAGTAATCAAAGTATTTGGCACCTAATGAGTTAAAGGTGTTTTCCGGTCACTGTATGACTGTAGACTTATGAATTGCCCCCCCCCCAACGCATGCACTGTGCGCTGCGGGGATTTGCTGGTCTCTGAGTCGGGATCGGATGGTATGTGTGAGTTATGCATACCCCTGACGAGGAGTCCATATTCTTGTATGGAAGGAGGCTGCACCCTCTAATCGGCCATGTCACTAGACCAGTGATGGCTAACCTTGGCACTCCAGCTGTTGTAAAACTACAACTCCCAGCATGCCCTTGCAACCTGCAGCAGTTGAGGCATGCTGGGAGTTGTAGTTCTCCAACAGCTGGAGTGCCAAGGTTCGCCATCACTGCACTAGACAATAGGCAGGACGCGGCCTCACTCGCTACAAATGTGTGGAGAGCGCGGCCACATCAACTGGCCAGGAGTAGGCATAACTCATACATACCCTTCAGTCTCGACTCTGGCGCACAGCGCGTGCGCTGGCGAGATTTATGAGTCTGCAGTCATCCAGAGTGTCTGCAAACTTATAGGTTTGGACTAGAAAACCCCTTTAACACGCACTTGAACTTAACATAAGTGATCAGATGGTTTTCACTAGGGATGTGCACTTCTCATTGTATGATGTTGCCCAGTCATAAGTAGGCAGCAAAACACTGGAAAAAGAGCAGGTCTTGGAGCAGGCTTCTCAGTGTGTGAGATGTAGTCATACAGCTGTGATCTCCTGCATGATAAGAAAGTGGTGGGAGTAGAGCACAGATGACTAAAGGCTGGGTCTCACATAGCGATACACCAGCGATCCCGACAACGATCAGGATCGCTGGTGTATCGCTATATTATCGCTGCTGAGCTGCCAAACAGGCAGCTCAGGCAGCGATCAGCACAAGGACACTGCGGGTAAACATCGCTAGTTACCCGCAGTGTACCTTGGATACCAGCGCCTTGTTGCAGGGAGCTGGTAACCAAGGTACACATCGGGTTTCCAGGCGCTGCGCGGTGCCTGGAAACCCGCTGTGTACCTTGGTTACCAGCTCCCTGCATCAGGGCGCTGGTATCCAAGGTACACAGCGGGTTTCTAGGCACAGCCCCGCGCCTGGAAACCCGCTGTGTACCTTGGTTACCAGCGGATCGCTGGTCTCCCGCCTGTCACACGCAGCGATGCGTGCCTGTCAGCGGGAGACCAGCGATCAAAAAAATGTCCAGACATTTCAGCGACAATCAGCGATACCCGTCAGGGGGGCTGATCGTCGCTGAATGTCACACACAGCGATATCGCTGGGAGCTCGGTGCTGCGTCACAAAACTAGTGACTCAGCAGCGATCTCGCTAGCGATATCGCTATGTGAGACGGGGGCTTAACACCCTTCAGGTAAGACCCCAGAGTGGGGAGAGGGGAAGCACAGCTGAGTTTAGCTGTGTCACACTACAAGCCCTTATATCAGCCCTCCTTCATTCATAGCATTGTCCCCTCTATTGTACTTCACCTCCTTCCACACTGAATATTGTTTGTTGATGAGAGCTCAAAGGTGTCACTATCACACTTGTGTAAAAAAAAGAAAAATTGGGGAATCCTCACCGTGTGGTAAATGTAGCATTGCTCCTTGTTAACACAGCTTGGATCCAATACCATGGACCACCGGAGAAAATTGACAAGGCACGGTTTTTTAATTGTCTGGACACCCCTTTTTTAACCATGTGAAATAAAGCTACAGTATTTATTTTTATTCATACAGCCATGGTGGATCCTTTTCTTTATGTTTTTTTTAATCACACTTGTGTATTTTGTGTTCACAGCTACTTGTAATAGCTGTGTGGAGAGAGCAGAGCAGGCTGCTGCTGTGTGAGACATATAATGACAACCTGCTCATATATGACCTTATCTTAAAGATGCTAGTCACCTGGGCTCTACTCCCAGCACTTTCTAATTATGCAGGAGGTTAGACCAGGATATTAGGGCTGTATCATTACATCTCATACACTGAAAAATCTGCTCTAAGCTATTATGGGGGTGTGATCTTTTTCAGCTGTGTATTGTTGCCTGCTTATGATTGGTCAGCATTATACTGGGAGAAGTACATGCCCCCAGCCAAAATAAAAAATAAAAAAAGAATAGACACATTTTATTCCACTTTGCAACCACTATTACATTGTGTTTAGTTCAACATGAAAAATTTAGTGAAAGGGCCTCTTTAACCTCTTAACGACCTTTTGACATACTTATTAGTGATGAGCGAATGTGTTTGGGTGTTATCCGGGTATCTTGGACGTGCTCGAATAATATGTTCAAATCCTTGTGGCTGTTAGCTTCTATCTAACAGCTTCAAAACATGTAGCCGTGGGGACTCGAACATATTATCTAAGCACTCCCAGGATACCAGAATAACACCCGGGCATGCTCAGATAACACCTTATCCGAGCACGTTCGCTCATCACTAATGCTTATACATCATTGTCGGATAGGTGTTGCCAACCTTTGACATATTGTTACGTTATGGCGATTGTGCATGGCACAGGACCTGTTCAGCATGATTGCGGCTTACATGATAGCTAAGCCTCAGTGGTCACAGCCAGGAGCGGTGCCCGCGCCGTCCCAGGCTGTTTAACCCCTAAATGCATGGATCCATGCCAATCGCAGCATTTGAGGTTCTAGAAGAGGGAGGGGGTTCCCTCTCCCATCTGATCGACGTCATCACAAGGGCCCGATTGTTGTCATGGCGACCTCTTCCAGCGACGGTGACCTGCTTGGATTATGCCAGGAGCATGGTCTAGAAAGCTTCTGTCACTGCAGTACTGACTGGTATAATGCATTGCAGTGCAGTGTGGCTAAGCAGTATGGTACAGCCACAAATGGGGGTATTGCCACATTCGGCAGAAACTGTGTGACAAATTTTGGTGCCATTTTTACCCATTTTCCCGCGTGAAAATGTAAAATCTGGGGCTAAAACAAAATTTTTGTCTTAAAAAGGTCATTATTTTTCTTCACTGCCCAACGGTATAAAACTCTTTGGCACACCCGTGGAGTTAATATGATTACTGCAAACCTAAAATAATTAATTTACCATTATAGTTTGTAAAATTGGGTCACTTAGGCCTCTTTCACACATCCGGCGGGCGCCTAAACGGCGTCCCCGGCATTTAGCCGCAGCGCCGCATGCGGTATTTTCTCTGAACACCGGATGTGCCGCATCTTGTTTTTCGCCGCATCCGGTTCACGAATGCGGCAAAAAAACCGCATACGTCTCATCCGGTGTATCCGGTTGGCATACGTTGACGCCGTATTGCGCCGGATCCGGCTTTTAAGCACGCCCATTTTGGGGCCCTTTTTGGGGTTCCAAATATGATTGGCTACTGTAATCCTATATATACACTGCTCCTACATCCCTTCTTTGACAGGTTGTAGAGGAGAAAGTGCAGTTTGGAGAGAAGAGCAAGTAGCAAGTGATTGGCGAACATGGAACCCATTATCGGCAATATCTTCAGGAATCTTGTTGATTTTACTGCGGAGATGAATCGATTGAGGTTTATCGTTCTGGAGAAGGAGCGAAAGTTTGAGGAGCAGCGGCGTCAGCGCCTGCGAAGTCGCCGCCGTATGTGGATCCACCCCATCACGTCACAGAGATTAACTCGTGGTGTCTATTCCACACTGAACATGGAGCTGCGACAAAATCCCGACAAGTTTTTTGCCTATCTGCGGATGAATATAGAAAACTTTGATGATTTGCTGGAGCGTGTTGGAGACAAAATTAAAAAATCGGACACCTACTGTCGGTTCTCAATATCTCCGGCGGAGCGTCTCATGGTGACTATAAGGTAAGCTATATGTATTGGTTCTGTTTGCTTGAGCGCACTTGTAATTTTATCATTAATTGAACATCACAGGCCAACTAGGAAACCACATGAGTAGCCCCAAATCTAGTTATAAAACAGTCTTTCTCCTAGATATTATTATTTTTGGTATCTCCAATAGTCGTAGCTGAGTTCTGGTATGTAATGCTGCGTTTCTGAAATTATTTGTATTTTCTAATTTGTTTTCAGATTTCTGGCAACTGGCGAAACTCTATCATCGCTCCATTTTCAGTATCGGATTGGAATCTCCACACTATCCGGCATAATAAAGTATACTTGTCGTGCTCTGTGGGATACTTTGGTTGAAGAATTTATTCCAGAGCCAACAACAGAGCGGTGGCTTGAAATAGCGGACCAGTTTCTACTCATCTGCCAGTTCCCCAATTGCCTGGGGGCCGTTGATGGAAAGCACATCCGCATTCAAAAGCCAAAAGGAACTGGATCTGAATTCTTTAACTATAAGAAATATTTCTCTATCGTCCTGATGGCTATTGCAGATGCGCACTACAAGTTTATCGCGGTGGACATTGGGTCTTATGGACGGTCTAATGACTCCCAAGTGTTTAAAATATCTGCTATGGGACGTAAATTGTATGGAAACCGTTTTCAGTTTCCCCCCCTAGACCACTGCCTCAAACCTCAGGCCCACCAATGCCATTTGTTTGTGTAGGTGATGAGGCATTCCAGCTGTCCCAACACCTATTGAAGCCGTATGCCAGCAGAGAATTGACACATACAAAGCGGGTATTTAACTACCGCCTCACAAGAGCCAGACGGATGGTGGAGTGTGCCTTTGGCATTATGACAGCAAAATGGCGTGTCCTTTTGACTGCAATAAACTTGAAGACCGAGACTGTTGATGATGTAGTGAAAGCGTGCGTGGTCCTCCAAAATTTTGTCCTAACCAAGGAACCAATTTCTCTGGAGGACCACAATCAAGAAACAACTTTGCACAACTACACCAACATTACCACTCGCAGTACAGTTGCAGTTTCTAGAATGAGGGACCAGTTTGCTCAATACTTTGTGTCACCGGAAGGTAGTGTTGACTGGCAGGATGACAGAGTGTGATAAATGTATTGTTTATTTTAATAATTTCTTTACCCACAATAAACCTTTAAACTTGTCTACCTTCTTGTGTGTTTTCTACTATAACCTTCTTGCCATTGTTGTGTCCATGGCTGTCACCTTTTGTCCAAAAAAGTGTACATTGTAGGCCATGTTTCCCCAACTGCAGTCCTCAAGGCCCACCAACATGTCAATTTTTCAGTCTTTACTTTGCATTGCTCAGGTGATAATTGCCTCACCTGTGCAATACAAAGGAAATACTGAAACAATACCTGTTGTTAGGCCTTGATGACTGGATTTGGTGACACATGGCCTACAATGTACCCTTTTTAGGACAAAAGGTGAATTGTATTAACAAAAGTATTTCACCATTTGTCCTACAAAAAGTGTACATTATGTTTCCCCTACTCCAGTCCTCAAGGTCCACCAACATGTAAAGTTTTCTGTCTTTCCTTTGTATTGCTCAGGTGATAATTGCCTCACCTGTGCAATACAAAGGAAATACTGAAAACAATACCTGTTGTTAGGCCTTGATGACTGGATTTGGTGACACATGGCCTACAATGTACCCTTTTTAGGACAAAAGGTGAAATTGTATTAACAAAAGTATTTCACCATTTGTCCTACAAAAAGTGTACATTATGTTTCCCTACTCCAGTCCTCAAGGTCCACCAACATGTAAAGTTTTCTGTCTTTCCTTTGTATTGCTCAGGTGATAATTGCCTCACCTGTGCAATACAAAGGAAATACTGAAAACAATACCTGTTGTTAGGCCTTGATGACTGGATTTGGTGACACATGGCCTACAATGTACCCTTTTTAGGACAAAAGGTGAAATTGTATTAACAAAAGTATTTCACCATTTGTCCTACAAAAAGTGTACATTATGTTTCCCCTACTCCAGTCCTCAAGGTCCACCAACATGTAAAGTTTTCTGTCTTTCCTTTGTATTGCTCAGGTGATAATTGCCTCACCTGTGCAATACAAAGGAAATACTGAAAACATGATATGTTTTTGGTGGGCCTGGAGTAGGGGAAAACTGGGGTGTACACATTTTTATTAAAAAAAGAATACACTTTGCATACTACACAACCCGGGACATAACTTTGACAAAAAGGTTACATTTATTAACCTTTTAGCCAAAGTTAGGTGTACCTGTATACCACATTTAAAACTTAACATCCTATAAATAAAAGACAGACAACAATGTTAAACAATGAACAATTTATTTAAAAAAATATTTTTTAATATAATTGTTATTAAAGTAGGCCTTGTGGCCCAATTCTTCATATTTAAATAACCTTTATATTTTATTAAACTTTATTATTTTTTTAGTAAACTTTAGTTTTTTAAATATATTTTTTTGGTTTTCAACTTTATTTTTTTAAATAAATGTATGAAAAAATTTTTAACATTAACTACAGGTCAGTGTAGTGTGGGGTGGAAATACTGCTGGAGGGGCTGCGGGACACTTCGACCGTGGGAGTGTGGAGAGTGTGGAGGGACGAACGGGATGGTGGTGGGGAAGGAACAGGAAGAGGTGAAGGGGTGGAAAGAACAAAAGAATGGGAAGACAAGGCAGAACAGGTGGGTGGTGGTGGAGTGGAGGGTTGTGCATGAGGAACAGGTGACATAGTAGGTATTTGGAAGGGGGAAGTAGATTGGTAGGTAGAAGTGTGGTAGGGGGTAGGTGGCTGGTAGTGGGTAGGTTGTTGGTACTGGGGAGGTGGTTGGACCTGGCTAGGTTGTTGGTACTGGGGAGGTGGTTGGACCTGGGGAGGTGGTTGGTACTGGGTAGTTGGTTGGACCTGGGGAGGTGGTTGGTACTGGGGAGGTGGTTGGTACTGGGGAGGTGGTTGGTATTGAATAGGAGGGGGAGGAGGTATGGCAGGTGGAGGGGGGGGAAGATGTACGGCGGCTGTAGGGGGGGAGGTGGTGGAATGACTGGGGTGGATTGAGGATGGGAGACAACCTGCACTACAGCAGCGTGGCACGTGTGCATCACATACATCTGCTGGTCATAAGATAGCGGATCTATGCGCTCCGCAACTGACCGAAAAAAGCTGAAGTTCGGGGGTGCTCTTATCTCAGAACGCACAGTTTCCAGAAGTGTCTTGACCTCACCAACTAGTGTGGTTATCTGACGAAGGCCTGCGGAAACTTGTTCAGATAGCAACTTAAGGCAGTTCTGGAAAGATGCGTTCATGTGTAAGAACTCGGGCGCATAGTTCTTTTCCTGACCCTTCTGACGCTGCCGCCCAGTACCCGCAGCTGTACTAGAGGTGGCAGGATCAGAAGGGTGTGGTAAAGGGAAGGCTATATCCTGACCAGCAGATTCATGCATTGCAGGCGGCCACGCTGCTCCAGCGCTGGTGGAAGGGACAGCGGGATCGTGTGTGTGTGAAGTGTGGGAGGAAGGGTCAGATGTGGAGGGTTGGTCAAAGTGTCCCTCGGTGTCGGTCTCCTGAGGGATCGCTCTAGAAGGCTCCAACTCTGCGGGCGCCCGAGTGCTGCTCACCGTGCTGTGGAAGAAACAAAAACATAAAATTAATATACAGATGTGGAATGGCCCTGGGTGAAAACAAAAAAAAATATTACATTTGATGTTAATATTTACCTTCTGGTGACCATGGTTTCACGCAGGAACGCCAGAGCTTGTGCATATTTGTACTTACTCTGGCGTCCTGAAGAACCACTCGGGGCCCGCATCTCTTTGTTAAATTCCTTCTTAAAGCGATCCCTCACAGACCGCCACCGCTTCATAATTCTCTCCCCTGAAACGAGAAAGCACACATTGGTTACTATACAACAACCACACTTTAGTCCTCGTGTCCCCCAGAGTTAATGTTTTCATTGTTTCCATAGTGTTTCACAAAAGGAAATCATGAAAACATGAAGCGTTGGTTACACAAGGACAGAATTTTTTTAAAAACACCTTTACAGTCAGCAACATGAACTATACTTACGGTATTTATTCTGGGACCTAGGATTGAGGTCCTCCCAGCGGTGCATCATTGCTGCTGCCACTTCCGTCCAGAGCCGTCGTGTAACTATTTGATCCGCATGCTGGCGGTCCGCCATGTTCCACAGCGGCTCCCTTTCTCGGACCAGGTCGATCATCAACTCCACGTCCAATCCCTCCTCTGTGTCCGAGTCGGGAGCACGCTGTGAAGCCTGTGAAATGAACAATGAAGAAAAAAAAAAAAATATATCAGATACATGGTTTTAGTTTGTAAAAATTATACATGTTACAATGGGAATATTAATGCACAAAACATTTGTAGATAACACGTTTTTTTAAAAAGCATAAATTATATAACATGGCAAAAAATACTTACACGTTGAGAACCGCCAACAGTCTCACGACGACTCTGGGAGGCGCTGGGAGAAACCCTCTGTTGGCTCCCAGATGCGAGAGACTAAAAAAATGAAAATAAAAATTAGGATATTGGCAGGTGTTGGCCGCTGTGTGAAGTATGCACTAAATGTTTTTCTATGTGTTGTGTGTACTGTGATGTTGTGTTTATGAGATTGATGCAGGATACTTACGAATTGTGAGCCCACTCCGGGTATCTCTCCACCCCGTCCTTCTTCCTCTGGGAGCTCCTCGTCATCTTCAGATTCCTGTTATTAAAAAAACACAATCAAGACATATAGCCCACAGATGGATTGTGGATAGAAAAATTAAAAATACATATTTTTACCGCCAATTCCTGACGATGGGTAGGAGGGCTCCCAGAAGAAGATGTGTCCTGCTGTGGCGGCTCTGGCTCTGGCTGGGAGGGAGGAGATGGCGATGCCGGTGGTGCTGCCGCCGCCGCTTCAGCCGCTGCTTCCTCCGCCAACAACGCCATTGCTGCAGCTGCAGCAGCTGTTTGATGTTCTCTGCTGTGGAAGAAACAAAAAGGGACAGTCAATATATTTGTATATTTCTTGGCCCTGTCTGAAAGAAAACCAAGCATGTATATTGAAATGGGGGGGGGAATGTTTACCTTCTTCTGGCTTCCCTCCTTGCCCGCCTATCCTCCTCTCGTCTATCTCCAGCCGCCGCCTCCCCTCTTGTTGACGTCTTCTACTGTTAAAGTAAAAAGGTACTGTAAATTTGAGAATCCTTGTCCATGGCTGAAATAAAAAACAAACATGTCATTTATAGCAAAATGTGTGATGTAATACTTACTTTCTCATTGCTCTCCTCCTAGCTTGGAGGTCCTCTGCTCCCCTCTGCTCGACTTGGGCTTCAGCCGCTGCCGCCCGGTGAAGTCTTCGGCTGTTGAATAAGGACACACAAACGGACAGTGAATATATGGGTATTCCTTTGCCCTGGCTGAAACACAAAAAACAAACATGTAAATTAGAGCAAAATGTGTGCTGTAATACTTACTTTCTGCTTGCTAGCCTCCGCGCTTGGAGTTCCTCTCCTCCCCTCTGCTCAACTTGCGCTTCAGCCGCCGCCGCCGCCGCTCGTTGAATTCTTCTGCTGTTAGGACACAAAAAGGGACAGTGAATAGATGTGGATTCCTTGTCCCTGGCTGAAAGAGAAAAACAAACATTAAATTTGTAGGGACATGGGGGATGACATTTACTTTCTGCTGGCTTGCCTCCTTGCATCCAGGATGTCCTGCGCCCTTTCATCGCCAGCATCAATTCTTCTGCTGTGAAATTAACAGACCAAAAAAAATTTGTTGATATATTTTGATTGTCCCTGTTTTAAAATATAACATTCAAACAACGACATTATTCCGACCACATGCAATCATTTTTTATAGCCATCAACAGTACCAGGGTAAACCGTATCCCTGGCCAAAAAAAAAAAAAAATATATGATAATAAAAACATGGAAATTTAATTAGCTAAGGTCAGAGGCAGCCAAAAAAATAACATTGCAACAAAAAGAAAAGTACATCAACATTTGTATACTAAACACAGGAAAATAATAGCAGCATGAGTAGATAAAACCGTGATAAGCCACAAAGAACAAAGATTGCAAACAAAAAAACATTAGCATAGTCAAACAATTCAACAGACCATGAGTAGATAAAACCATGACAGGCTACAAAGAAAATATATTGCAAAACAAAAAAACATTACCATAGTTAAACAATTGAACAGACCATGAGTAGACAAAACCATGACAGGCTACAAAGAAAAAATATTGCAAACAAAAAAACATTACCATAGTTAAACAATTGAACAGACCATGAGTAGATAAAACCATGACAGGCTACAAAGAAAAAATATTGCAAACAAAAAAACATTACCATAGTTAAACAATTGAACAGACCATGAGTATATAAAACCATGACAGGCTACAAAGAAAAAATATTGCAAACAAAAAAACATTACCATAGTTAAACAATTGAACAGACCATGAGTAGATAAAACCATGACAAGCCAAAAAACCATTGGCCAAAAAAAAAAAATTGAGAGAAACATTACCATAGTAAACACATGCACATTTCCGATAGTAGCATAAAAAACAACGACATAACTGGCCAAAAAAATTAATACTTTTTAAAAAAAAAAAAAAACATTTTGATACACAAATACATCCATATTTCAGATTGTCGCAGGGAGACAAAGCACATCACTGCTAAAAAACAGTACCAGTAGATCTACATTATCAACATTCACAACAATAGCAGTGAATACACAATAAAGTTCCCAAACAAATGCATTTTAAACTCGGGGACCCACCCCATCATCGGCAATTTAATTTCATTAAATACCTGGGGAACCAATCCCCATCACAGAAAAAAAATTACATATATAATGTACCAGGCCACAAAAAATAAACATCAGCTCACACAACATTGGTGACATATGTATTTTACATTTTTGAATTTGGGGGTGGGTGGTTCATATTTACCGTCTGTTTTCCTGGCGTTCCATGTTACGGATCCTGGCTGCGAGTCCGGTGGCTGCGTCGGTGGCTGCGTCGGTGGCTGCGTCGGTGGCTGCGTCGGTGGCTGCGTCGGTGGCTCTCTGTGGCTCTCTGTGGCTCTCTGTGGCTCTCTGTGGCTCTCTGTGGCTCTCTGTGGCTCTCTGTGGCTCTCTGTGGCTGTGTCTGATGTCCCACCCAATGTTTTTTTTATATGTTTGCTGAGGGGTGGTACTTCCTTGTATCTGTTTGCTGTGGGCTGGTATATCAATTAACAAACCGCATGCGGCTACCGGATGCGGCGGACGCCGCGATGCGGCGCATTGCGGCGTCCATAGACTTTCATTGTAAAAAAGAACCGCATGCGCCGCATCCGGCGCATGCGGCTTTTTTGCCGCAGACAAAAAACGTTACATGCAACGTTTTTTCCAGACACCGTACGGTGACCAGACACCGCATCCGGCACCAACCGGACGCGCCGCAGTGACATGCGGCGCCATGCGGCGCTAATACAAGTCAATGGAAAAAAAAACCGCATGCGGCGCATACGGTTTTGTGATGCGGCGCTGCTAAAAAATGCGGGGGAGCCGCAAGGGAGAAAAACGGATGTGTGAAACCAGCCTTAAAGGGGTTTTCTGCTGTTCTGGCACCTCAGGGTCTCTTCCAGTGGGTCATGGCACCTGCAAACCATAACAGTAAAATCTGCACTATAATATGATGCTCCTTCCCTTCTGAGCTTTCCACTGTGCCTGAAAGGTATTTCCTGATTACATGTAGGGTAGATTTCACAACAAACTGAGAGAACCATTTTTTTTCCTATTAAGCCTTATATAAATTAAAAATCTTGGGGCTAAAACAACATTTTAGTGGTAAAAATTTAATTATTTTTCCCTGCTCAATTGTGAAAAATTCTGCGAGACACTTGTGTCAACATGCTCACTGCACCCCTAGATGAATTAATTGAGAAGTGTAGTTTGTAAAATGGGGTAACTTATGTGGGGTTCTGCTGTTCTGGCACCTCAGGGGCTCTGCCAATGTGTTATGGCAGCCTTAACCCATTTCAGCAGAATCTGAACTTCAATATGCTGCTCCTTCCCGTCTGAGATTTGCACTGTGCTTCAAAAGTAGTTTTTGACCATATATGGGGTATTGGTATACTCATGAGAAATTACGTAACAAATAGAATGGTCTATTTTTTCCTATAATCACTTTTGAAAATTGAAAACTTGAGGCCAGAGCATCATTTTTTGTGTGTTTTTTTAACTGTAAATTTTTATTAAAGTTTTAACAATTTTTTGACAAATGAACATATTCAGGACAAACTTACACAATACAGAAAATAAGAAACAAGAAGAGCCACATTGACTCTCTGACCAAAATAGAACAAAGGCACAAGCAAGTTACCTGAAATAACCTTAACTATACGAACATAAGGACAGGACACACACCACAAGAAAGGATGGGCTCTGGAAAAAGGGGGGACTAAGAGTTCAAGGAGTTCCCTTTTCATCTCTCTGAGCCCAAAAGTAATCCAAAGAGCCCAAACCGAATCGAAACTCTCCACACTTGCATTTAGAATCGCTATCATGCATTCCATCCTACGGATATCATTAACTTTATATAGTAAGTGAAGGTGTGAAGGCGGGGAGATCTGCTTCCAGTTGAGGGCGATCAGAGACCTAGACGCTGTGAGAATGTGTAGGAGTAAGGCTGGTTTCACATTTGCATTCAGGAGGGCTGCGGATGGCTGCCTACTTCCTCCTTTCTTCCTCCCTGAAGCTCCGCCTATGCTCCGCCTACTTCTATATGCGTCCCGCGTTTCCCTGCGTACCTATCTTTAACATTGGGTATACAGGGACATGTTTTGTATGCGGATGCGTCCGCATGCGGCGATTTGACATGTGCAGCGACCGCATGGAAACGCAAAATTTAGCATTTTCGTGCGGTCACCGCACAATTCAAATCACCACAGGCGGACGCATCCGCATACGACGCATGTCCCTGCATACCCAATGTTAAAGATAGGTACGCAGGGAAACGCAGGATGCATACAGAAGAAGATGGAGCTTCAGGGAGGAAGAAAGGAGGAAGTAGGCAGCCATCCACAGCCCTCCTGAACGCAAATGTGAAACCAGCCTAATTTAGCTGACTTTTTACCCATCCCTTTAGGGGTAAGATTTAACAAGTATACGATCGGGTCCAGCCCCACTTCTGCATAAAACACCTCAGAGATCAACAATCTCACTTCCCTCCAAAAACTCTCAATCTCCGGACACTACCAGAAAATATGGTATAGTGTGCCCACATCAGAGCCACAGTGCCAACACACATTTGGTATTGAGGGATTCAGTCTGTGGAGGAGGTCAGGAGTGTGATACCAAAACATTAATATCTTATACTGGTTTTCCTTGTAAAGGGTGCAAATAGAAGACTTGGCCACCCTTTCCCAGATGATATGCCAGCTTTGGGGTGATAGCTCTTTTCCCAGAATAGACTCCCATTAGCACATGTAGGAATGGTTTAATTGTCAGCCCTCTTGGGAAGAACACAGAATTTTATATATTTCCAAAATTAAACCTTTGGTCGATGACCCTCTCAGTTTTCCATCCGAATTAGAAATTTGGCTTTAAA
>JARQOD010000002.1:548376593-548539769 GCA_033576555.1 Oophaga sylvatica
CAAAAGTAGTTTTTGACCATATATGGGGTATTGGTATACTCATGAGAAATTACGTAACAAATAGAATGGTCTATTTTTTCCTATAATCACTTTTGAAAATTGAAAACTTGAGGCCAGAGCATCATTTTTTTGTGTGTTTTTTTAACTGTAAATTTTTATTAAAGTTTTAAAAAATTTTTTGACAAATGAACATATTCAGGACAAACTTACACAATACAGAAAATAAGAAACAAGAAGAGCCACATTGACTCTCTGACCAAAATAGAACAAAGGCACAAGCAAGTTACCTGAAATAACCTTAACTATACGAACATAAGGACAGGACACACACCACAAGAAAGGATGGGCTCTGGAAAAAGGGGGGACTAAGAGTTCAAGGAGTTCCCTTTTCATCTCTCTGAGCCCAAAAGTAATCCCAAAGAGCCCAAACCGAATCGAAACTCTCCACACTTGCATTTAGAATCGCTATCATGCATTCCATCCTACGGATATCATTAACTTTATATAGTAAGTGAAGGTGTGAAGGCGGGAGATCTGCTTCCAGTTGAGGGCGATCAGAGACCTAGACGCTGTGAGAATGTGTAGGAGTAAGGCTGGTTTCACATTTGCATTCAGGAGGGCTGCGGATGGCTGCCTACTTCCTCCTTTCTTCCTCCCTGAAGCTCCGCCTATGCTCCGCCTACTTCTATATGCGTCCCGCGTTTCCCTGCGTACCTATCTTTAACATTGGGTATACAGGGACATGTTTTGTATGCGGATGCGTCCGCATGCGGCGATTTGACATGTGCAGCGACCGCATGGAAACGCAAAATTTAGCATTTTCGTGCGGTCACCGCACAATTCAAATCACCACAGGCGGACGCATCCGCATACGACGCATGTCCCTGCATACCCAATGTTAAAGATAGGTACGCAGGGAAACGCAGGATGCATACAGAAGAAGATGGAGCTTCAGGGAGGAAGAAAGGAGGAAGTAGGCAGCCATCCACAGCCCTCCTGAACGCAAATGTGAAACCAGCCTAATTTAGCTGACTTTTTACCCATCCCTTTAGGGGTAAGATTTAACAAGTATACGATCGGGTCCAGCCCCACTTCTGCATAAAACACCTCAGAGATCAACAATCTCACTTCCCTCCAAAAACTCTCAATCTCCGGACACTACCAGAAAATATGGTATAGTGTGCCCACATCAGAGCCACAGTGCCAACACACATTTGGTATTGAGGGATTCAGTCTGTGGAGGAGGTCAGGAGTGTGATACCAAAACATTAATATCTTATACTGGTTTTCCTTGTAAAGGGTGCAAATAGAAGACTTGGCCACCCTTTCCCAGATGATATGCCAGCTTTGGGGTGATAGCTCTTTTCCCAGAATAGACTCCCATTAGCACATGTAGGAATGGTTTAATTGTCAGCCCTCTTGGGAAGAACACAGAATTTTATATATTTCCAAAATTAAACCTTTGGTCGATGACCCTCTCAGTTTTCATCCGAATTAGAAATTTGGCTTTAAATGAACCAGGACATCAGGGGGAATATTTAGTGGGAGGGCCTCTGTTTTTGAAGTGTTTAGTTTATACCCTGATAATTTTCCGTATTTTTTAATAAATTCCTTCACGTTAGGCAGTGTGATATGTAGATTGGTTAGGGTTAAGAGGACATCATCCGGAAATAAGGAAATCTTAAACTTCTTGTCACGGACCTCTACCCTTGATATGTTTGGATTTTGCCTAATCATCACCGATAGAGGCTCTATACATAAAACGTATAATAGGGGCGATAAAGTGCAGCCTTGGCAGGTCACATTAGACATATTTTTAATGGGGGAGAAGTGTTAAAGGGAAGCTTAATAGAGGCTGAACGGGAACTATACAATACTCTAATAGCTGTCATAAAAGGACCCGAAAAGCCAAAATCCTTCAGTGTCTCAAGTAGAAAGGACAAATTAATGCGGTCAAATGCCTTTTCAGCATCTAAACTTAGTATGAGACTGTAATTTTCTTTTATTAGCAACATCAGTTAGGTCTATCACTAAGTGTTGTCTCCCCCCTTTCGGTTAGGGACTAAACCCACTTGATCCTTATTGATAAGTTGGGGGAGCCAGCAGTTCAATCTATTGGCCAATAGACAGGTGAATATTTTTAAGTCAGAACAACACTTTGATGAAAAAAATTGTGATTATTTTTTTTTTTCCTCCATTGACTCAGCCGATTATACAATTCTGTGAATCGCCTAAGGGTTAAAAATGCTCACAACATCCCTAGATGAATTCCTCAAGATGAGATTACTTGTGGGGTTTCTGCTGTTTTGGCATGTCAGGTACTCTTCAAATGTGACATGGCGTCCACAATCTATTCCAGCCAAAATTGTGCTCCAGAGTTCAATTGGCGGTACTTCCCTTCCAAGCCCTGCTGTGTTCCCATGCAGTAGTTTTCCACCACATTTGAGGTATCTATATACTCAGGAGAAATTGCACAATATGTTTTGGGGGACATTTTCTCCTGTTACCCTTGTGAAAAGAAAAAATTGGGACTAGAGCAACGTTTTTACTGGAAAAATGTATTTTCATTTTTACGGCTCAACGTTATAAAATTTTGTGAAGCACTTTGTGGGTTCACTGTGCTCACCCCATTCCTATGTAAGTTTCTTGAGGGGTGTACTTTCTAAATTGGGGTCACTTGTGGGGGGTTTCCATTGTTTAGGCACATCAGGGGTTTTGCAAATGCGGTGTACATAAATTTCCTTTAAAAAAACAACTTTTAATCGAAAAATGCGACCTGGTGTCCTCTATCTATTCCAGTTAAATGGCACTCCTTCCCTTCTGATCCCTGCCATGTACCCAAACAGTACTCAGGAGAAACTTCACAGTCCATTTTCTACCATTACTCTTTAGAAAATGCAAAATTTGGAGCTGAAGCAATATTTTTATGGGAAAAAGTAGAATTGTCATCTTTTTCCTTCCACAATGCTTTAAACCCTTCACGACCTTGGGTGTATCCATATGTCCAGGTCGTAGGTACTTAACAATGCAAAGTGAATAATCATGTGCACAGCCGTATAGGAGTATCTGAGTAGGTTCCCACACCATATAAATATAGCAAATAAACTCAGAACCAACTTCAGTAGAGTGATGATTTTTAATGTGTCCACAGTAATAACAGAAACGTTTCGGTCCTGAACTTGGACCTTCATCAGTCACATGGACTACTGTGAGTGTGACCCAGCAAAAAGAGGGGCTATGCCCGAATATCAGGTTAATTCTGTTCGTATAGGTGATCAAATATGCAGCGGTTACCTGGGGGTCCCGGTGGAGCAAATGTGCCTGCGGTGGACGCGGTATCGCGCTAGTCCATATTTGATCACCTATATCGAACAGAATTTAAACCTGATATTCCCGGGGATAGCCCCTCTTTTTGCTGGGTCCACCTACTCACAGTAGTCCATGTGACTGATGAAGGTCCAAGTTCAGGACCGAAACGTTTCTGTTATTACTGTGGACACGATTAAAAATCATCACTCTACTGAAGTTGAGTTCTGAGTTATTTGGTAGGTACTTAACAGACCTTTGACAACCAGGCATTTTTTTTTCTCACCCCCCTTACCTCTCCATCTCACTCTGTGGCTAAGCAGTCTGTACAGCCACGTATGGGGTATTTATAATACAGCAGAATTGTAGGACACATTTTGGTGCCATTTTACCATTTCCATGTGAAATCTAAAATCTAGTTTCAAATGGGTCAGTTGTGGGGTTTCCACTGTTAAGGCACATCAGGGGCTTTCCAAACGCAACATGGCTTCCGCTAATGATTTCAGCAAATTTTGCGTTTATAAGTCAAATGGTGCTCCTTCCCTTCCAAGCCCTGCCGGGCGCCCAAATGAACTCAAATTGAACTCTGCATTTTCTCCTCTTACCATCGAGAAAATTAAAAAAAAATTGGGTCTAAAGTCAAATTTATGTGAAAAAGTTAAATGTTCATTTTTTCCTTCTACATTTTCATTAATGGGGGGGAGGGATCACTTTTTCACACAGAGCCCTGTAAGTTTGGATTTCTTTTTCTTCGCACAGGGCCCTGTAAGTTTTATTTTCCCTAATAATGAAGACCTTAATTTAAAAGCTGCATTTTATGTTTACATGTCTTATCTTTCTCTTATTTTTAAATTTGTTTGGTGATCTGAAACATTTAAGTGACAAATATGCAAAGTAATAGGAAATCAGGACGGGGGCAAACACTTTCACACAACTGTAACTATAACAAAAAGTTTTAGCTCCAGTAGTGTTAGATTAGGGTTTTTTTTTGGCATTCATTTAAAAAAATAAAATAATGTCCTGCAGACCTTTTACTGCAGAGCAAACTTACATTCTTTGTTCCGAGAGTGAAGCGTAATCTGCCTCCTGAAGCAGAGCAGTTTTCATGCAGTGACGACTGCTCTTCCTCCACGGGATCCGACAACTAGTTAGTGGAGTCGGCCATCACTGCTGAAGCGTCAGAGGCAGGACCATGTTCTGCAGTTCCCCTTCACTGTGGTATCCAGGCAATTCCTTTTCCCTGTAAAATCCCCCTTTTTTAGCAGCCCTTGGTGTAAAAGTTGTACCTAATTGTACCCCCTTTTCAGTTTTTTCAAAATTTTCATTACCCTTGAATTCCTAGAATTGATTGACGAGCATATAAATTTATATGCCCGTCAATACATTTCCCAAAAACCCACTGCCTTTTATTCCCATTCCTGGATCCTCATAAATTTGTATTTCTAAACACTGAAAAACTAGTGTAATAAAATTTGATTTGAGGTGTCTTCTTCAGAATGTGCAAAAAAGATTCCTAAAATTGAC
The DNA here is from genome assembly GCA_033576555.1 of Oophaga sylvatica. Taxonomy (NCBI): domain Eukaryota; kingdom Metazoa; phylum Chordata; class Amphibia; order Anura; family Dendrobatidae; genus Oophaga; species Oophaga sylvatica. Next base: position 548,381,424 of record JARQOD010000002.1, read on the forward strand.
AGTGAAAAAATCTAAATTGTACATTTTCAAACTTGTGTTGCATCAACTGCATACAAAATGGGGATATCAAACTACTCACTACCTCACCAGATAAATACATTAGAGGGTATAATTTACAAAAAAGATGTTTATGGGGGATTTCTGTTGTTCAAGACCCACACAGGCTCTGCAAATATGAGCGTCTATTCCAAACAGAGTCAATTTGTGTTCCAAAATGCTAATTGTGTCCCTCCCCTTCCAAGCCCTGCCATTTATTCAAACAGAGCTTTTTGACTACGTTACTCTGGACTTGTAAGAAAATGGGTTTCAAAATGTGGGATCCACTTTTTGGTGTTACCTCTTATTAAAGTGAAAAATTGGGGGCTATAGCAAGATTTTTGTAAAAAAAAATGAACATTTTCAATATGACCTAATGTTATCAAATTCTGTGTAGAACCTGAGGGTTCAATATCCTTACTATATACTTGGATTAAATCCTTGAAGGGGGTAGTTTACAAAATGGGGTCAGTTGTGGGGGGTTTCTCCTGTTTAGGCACCTTTTTAAGGGTCCTTCAAATGCGACGTGGTGCCCGTCATCTGTTTCATCCAAATTTGTTTTCCAAAATTCAAATATTGCTTTTTCAGTTCCGAGCCCTGCTGTTTGTCCAGAAAGAAATTTTTGACTATATGTATAGTGTCGCCGTGCTCGTAACAAAAGTGGGTAGCAAATTGTGGGTCCGCTTTTTGGTGTTACCTCTTGCAAAAGTGAAAACAATTGGGCTAAAGCAACATTTTTAGAGGTACAATTTTATTTATTTATTTTTTGTTCCACTTTGCATTAATTCCTGTGTAGCACCTGAAGAAATATTGCAGAAAAAGATACAGCCTTAGGGCAGAGACACACTGCCGTATTTCCGAGAATCTCATTGTAAAACTCATTCTGGCTGTTGACTCTCCTGACCTGAGCTTCACCTCTGCATAGTAATCCATCACGCTGTCTTGCTCAGGTCAGGAGAGGTGTCAGGCCAGTCCAGTGCAGTGCGATGCGATTATCACACGATTATCACACGATTATGGCTGTGTGACTCCAGCCTTACCAACACCAGGTCAGATTACTAATGCACTAGTAGAACATCTGTGATGTTTTTTTAAATTTTGTTCTATGTTAGCCGTTTTTAGTGTTGGGATTCTCAAGTTTGAGACCCTTGACATGGGTTGCAAACTTGTGCATTTTGGCCAAAATATCGACCAATGCCTCATGTAATGTATTTATTTTAAACATTATTTTTCATCTTTTTATTGCACATTTTGCATGATGCAGTCAGGCCCTTTAGCGTTGGGTGAATTTGGGCATCAGTCTTGTGGGGTGTACTCATGTAGTGCTGAGCAGCCTGCCTGATCTGCTAGTTTGGATGTCATCAATAGACTATAAGCCAGACACTGTGCATCACGCGTATCTGTGTGACTGGCGTCCTATGGAATTTTCAACTGAGTACATTTTTAATACTACACAGCCACCCCGTCCATGAATTTGTAGGTTTGTGAGTGGCTGTTTGCATTTGTATTTTGCACTTGTGTTGCCATGCCTTTATCATGGAGGTCTGTTGCATTCTGCTAGTGCATTGGTAATCTGACCTGGTGCTGGTAAGCCTGTATCTTTTTCTGTGATTTTTAAAATTTTGTCCCATGTTAACCATTTTTTATTGTAGCACATGAAGAGATAAAAAAAAATATCCTGACAACAGTTTTGAAGTATTTGAGGGGTGCAGTTTTTAAAACTGCATCACTTTTGGGGAAATTCCAATATATAGGCCCCTCAAAGTCCATTTCAATCTGAATGGGTCCCTAAAGAACCAGGTTTTGTAAATTTGTTAAAAAAAATTAGGAATTTGCAGTTAAACGTTTTAACCCCTCTGACATCCCAACAGAATAAAATGACGTTTAAAACGTGATGCAGATGTAAAGTTGACAGACATATGGGAAATGTTATTTATTAATTATTGTGTAAAGCATGACTAACTGGTTTAAGGATATAAAGATTGAAAGTTTTTAAAATTGTGAGATATATATATAATTTTTTTTTTCAAACTTGTGATATTTTCACAAATAAGCGCTAGTCATATCAAACTCATTTTACCACTATCATAAAGTCCAACATGTCACATAAAAACTATCTCAGAATCACTGGGATCTGTTGAAGTGTTCCAGAGTTATTACCACATGAAGTGGTCAGACTAAGACTTCAAAAATTTGGCTTGGTTACGAAGGTCAAAATTAGCTTGGTCACTAAGGGGTTGACTTGTTCCCCATTCTCTAACAAATATTCTTATATATCAGGAGTGTGTGAGTGTGTTATTGAGGCAGGGATAGTGAAGATTTGGATTGATCAAAGCATTTTTTTTTCATTATTTTACACGTAATTTTTTTTATAAATCTTCACAAAAGATGTTTTTGGGGCATTTAATTATTGAAATATTTGTATTTCCATTACAACTGGGGCTGGTAGAGTCTCCCCAGTTACAAGGGAAATGCAACCTCCTACTTGATTAGCAGAGCTCTATGGGTCTCCTATTAGCCACCAGCTCTTGTTTCTGAAGCAGTTAAAAGATTGGTTGAAAAAAAAAATTTAGTTTTGAAAAGCGTAAAGTCATAATTCTCAACTTAACCCTAACAAGATGCTAAAACCTGACCGGAAGAGGGCTGCAGGCATCTCAGAAATATTTGCAGGAAGGAATGGTACAAAATTCCTCTTGAACATTGTGAAAATCTATGCAGCTGCAGTAAACATTTGGTGGAGGTGGCCTCTTCTAACGGGGGATCTACAGGTCATAACATTTTTACTGTTCAAAGCTCGAAACCTAGATGTGAAACTGAAGACAGACTAATACTATAAGGAAGGTAGTTGGATTCTTTACTAGTCCTGGTAATCAGGATAGCCGAAACTCCTAGGAACTTTGGAAAGGTAGTGGTTTTCTTGACACGTTTCGAAGAACACAATTACTTCTTCATCAGGATTGACCACATGTACATGACTTCTCCTACAGTTCCTTTGATTTTTCAAGTCTTTAGAAGTTCTTATGTTCTAATAATATAACCAGGCTTTTTTTATTGATTCATCTGTTTTCGGATGGCTTGTTCATTGAGCATTTTCATTATTTTTCCCCACCAAAATATGGCTCATGTTCTCATCAATTGTGATTTTTATACCTGGATTCATAGAAAAAAAAAGGGCAGACATTGTCACCTTTGTTAAACCGGTGAGTATAAATTACCTGCAAAACACAATCATTCTAGCTCATTAGTCAGTTTACATTGATAAATGTGCTAATACTGCACCGTTCCATAGAGAGTAGCTCCTATTATATGTTTGGTCTGCTTACTGGACAAGAACTAATATGGGCTGAGTGCACAGACTTATATTTGTATAACTGTTTCTTTGCTTTTGCTACATTTAGCAAGTAGTTCTCAATTTCTTTTCTCATGTGTAAATGTTTAGTTAGCTACAAGATTAGCTCTTGTGCCATTGTACAGCAGCCCAGGGCAACTGAACCTATCCAAGTTTACATTAATTAGTACTTGCATGTAACAAATCTGAAAGATTGTGGTAGACTGCACTAAAAGTGGCCACACACCTCAGAGAGAAGTAGATGATGGTTGAACAATTGTTAAATGAACAATCATTTCACCAACGTAGCCATTAACCATTTCATCCATATTGACTGGTACAGTAGTCCATACTGGCCTTATATGGTCAAAATAGCAGGTGAGTGGTGTTCCTTGACTCTTCTGATAATTCTCTTCACGCCTCTGTCTTAAATCTTGTGGGGAGCACCTGGTTGTGGTCGGTTTATGGTGAAATTGTTTTTTTCCACTTCTAGATTAAGTCCCCAGCAGTGCTCACTGGAGCCCTGAGTAGTTTTATAAATTTTTCTGCAGCCAATGCCATCAGAATGTTTTGGAACAAAAAGGTTGTGAAGGTCTTGAGACAGTTCACTGGTTTTACCCATCATGAGATGTTTCTTGTGTGGCACCTTGGAAATGAGACAACCTTTCATAGGCCATCAGTTGAACCAGCTGATATTAGTTTTCTTTAAATGGCAGGATAGCTTTCTAGTTACTGATAGATTTCAGTTGGTGTCATGACTTTCCATGGCTTTTTGCACGTCTCTTTCTTCATGTGTTCAATACTTTTTCCCTTTTTCCCTGTGTCATTTCTCATTATTACATATAACTTAATTTATAGACACTTATGGTTTGATTTCTTTGCCTGTGTTGGTTGGATGGGTTGTTGACGACATTTGGTGAGAATGTCATGTCAATGGCACCTTTAGAAATATATTTACTTTGAAAATTGATGACGTGTTCAATACTTATTTCACCCGGTGTATATAAATCAGCCAGTATAAGGCCTCGTTCAGACATAAGTTTTTGTTTTGTGTTTTACACTTTGTACCATACTTGGCAGTCTACGTTTCACAATAGAAATGAGCTTTTTGTAGAATTGATCATAGTAGATTTGGTAGAATCTCCCACCACTCTTATCAATGGGTCTGACATTGGCAATGCAAATCCTGCAATCTATTGCTTACCCCACTGCCCAAATAAGAATTGGTAATAGTATCTTTCACTTTGCATGTGCAAGGTCAGACATTACCATGTGAGAGGGCCCCCCTGTGGTGCCTCTGTGCTGGTGGATGTGCATCAGTGCTTGTAGAGGAAAACACTTTGTTAAATACCATGTCCAATAAAGCATGTCACAATTTTTTTCAGCATTTGTGCACCCCTAAAACGCTGCAGTTTACAGTAACGGCAAAATGAATGAGATTTCTGAAATCTCCTGCACAGATGGCTCATTTTTTTTTCCTTGCTGATTTGAATTGGTTTCACGTCTGCAGCATGTCAAGTGAATGGAGAAAAACGCGTTAACGTGTATATTTTATGCAGCATTTTTCCTGCAAAGAGGATGCATTTTTGGTACAGAAATTTCTGCTGCAAATACTCAATGTGTCCTTATAGTATAAGGCTACATTCACACATCTGTGTGACCATATGAGAGAACTGGACCGATTTGACCCCAGCCCTCCTTCGCCCTCCACCATAGCCCACTCAGATGTTATCCTAGTTGTATTCGTTTCTTTTTTTCTCATCTGTTCTTTTTCCCACTGAAGTAAATTGTCTGAAATACTTTTTTATCCATTGACTCTGATCAGTTAAAACAGCTGAAACCAAGATGGATCGCAGACGTACAAAGTCTGTTCTCCATTTTTCATCTCTTTTATGCGAATCCCCAAAGACTTTAATGGCCAGGTCTGATCCGCCAAACATATGAGAACAGAACAAGCTCTAGATCTCCCAGACCGGAGACACGGACCTATCTGTAAAATGGAGGTGTGTATGGATCATTGAAAGTCTATGGGACTATGTGGTGAAGAAAAAAATAGACGTCTGACCGCAGCCTGCAATCTATGACTTTTCAAATGGTTGTCTCCATATAAAATCAGAAACGTATGGAGGTGCATTAATAACTCAGAGGTTGCATGGCGCGGTGTTGGGTCCATGTTCTTATATTGGCGCACTATTTCATTTTATCTTCATTAAACTTTTTGGAATTGGTAAAACAAATGAAATATTCCTGTCTGCATCTGTGATGAGAGGTAAAATCGAGAGAATAAACGCTGATATTGCAGAGACGAGGTAATAAAACCTGTTCTTTCGTTATTATTATTTTGCGATCTTCCTAGGTAAAGCTGATATTCCAGGGTAAACTACATGGACTTAATGTGAGTCAATTGAAATGCATTTGAAAATGTTAGTGTAGTAAATAAGTAATCTCCCCAGGGCATCATAGAGAATACATGCTTTAATCATAAAAATGTATCCATGTATTTATAGATTGTCTGACAATTGACATCCTAGCCAGCCTAATTGATTCTTATCTGCAGCCAAATTGTGTTCCTGCTCCTGTGCCCGTACAAATTACAAGTCGCAGCGTGGAGAGAGGTGGCCGCTGCTCATTGCTAGTCCAGATAATCTGACAGCATGAAAAGTGTAGATTGTATACCGCCTGACCTCTGCAGAAGGGCGTCTAACATACTAATCGCTGGGCAGACCTGCGTTGGTGCAAATAGATTAAGCTCTTTATCAGAATAGAAATCGGGTAAATGGTCTTTGCTCCTATTGAACATGTGATTGGTTGGGTCAAATATATATTTTTCAGATACTTAAGTGGCCACATAATAAGCTGAAATAATTGTTCTGCTCCGCAAGAACGTTAGAAAAAAGCAAATCATGGCAGCGGCTATTTATCTGTAAATTAAATCCACCACACAGTGAAATAGTGCTTTCCTATAATCAACACATTATCCACCACCCAGACACAACTCGATTTATTCTCATATGTTTTAATCCCTTTTGTATGGTTGTAATTAAAGAGCTTCTTTGAAGAGTTTTGGGCTTGTATAATATTTTACTTTTTTTTTTTTTTTACTGTTGCAAGCCAGACTTCGGCCTTTGTCACTAGGGGGCTCAGCGGTTATGGTTTTACATTCAAGAGTTAATGGCGATTATATGTATTGCTACTGTATATCAGCTAGTCTCACTATGCATTAAGTGAAAATCTTGAATAAAGTATGGTTTTATTTAGAAAATCAGAGCAGAGAAGAAAGCAGCAAATGACTGAATTTTTCTCGTTTTTTACAATGCAACTAGCCAGCCATATAAAGCAAATACAGACTTGATGTATGGATCCTTGAAAGGAAGATATATTTAAATCAGCTTTCTTATCTTACTTGTATTTAGTTTATTTTTTTCAGATCCTAATCTTTAGGGTTATGGTTTGATCACTATTATTGTTAAGAAAGGCCAGACAATGCAAATTTTCCAGCTTTATAAAAACCCAGCCGCCTCTAACCTTGTGGAAAAAACAACAGCCATGGGTTCTTCTAAGCAGCTGCCTAGCACTCTGAAAATGGTGGAGACTCCCAAAGCAGGAGAAGGCTATATAAGACGATAGCAAAATGTTTCCAGGTTGACTTTTCCTCAGTTTGAAATGTAATTATGAAATGGCAGTTAAAAGGAACTCAAGATAAGGTCTGGAAGACCAAGCAATAATTCAGTGAGAGCTGCTCACAGGATTGCTAGAGAGATAAATCAGCTCCCCCTAACACCCCCCCACCCCCCGCTTGATTGCAAGAAAGATTTAGCAGGCTCTGGAGTTGTGGTACATTGTTCTAATGAGACACCTGCACAAATATGACCTTTATGGAAAAGTCATCAGAAGACAACCTCTCCTGCGTTTTCACCATAAAATTCAGCGTCAGAAGCATGCAAAAGAACATACAAAGAATCCTAATGCATTTTGGAAACAGTAGGAAGAGAGGTGGGGGAAGACACGGGGTTTTTGAAATGCCACAACTTGGCTCATCATCCATTCACAGACCACAACCTTTGAATGCGCCAATCCGGGTCATCCTGGAAATATTAAAAGCTGGGTGACACAAAGAGGTGTTCACATGTGATATCAGCCTGAGACGCTGATGTGCTCCATAATCCTCTTCTCCTTCCCCTCAAGGAAAACAGTTGGTAAGTGTAGACGTAAACATGATATTTCTGTTATTTCTCCCTTTTTATTTTAGAACTGTATCGCATATTTGTGTTTTATTTTTAGCTATTATGTATTTATTGTACGCACTGTATATTTTTCTATTAAAGCTTAAAATCATCTAAAAGAATCTGTAGCCCTTCCGAGATCGTGTGACCTTTTATGGGGACTTCTCACCGTGTGTGTTTGATGAGTGGTGGCAGCAAATTAAGAGACCATGTTGTGATTTAAACTCCCTTTGCAGCCTAAAACAGAGGTTGAGAGCTGGATTGAGTGAGAGGAGATAAAATAACCAGGCGCAGGCGCACTGCTGAGAAGTGCATCACATGCTGAGAAGTGTGTACATTACAGCCGGCTGCAAGTAGAATCGCAATGATGGGCATGGTATTCTGCAGACCTCCAGCTGTCATGACAACCCATAGGCGTCCCGCAATCACTTGTCTTGTGACACGCTTCTGGCCAGTGCGTGTTAAATTATATCGGCATTTAACTTACTCACAGCCGCATTTGGATCGAGCTCAGTGCAGGAGCCTGCTTCAAAGGGAGGGACATGACTGATGACGTACCTAATACGTCATCGGTCATGAAGTGGTTTAAAAAAAAAAGAAAAGTGTAACAATAGAACCTGATTTAAATAATGGGTCTTTTTCTGTTGATGGCTTTCCTTGACTTCAAAAGGTATAAAACTCTTCATGAATCTGGAGCACCTGACGAGTAGCGTGCACCTACTGACAAAAATCTAGGTTGTGGAATGAGATTTCTGGTGTAGGGAACTGCACAGCTCGTCATGAATTAGACAGTGGTGTCACACAACAGCTGAGCTTGGAGAAACTGGCCTGAAGATGCCAACCGTAGAAGGAACCCAGTAGCACAGGGCAATTGTGGGCTTCTTCATGACCACCACATGTGAACACAGCCACAAGGTTCCTGGTTGTCCATTAAAATCATCATCTATCACTTTAATGTCAATGTTGATTCTTTTTAATGCATCAATGCTGCAGGGAAGATGGCAATTCATTGTTGACCTATTTAGGCTCAGTCCATTTGCGTGCGTCACATTGCGAATTACATTTAATGATTGTCGTGGGGTCACTGCACGACCATTGATAAAAACCTACTGCTTTAATAAAAGTGATGCAAAAATATATTTGTTTTCTATAAAAGTTTTTATTGCGTGAAAGTGCCAAAACACAAAAAAAAAGATATAAATGTGGTAATCGCTGTAATCCTACTGACCCGAAGAATAAAGCTGCCTTATCAATTTTACAACGCGCAGAACGGAATTATAAAAAAATCCTGAATTGCTGTTTTTTGTTAATTGTGCCTCCCTAAAATCGGAATGAAAAGCGATCAAAAATTGTCATGTGTCCAAAAATGGTAGAAAATGGTACCAATAAAAACGTCAACTTGTCCCACAAAAAACAAGCTGTCACAGGACTCTGTCGGCCAAAATATGGAAAAATTATAGCTATCTAAATATGGGGTTGCAAAAACTATTTTTTGCATAAAAAGTATTTTTTAGTGTGTGACAGCAGCCAAACATTAAAACCCCAAATAAATCTGGTATCGCTATAATCGCAAGGACCCGAAGAATAAAGTCGTCTAATGACTTATACTGCACGGGGAGCTGCTTATACCGAGGTTTCTGTGTAAATCTCTGAAATGTGTGATTCAGACGGAACCCCTTATAATGAGACACTGTGGACGCCGGTATCCGTCTTTTTAGACATGCATAAAAGTGCAGTCGACCACAGTTTTGTGCACTTCAGAAAAGAAGGACCCCGCTGAACAGAGGCCAGACAGAGTCCAGAGTAACTCTGTTGCCAATAGTGAATGGATCCCTCGGGGGTCTCCTCTGAATCACGTCACTCGAAGATTAGATGTAAACCCTGATGTAATTGCTTAGTGTAGAGCGCTGGACAAATGTGATCCCAAATGTTACGTAAAATGTTCCCATCAAAAGCTTCAACTCCACTTCAACTTCCACAAAAAATGCAAGTTCCCACTCAGGTCCATCAGCTGTCAATGGAAATGGAAATATAATGGGCTTCCACGTTACTGGTAGTACAAAGGCTCTGGAAAAGCACTATGGCTCCTCACACCCCAAAATAAATTAGGCAAATTCTGAGCCCCACAGTGTGTCTAAACCACATATAGCGTCCACATGTTTGGCATTTCTGTAGCGATGTGAGCCTGTCTTAATTTACGGGTGCGTGTCTCCAGAACCATGAGCTGGTTACCACAATGTACTGGACAGTACAAACTTACTGGTGACTACAACGTACTGGTCACTAAACATACTGGTCACTACAATGGCAGTTTTCAATTTTAACTCTGTAACATCCACTGCTTCCTGTTTCTGGAAAACACACATGGAGTCAAAATCATCACTATACCTGTAGATAAATCCCCAAACCCAAAGGGGTATAATTTCTAAAATGGGGTCACTTGAGGGGTGGATTCTGCTCTTCTAGCACATAGGGGCTCTGTATATGAAGTCCGCAAACTATTCTAACAAAATCTGTGCTCCAGGAGACAAATGGCGCTCGATGCCTCCTGAATCTCGCCGTATGGCTAAACAGTACTGTACAGCAATATATGGGGTATTTCTACATTTAGCAGAAATTGTGGGACAAATTTTGGTGCCATTTTTTTACCCATTTCCCAGTGTGAAAATTTATAATCTGGGCTGAAACAAAATTTTTGCGGTAAAAATAGAATTATTTGTTTTTCACTGTACAATGGAATAAAATTATGTGACATACCTGTGGTGTCAATATGGTCACTGCAACCCTAGATGAATTTGAGAGGTGTAGTTTGTAAAAAATTTTACGGCTCCACGTTATAAACTTATATGAAGCACCTGTGGGTTCAAGGTGCTCACCACACATCTAGAGAGTTCCCTCAGGGGTCTAGTTTGCAAAATGTGGCCACTTGTAGGGGGGTTTCCACTCTTTAGGCACATCAGGGACTCTCCAAACACAATATAGCGTCCTCTAATGATTGCAGAAAATTTTACATTCAAAAATTCAAATGGCTCCTACCCTTCCGAGCTCTGCCCTGTGACCAAATAATGGTTTCCCCCACTTATGGGGTATCTGCATGCTCAGGAGAAATTGCACAACAAATTTTGGGGTCCATTTTTCTGTTTCTATCTAAAGTAAATTTTTCATTACTGACCCACTGCCAAACCGGTCATGTTGAAGGATGTTGCAGGCAGCTGATCGCTCTCCACGGCATCTCCAGCCATTTTAAAAAACATTTAATTATATTCCCATTTATCCACACACGGACATGTTTATATCCATCCACATCTTGTTGGCTTTTTTTTCTAGCTTCCAAGCGGTGAAACATTCATCCTTTTGGATATTATTCCACAAGAAGCAATTGGTGAAAGAGCCGACTGTGGTTTAATGATTGTCTGAAGTTTATATCAGGTTATTTGCGTTGGCAGAGAATTGGGAAGTCTGCATCGCTTCTGGATATTGTTCTGCTCCCCATACAGTAGAGTAAAACACCATTAACCAAGCAGATAGTAACTGACTAATGAAATCGTGATTGGTACTATACTCACAAAATGTAGAGTAATACAATGCGCACCTTCAGATGTGAAAGTTAATAGAGCTAAAATAGATGACCCACCTTTGGTGAAGATTTATAGCGGGTTGCTAAAATTTGAAACATTTTAGTTTAATTGGCCCTGGACTTTCAAACACCTTGATCTCATTTGCTATACAGGTAGTCTCCAGGTCATGAACTAGGTAGGTTCTGTAGGTTTGTTCATAACCTGAATTTGTATGTAAGTTGGAACAGATCTGGCAAAAATTCCCTAAAACTTAATACTTTCCTTAGGCCGGGATCGCACATGCAAGAAACTCGCATGATTCTCGTGCGAGTCTCTCGCATTAACACCTGGCACTGCTGCCGGCACTTGGACCGGAGCGTGCGGCTGCATGTAATTCTATGCAGCTGCACGCTCCGGTCCGAGTGCCTGCGGCAGTACCGGGTGTTCATGAGAGAGACAGGCACTAGAATCATGCGAGTTTCTCGCATGTGTGATCCCGGCCTTATTGCTGACCTCTTCAGGTACCTGCTGTCCTGTACTCTTCTTCTTTCCGCCACTGCATTCTGCATCTTTAGCATCTTCATTCTTGGACTCGGCCTGAAGTCTTGGCACACAGTGATGTTATGACACAGTGTCCTCTGAGGCCTGGACATGACCAGAAGTCTTGGCCTACACTGAAGAAGCCAGAAATGTGTTGCGCAACGGCAGAAAATAGAGGATGGAACAGCGGGGTAGCAGGGCGGCTGGAGAGGTGAGCACTTAGGTAAAATAAGAACTGTAAAGAAAAACCATCTTGCATTGGTAACTAGGAGATGTTCGTGAGTCAGATGAGGGTACGTCTGGGACTGCCTGTATGGTGATCAATAGACAATCTGCTTATAACTTAATTTTAAAGAAATATATATGTTGCCTTTCCCAGGAAAATCAGTATAAAGTGCCAACCAAGGTATCTCTTTGCCTAACTTGCTGTGTACTGCCAGTTGTCAAGTGCAATCCATCTCTAGCAGTAGAGATGCTGTGACAGATTATGGGAAGTGCGGAGATGGGTCTTTGTCTTTCTGCGCTTGATGTCCTGTCTGTCAAATTTCATACAGGTACAACAGAGAGATGAGCTTATAGTTCAGGCAGGTCATTGGGCAATGGCACATGCAGTGCATGCTGGGAAGTAAAGAAAAGGATGTTCCAGCACCTATCATGTTGTTATCCTGAAGAAGAGGAACTAGTTATGCAAAAAACAGTAGGGGACCGTTTCAAAGCAAGAGATTTGGGACATGTTACTGTAATGTGAATCAAAAGCAGTTTTAACTTGTTTGGTGGTGAGAGCAGCAAGTCCATGCACTTTATTCTTGTTTTGGATCTAAATCTAATGTCCAATAACTCATTTTTTTATAATGGAACCAAATGATGTTCTTATAAATTCACTGTCTGTTTCTGTATGGATAGCCACCTGTCACTTCCATTCTGTCTGCCTACGTATGACCTAAATAGCTATATATTTAGCCTCTATATTCTATCTAAAGCTGGAATTGCCCTTTTTGCTTATATGATGTCACCGTGATCTCTATGGGTAATCATTACTAGGATGTGGATCCCATTAATTCCTGTAGATCAGGAGATGTAGACTCTGGAGCTAATATCTTGTGCTGTGATGGATGCCCTTTAGAGTATGAGCAGAGCTTTCTTTTGCGTAATCTTCCAAGTGTATTTCCAGCAGGCAACCAAGAAAATTGTGTCTGCATGCCAACTCCTTAACATCTGAGAGGCTATGAATAGATTAAAGTTTCCACCGATATGGCGGAAAGTAATAAATCAAATAACAGAAAGTTTTGAGAGGCCATCAAGCAGCAAATAATTAATTATACCAGTGCTGGCACTTGTGTCTGACACAGAATGTTGCTGCTATTTTCACTTACAAGATGGGTTTGGCCCATTTCTATCATGTAAGTAATTTTCACACAATGGAAAGGTGGTCACTGTATACTGAGAGTTTCTTCTTAACTGCTGGTTTACTTCCATCTGTCTGGTCCTAGGAGCCGAAAAATCCAAATCCATGGTAATGCAGAAATGCACCCAAGATGGCACAAGTAGCGATGGAAGGCATCGTGGAGCCGATTTATTATTTGCAATTTATTGAAGTCCCTTTGCAGCATGTCAGAGTTTGATCCAATATTCGAATTGCACTCAGCCATTCAAGCTAGTGAATGCGTGGAAAACATTGGACTGCACTCTGATATCTGAGTGCAGTCCGATTTACACGGACTTACACTGGAGAAATTAGAGAATTTTTTTTCTCCATCTTTTCCTCGTCCAATAGAATTGGAGCACAATATGCTCACACTCTGATGAAATTCTGATCAGAGTGTCATTTGCATAATAGGCCTAATTCTCTCGGCTGAGAGAATCTGCGTCCATCTGCTCCGCCCTTAGACTGATGGGAATCTGGCAGTCTGTAGTCTGTTACCATAGTGATGCATAGGCCTGCCTTATAGCTGTAGACTCAAAGCAATATACATTTTTTAATTATCTCTATTTGCAGTTGTTGTTTTTTTATTTGAATAGGAGAAATACAAATTAATTAAAAGATTTACATAGCCTTTGTTTTTACCTAAGTCATTAAATACTCTTCACATGGTAAGCACCTGCATGGGGTCAGCCATGACCCCATTTCCAAGGATCAAGGTGATGAACCCTTTGTATTTGGTAGGATACCAATAGTTCATGACCGAGGAGCGAATTATATGCTCGGCTACCTCCAAACTGGATGTACCTGTCACAATCCTATACTACCGTAATACATTGTGACTTTACAAAGTGTTTGTGTAGTAGAAATGAAGACATGACATTTTTTATCTTGTTGGGATCGAGTTGCTGAAGGTTGGCAATTCATTTATAAATGGCTCTGATAAGTGTTCTGCTTCATAAACCTGTTGGACATTACATTGTAGTTCTTTTGAAGGGTAAACATTTGATGAAACCTTTTTTGTAAAAGGTTTGCAGCCTCGAGATAAGAATAACCTTTTCCGGCATAGTGAAAAAATGGACCAAAAATAGAAGAGAACGCGTTGATTAGAGAGGTTTATAAAATGATTGTAATGGTGCTTTTTCAGCAGCCATGTTAATTAACTGTCCATTGTAGATAGCAATTTTTGTGGGGGTGAGGTACGGAAATGTCTGTACTCACAATTCAATAAAAAAAAATTGTAAAAGCTTTTAAGAAATTGCAGGTCATGAAGAACTGTGCTTATGTTTACTGCTGTAGAGCATCTTCTAATATCAGGTGGTATTACCAATATAATGGAAGAGAAATGGTAGTCCTGGTCCATGTTGGAAGGCACTAGCATACTGATCCTAAAGGACTGGTCACCTCAATCTGATGATCCGCAGATGCACTCCAGGATATGGCTTGCAATATGATGGGTATGGTGCAAAAATATATGAAGAGTACAGTTAAGCCTGAGCATACATGTGTGTTAATGTGTCAGATGGAGCTCCTCTTCAGCCATAACGAAGCTTTGAGCATGTCGACATCCAGCAAACTGATTCTTCTTTACCCTGACATCTGCCTTCAGGAAAAAGTCTGGATATCCTTATCGGACAGAGACACTGATTCCAGTGGTGTGTCACTTACTGGTCTGTTTGCTGCGGTTGGGATAAAATCACCGTTTTATTTGCTGCAGATCTACCAGTTCTCTGAATGCTAAGCTTTGTATAGCCCCGTCCCCACCACTGATTGGCAGCTTTCTGCATAGGTAGAAAGTTGCCAATCAGTGGTGGGGGGGGCGGGTCTATACAGAACAAACAAATATGTAGGACTATGTGGTAGCAGGTTTTTTAAGCGGCAAAAACCACCTGATGACTGATTTCCCTTTTAAGCATCTTAACCCATTTTGAGTGGCCTCAGGGTGGTGGGAAAAAAATAAAGACAAAACCCAAGTACTGCTATAGAATAAATAACTTCTGTTAAAGGCCTCCCTGCTGCAAACAGTGAATGGCTGATCAGGCAAAACCAGTCACCATTATCAATAGGTGTGCGCATCTAGAGAACTCAGCTGATTTTCTGGTGCAAGAACATAAAGACCACTTCATGTTGATTTCACACTCGCACCTGAGCACCAACTCAGGCGGCAGTTCTTCAAAATCCAAAAAGCCGGCAGATGGATCACCACGCCACTAATTTTTCAGTCTTAAAACAGGAAAAATAGGGACGTATCCTGCAATGGTGAAGACTAGTGGGCAAAACGTTCCTCTGCAAAAGGAATTTTATTCTACTAAAACAAAAACATTCCTCTAAGATTGCATATAAAACCAGTCTCCAGGTCACCTGCCCGGCTTGGAGTTTCACCTCTGCAGCATGTCCCTATATACTACAGTCATGGCCAAAAGTTTTGAGAATGACACAAATATTAATTTTTACAAAGTCTACTGCTTCACTTTTTCTAATGGCAATTTGCATATACTCCAGAATGTTATAAAGAGTAATCAGCTTAACAGCAATTACTTGGAAAGTCAATATTTGGCTAGAAAATGAACTTTATCCCCCAAAACACATTTCAACATCATTGCAGCCCTGCCTTAAAAGGACCAGCTAACCTCTTTTCAGTGATTGCTCCATTAACACAGGTGTGGGTGTTGATGAGGACATGGCTGGAGATCAATCTGTCATGATTAAGTAAGAATGACACCACTGGACACTTTAAAAGGAGGCTGGTGCTTGGCATCATTGTTTCTCTTCTGTTAACCATGGTTATCTCTAAAGAAACACGTGTAGTCATCATTGCAATGCACAAAAATGGCCTAACAGGGAAGAATATCGCAGCTAGAAAGATTGCACCTCAGTCAACAATCTATCGCTTCATCAAGAACTTCAAGGAGAGAGGTTCCATTGTTGCCAAAAAGGCTTCAGGGCGCCCAAGAAAGACCAGCAAGCGCCAGGACCGTCTCTTAAAAGTGTTTCAGCTGCGGGATCGGGCTACCAGCAGTGCAGAGCTTGCTCAGGAATGGCAGCAGGCAGGTGTGAGTGCATCTGCACGCACTGTGAGGCGGAGACTCTTGGAGCAAGGCCTGGTCTCAAGGAGGGCAGCAAAGAAGCCACTTCTCTCCAGAAAAAACATCATGGACAGACTGATATTCTGCAAAAGGTACAGGCAGTGGACTGCTGAGGACTGGGGTAAAGTTATTTTCTCTGATGAATCCCCTTTTCGATTGTTTGGGACATCAGGAAAACGCCTCATTCGGAGAAGACTAGGTGAGCGCTACCACTAGTCTTGTCTCATGCCAACTGTTAAGCATCCTGAAACCATTCATGTGTGGGGTTGCTTCTCAGCCAAGGGAATCGGCTCTTTCACAGTCTTGCCTAAAAACACAGCCATGAATAAAGAATGGTACCAGAATGTCCTCCAAGAGCAACTTCTCCCAACCCTCCAAGAGCAGTTTGGCGATCAACAATGCCTTTTCCTGCATGATGGAGCACCTTTCCATAAAGCAAAGGTGATAACTAAATGGCTCAGGGAACAAAACATAGAGATTTTGGGTCCATGGCCTGGAAACTCCCCAGATCTTAATCCCATTGAGAACTTGTGGTCAATCATCAAGAGACGGGTGGACAAACAAAAACCTAAAAATTCTGACAAAATGAAAGCATTGATTGTGCAAGAATGGACTGCTATCAGTCAGGATTTGGTCCAGAAGTTGATTGAGAGCATGCCAGGGAGAATTGCAGAGGACCTGAAGAAGAAGGGTCAACACTGCAAATATTGACTTGCTGCATTAACTCATTCTAACTGTCAATATAAGCTTTTGTTACTCATATGTTTGCAATTATTATATTTCTGTCTGTGATAAAAACATCTGTCAAACACACATAAAACCCAAAGGGCAGCAGATCATGTGAAAATATAATATTTGTGTCATTCTCAAAACTTTTGGCCATGACTGTATAGGAGGATATGTCTTGGTCTTTTTTGTTTTAAAATTGGGAGGGAGGGGTGGTTTGGTGATCCATCTTTTGGCCATGTGGATTTTAAAGAGGTGCTACCATTGCTTGTATGCAAGTGTGAAATATCAAGATCAGGTGTTTCTAGACTGGAAAAATCGGCTAAGCTCTCCTCTACTGATTAAAAAAAAATACTCGCCTTCTTGTTTGGCAGTGCTACTCTGTACTCAAATATGCGGTGGTGGGGGAAAGGTGTGGCCATGTGACTGGTGCAGTCGATAAGGCCCTGGTGCAGCCGATGAGCACTGCTAATCAGCTTCAGCCATCACATTTCGTCCAGATGGAAGAACTTGTTAATTTTGATGGGACCGGCTGACCATCCTATGTGTGTGGGTCTTCCCACCCACCCAGACAGATGATTTCAGGGAGAGAAGATAAAGATCAAGCATGTAGAATTTGGTTTTTTTTTGGCCATATGCTCTCTCTTCAAGTATGTTTTTTTGCATAGGAGGTGTAGAGAGATGGCCGCCAGCCAAACAAGCAGTCATTGGACCGCTATATAATGCTGTATATGCATCTTTATTTTTGTTGATTGTAAATAATCTGCAAAACAACATCTACATAATCATTTCTTTAAATGCCAAATGATACTTTAATGTTGAAAATTTAGGTTTTTCTTTACAATTCCCAAAACATGGATACCCATAGCGAACATCAGGAGGTACAGATAAAGTTCCTTAAAAGGGTTGTCCACTACTAGGAGAACCACTTCTTGATCAAAATATTTGGCACCAATAAAATGATAAAGCCTATACTCTCCTCCCGTGCTGGCGCCATTCCAGTGGTATCGCTCTCACCGGAGCTCTTGTGCAGTCTCGGACAGATCGAACATGAAGAGGAAGTTTGGGCTGCAGATAATCCTTGGCTTCCTCTTCATGTTCAATTTGTCCGAAGGCTCTGATTGGTCGCCGGCGTCACATATCACAGCCGCACGACAGCCCGGGGAGAGCGAGTGCTGACACTGTGGGAATGGCGCTGGCACAAGAGGTGAGTATAGGCTTTATTATTGTTTCGGGGCACAGCGAGGGGTATGAGACATTGTCCAAGCAGTGGACAACTTCTTTAAATGTTTTTCCTTTAAAACATATCCATAAGGCAGCAGAACATATATTTTCCACTGCGAGCAACTAACATCTTTTATATATTTAAGAGAGTGATAAAAAAAAACAGTAGAACAAAAAAATACTAGATCTGACCCTTAGCTTGGCCTCCTGAATGTGTTACCTTCTGCGCTGAGAATTCTTAGCATGTTGTATAATGAACCCCTGATTATCAAAAGAAAAGTGGATTTTGCCAACCTAGAGGAAATCCAGCCAGAAAAAGACGTGTTTAGTAAATACTTAACCTGAGTGATTTCGTTCAATAGCCCACCATAATGTCAGCTAATTAGTCTAATGTTGTAAGCAGTGGGCATTCAATAATGTACGTGAATGTGAGGGAGTCGGTGTTTATATTCCGGACAGGGCAGCTATTAAAAGAGGACTCGTTGTGTAAGAACATCTACATAAGGGAGGTAAATTCAGGTTACTTTTTGTTAATAACGAAAAGTGTTTTTCTTGTTTTTTTTTTTTTTCTTGAAACCATATTTTTTCCCCAAAATATTGTCTTTTCAATAAAATTAAGGTAGAGCAATTTATGTATTTTCACCTTGCTCTTTCTGAGATTAATCCAATTTCACATTTAAAAATGCCAATTTGTAAATTGTCAAACGTTTGTTTCCTCGGAGTCATGGGTTTTAATATCCTAGGAATTATTACGTGGTGTTTCCTGTCCATGCATTATAATCCCGCTTGGAAATGCTGTACCTTCTATGGGCTGCATGGTATGGAGTACAAGCAGCTCAGTAGATTGATATATTTGTTTGTGGGAAAGGATTCCGCGCGTAATTTAGGATTTTTTTTCTCTAAATCCCTGACCGTTTTGATCTTAGAAGTCCAATGGGTGTCCCTAATAATCGACTGTCAGTATCTATGTAATTAACCTCATACAAGGAAGGTTTCCTTACAATATATTGCCATAAATATTTAAGTAGATGTATGTACTTTTTGTTCTGAGTGTTGATCGCCACTTA
Organism: Oophaga sylvatica; assembly: GCA_033576555.1. NCBI lineage: Eukaryota > Metazoa > Chordata > Amphibia > Anura > Dendrobatidae > Oophaga > Oophaga sylvatica. Next base: position 548,400,631 of record JARQOD010000002.1, read on the forward strand.
CCAAATGAGTAATGCTCTTGCTTACATTATAGGACGCAACAATGCCTGTGAAAAAACGTCATACCTCTTTTTGCGGAAAGAACTACCAGTTCGGCTTGCAAACACACTTAAGGAAGTTAACTTGCTGCCTGAAAACTTGCTCCAGAGGCCATCGGTGAAATTAGTACGGTCCTGGTAAGTTACCTTTGATATTACTATTAAATTTATTTAAATGGGATTTTTGGGAGTTCATTGTCAGTGGGGATCCAACGTCTGGGGCAACTGTGGTCAGCAGAGAGGCGTCTGAAGCGTTATAGCCCTGTCATTGTAGTAACCAACATTCGTTTCCAGTTCCATCTTGTTCTAGTGAGTTGGGCCGCACCACACACAGGCCACAACTCGCCACACTCATTGATCAACTCTTGGTAATGTTTTTGTGGGGGCCGATACACCTTGGATATTATTAGATCTGCTAACAGCATGTAGGTGTCCTCTGACTGCTACCCCTGACTCGGGCGTGTTGGATATCAACATGGCCAAGAATCCTGATGAAGTTTCAATTTGCTCTTTTATCTGGATTATACATTACATAATAAAAAATCAGAATAAAATGAGTAAACTAATGTATTTTTCAAGATATTCAGCATTTTATCTATATTTGGAACTTTGTAAATATATCCCATAGAAGTGGCGTTTTCCTTTAAATTTTGGTATCTAGATATCACCTGAACCACAGCTGTGTCTATAACACTTTCTATCAGACTTGTTAAAGAGCAGGTACACAGATGGTGGTTCTATATAAGATGGCCGACTTAAGACGAGTACATCAATTTGCATAGCAAAGTTAGATTTGTGAGGTTGAAGAAGCTTGACAGCCTTAGAGTGCAGAAAGTTCCCGTAGACTTATTGAGTTGTCTAAGGTGTGGAATCTACGTAATTCTCTTGTTCTTGACTGCAGGTTGCAGCCTTTACTGTTAGAACCCTCTTGTTAGATTTTGTTTCAGTTTGCTGGTCACATGACCTTTTTTCCCTATTTAGTCTGGCTCCGCCCTTCTGGCTTTGCTGGACTTCATTGTATTATCTACTCTTAAGCTAGCCGGGTGCTTAGGTGCCTTACTCTGTCAGTTTTGCTTAATCTTAGGATCTCGTAGTAATTTGTTTTCTGTTTATTTTTTCCCTGCTACAATTTCTGTTAGGAGGTGTCCACCTTTTCTCCCAGTCCCTAGATCTTGTAGGGATTCTTTCCTCGCAACTATAGGTCTTCGTTCAGACTAGCTGAGGACTTTAGCGGGTCTGGTCGCAGGATCAGGTTCCCCGTTACATCGTAGGGATCAAGCTCAGTTTTATTGTAGGGACAGAGTTCCCATCTTTCCTTAGTGCTTGTAGCAGTTCATAACAGTAAGTCCAGCCCAAGAAATAAAAAAAAAAAAAAAAAATCTCTAAGGAAAGATTTTCTGTTTTCATCATGGTGTCGGTTCGGGATTTGGCTGAACGCCTGCAGGGTCTCTCTCTGGAGGTGGCTGAAATCCAGCAACACGTGAGTAGTTGTTCTGGAGCACATTTCGTGGAGCCAAAGGTACGTTTGCCTGATTTATTTTTTGGTGAACAACAAGATTTTTTTTCTTTTAAAAATGCTTGCTTGTTGTATTTTCGTTTGAGACCCAGATCCTCTGGTGATGAATCACAGCGCATAGGGTTTATAATGTCACTTTTGCGCAAAGAACCTCAGGACTGGGCCTTTTCTCTGCAGCCTAGTGATCCATGCTTTGGATCAGTGGATGTTTTTTTTTTCTGCTTTGGGGTTGTTGTATGACGATCCGGATCGTGTTTCATCAGCTGAGACAGAGTTGAGACGTTTGAGACAGGGATCGGGTAATGTGGAAAAGTATTGTACTCACTTCCGTAGGTGGTCCACCCAGGTGGGCTGGAACGATTCAGCTTTGAAAAGTTTATTTCTTGCAGGATTAAGTGAAAGGGTTAAAGATTTGCTGATTGCTTATCCTATACCTGGTAACTTGCAAGAGGCTATGCAATTGGCCATACGGGTGGATTGGAGACTGCGTGCAAGGGTTAATGAGAGTAAGTCTGCTTTGTCAGCTCCAGGTTTGGAGAAGGAATGTACTGACATTGCAGAGCCGATGGAAATTGGAGCAATGGCACCTCACTCTCGGGAAAAAGAACGCAGATTTGCTCAAGGTTTGTGTTTCTACTGTGGTAAATCTGAGCATTTCATTAAGAACTGTGCGCTTCGAATGAATAAAGAGAAAAAAAAAAATGAGGTCAGTTTCGCCCGCATAGCTTGTTTAAACAATAAAGGTGTCTTTCTTTCTGCTACCACTGCTGGTGAGGAGGAATTAATGGAGTTTCGGGTATTTGTGGATTGTGGTTCAACTCTCAATGTGATTGATGGGAAATTTTTGGAAAAACTAAAATTAAAACCCAAACTTCTGTCTTCTCCTATTAATGTGGTGTCTGTGGATGGCTCTCCCTTGAAAAATGTTACTCACCATATCTGTGAATTTCCTCTTACTATTAATGGTGTTCATCAAGAGAATTTGGATTTGGTAGTTTTGAATAATTTGCCCTCACCGGTGATTTTGGGGTTACCCTGGTTAAAATTGCACAATCCGGTACTGGATTGGTCTACCAATGAAATTAAGTCCTGGAGTCCTAAGTGTTATGACAAGTGTTGTAACGGGCGTATTGCTGCTGTAGTTAAGGGGAGTTACCTGTACCTATTCAGGATTTTTGGAAAGTTTTTTCTGATAAGGAATCGCAGGTATTGCCTCCTCATAGAGAATATGATTGTGCAATTGAATTTGTCCCTGGAGCGACTCTTCCTAAAAGTCGTTTATTTAATTTGACTATTCCTGAGAGAAAGGCTTTGGAGGAATACATACAGACAAGCTTGGCCGCCGGTCACATTAGGCCTTCCAAATCTCCTGTGGCGGTTGGATTTTTTTTTTGTTAAAAAAAAGGACGGCGGTTTACGGCCTTGTCTAGACTTTCGTGAGATTAATAAGATTACTGTACGCAATCCTTACCCACTGCCATTGATTCCTGATTTGTTTAATCAGTTAGTGGGGGCCAAGTGGTTCTCGAAAATTGATCTTCGAGGGGCATACAATTTGTTGCGCATGAAGGAGGGGGATGAATGGAAGACTGGTTTAACACTCCACTGGGTCATTTTGAGAATCTGGTTATGCCTTTTGGCTTTCCAGTGCTCCGGCATTTTTTCAGAATCTTATTAATGACATCCTTAGACCTTTGATCGGCAGAAGTGTGGTTGTGTATTTGGATGACATTTTGATTTATTCACCGGATTTGGAGTCTCATTGGAGGAGTGTGCGTGAAGTATTACAGTTACTGAGTGGTAATCCACTTTTTGCCAAACTAGAAAAATGTGAGTTCGCTGTACAGAGACTTAGTTTTTTGGGCTACATTGTCTCCAGTGAAGGTTTTGAGATGGACCCTGTGAAAGTGCAAGCTGTGCAGGATTGGCCTAGACCTATTGGTGTGAAATCAATACAGAGGTTTTTGGGGTTCGCCAATTATTATAGAAAATTCATAAAAAAATTTTCTGTGATTGCCAAACCTCTGACCGATCTCACCAGGAAAGGTGCTGATGCGGTTCAGTGGACTACTGAGGCCATTGATGCTTTTGTGTTGCTAAAGGAGAGGTTCAGCTCTGCTCCCATCCTTACGCAGCCTGATGTGACTAAACCATTTTTGGTTGAGGTTGATGCTTCTTCTGTGGGGGTCGGCGCGGTGTTGTCTCAGGAAAAGACGGATGGATTTCATCCCTGTGCTTTTTTTTCAAAGAAATTTTCTCAGTCTGAACTAAATTATGATATCGGTAATCGGGAATTGTTGGCAATTAAACTCGCATTTGAACACTGGCGTCATTTTTTGGAGGGAGCGGAATTTCCTGTTCAAGTCTTCACCGATCATAAAAATCTGATCTACCTTGATGCTGCCAAACGCTTGAATGCCCGTCAGGCTAGGTGGGCACTGTTTTTCTCACGCTTTAATTTTACCGTTACTTACATCCCAGGTACTAAAAATGTTAAAGCTGATGCTTTGTCTCGCAGTTTTTCTCCTATGGTGGGTACTGAGGAGGAGGAAAACATTTTGCAAGAGGGGGTTGTTATTGCGGTTTTGGACTCCGTGTTGGAAGATGAGATTCTTAAAGCACAGGAGAATGCCCCATCTAACACGCCGCATGGGAGGTTGTTTGTGCCTGGTACCCTGAGGAAGATTTGTTTGTTGAATGTCATGACTCTCGGTTGGCAGGTCATCCTGGAATCTCTGAGACCAAGAGACTTGTGGGTCGCAGCTTTTGGTGGCCTGGATGGCAGAAGGAAGTCATTAAGTGGGTGCGTCAATGCACTGTGTGTGCTAGATCTAAGTCTTCTCATACTCCTGCTGCAGGGTTGCTTTGCCCTCTGGAGGTCCCTAGTGCACCTTGGACACATTTGGCTATGGACTTTATTATGACCTTCCCCCCTCTGAGGGTTTCACTGTCATCTGGGTGGTCGTGGACCGTTTTAGCAAGATGTGTCACTTGGTTCCTTTCATCAAATTGCCCTGCGCTAAGACTCTCGCTAAGGCCTTTGTCAAGGAAATAGTCAGACTACATGGTGTTCCTACTGACATTGTTTCTGATAGGGGACCTCAGTTTGTGGCTCGTTTTTGACGCGTCTTTTGTGACAGGTTGGGAGTTCATTTGTCGTTTTCATCCGGATATCATCCTGAGTCTAATGGCCAGACAGAAAGGAAAAACCAGGATGTTGAGCAGTTCTTGCGTTGTTTTGTGACTGATAATCAAGAGCGGTGGTCTGAGTTTCTGCCACTTGCTGAGTTTGCTCTTAACAATCATACATCCGCTTCTGCTGGTTGTTCGCCTTTTTTTTGTTGTACTGGGAGACATCCGTCTTTTGGGTCATTTTCCAAGTTGGGATCGGCTGTACCTGAAGAGGAGAATTTTTCTGGTGTGTTGGAGAGAGTTTGGACTGATGTGCGTGGTAATCTTCAGGAGGCTAACAAAAGATCCAAAGTGTATTTTGATAGAAAACGACAAGAGGTTTTGTTTGCTATTGGTGACATGGTCTGGTTGTCCTCTAAGAATCTGCGCTTGAGGATTCCGTCTAAGAAATTGGGTCCCAAGTTTGTAGGGCCCTTTAAGGTGCTTCAGGTTATTAACCAATCTGCTGTTAAGTTGGAGCTTCCCACCTCCTGGAAGATTAATCCGGTGTTTCATGTTTCTCTCTTGAAAAAAGCTGAGGTCTCAGATGGAGACGTCTCGACCACTGTTCCCCTGGTGGTGGAGGACGGGCAATATGAGATTTCCCGCATCCTAAATTCTAGACGGTATAGAGGGGGTTTGCAGTACCTCGTCGCTTGGAAGGGTTATGGACCCGAGGATAACTCATGGGTGAGGGCGGATGATGTTTCTGCGTCTAGACTTGTCAGAGCATTTCACAAGAGGTTTCCGGATAAGCCTAAGTCCTAGGGGATCCGGAGGATCCTCTTAGAAGGGAGGGTACTGTTAGAACCCTCTTGTTAGATTTTGTTTCAGTTTGCTGGTCACATGACCTTTTTTCCCTATTTAGTATGGCTCCGCCCTTCTGGCTTTGCTGGACTTCATTGTATTATCTACTCTTAAGCTAGCCGGGTGCTTAGGTGCCTTACTCTGTCAGTTTTGCTTAATCTTAGGATCTCGTAGTAATTTGTTTTCTGTTTATTTTTTCCCTGCTACAATTTCTGTTAGGAGGTGTCCACCTTTTCTCCCAGTCCCTAGATCTTGTAGGGATTCCTTCCTCGCAACTATAGGTCTTCGTTCAGACTAGCTGAGGACTTTAGCGGGTCTGGTCGCAGGATCAGGTTCCCCGTTACATCGTAGGGATCAAGCTCAGTTTTATTGTAGGGACAGAGTTCCCATCTTTCCTTAGTGCTTGTAGCAGTTCATAACATTTACAGGTTGAACACTCAGGGTGCAGCACTCATGATAGTCCTCAACAGATGGACAGTTTCCAAGTGGGAGATGGTTAGGAGACTTGGTTGAAACAAATCTGGATTGGTAACGTGCAGAACATGCGAAGCCCAGGAATTTAATTTTGCACGCCACCAGTCAGATCAAAGCAGGGTCAGAATGAGGTGGTTCACGCATAGGAAGTAATTAGGAAAAAAGCAAGTGCAAGGTCAGATGGAGTGCCACTGAAGCTCATGGTGACCTGCACTGACTGACGGCGTCAATTGTGCTTATGTCCGATAGACAATAATCAAACGCCCTTTTAAAATGTATACTTTTTAATCCAATATTCATGTTCTTTTTTATTTTAATTAAAATATAACAACATAATATAGCAGCACAAGAAAAGCCTGCAGATTTCAAGTACAAAGAAAGTACAGTGAAACTATTGTTTGTTTCCCTTTTAGGTATATGCAGAGTTTTCTTGAACTTTTAGAGTATGAGAATAAGAGTCCCGATGACCCTGATGTCCTGTATGAGTAAGTAAATTGTGCCTCTTATAATAAGCACTTGGTGCCATACAGCAAGTCCATACAATTTCTATTGAAGCGCCACTCCAGCTTATTTGTTTCATTGCAGCACTGGAGTGGTGCCACTAGTGTAAGTTTTCTGCACCTAGTATTATACTCACAAGCCGCTGTCTTCATCTGTTATCGGCACCGCTCTGCTAACAGTCGGTCTTCTACAAGTTGTGACGTCCCGGATTGCTCCAGTGTTGGCTGGCAAACCGGAAGTCACAACTTGGTGCAAGTCTGAGAGTCAGAACGAGACTCTTGTACTTACATTGAAAGCTTGTGCGGTCACAAGATGGTGGTTTAGGACCAGAGCAGTGCTGGGAACTGAAGACAGCAGCTGGTGAGTATAAGACTATGGTCTGGGAGCTTAAATTAGTAGAAACACTCCAGCACTACATAACATAAAAGATATCCTAAGAATTGTGTCTGGTTTCTTTTTAAAATGGATCTGTCATCAGATTTCTTAATATAAACTTCATATTCTTAGATCTTTTGAGAGCTGATGAGGCTCTGGCAAAAAGTTTTAGTCATGACTGTGGTATGTAACTACTAGTTGAGACTGGACTGTGTGGTCATTAAGACAGGAAGTGACGTCATTTGGTAGCTGCAGACAGGATGACCTCATCTGGAGCAGAAGACCTCTGTTCTTGTTTTTATTTTTATGCTAAAGGGACTATTGGTTCAGGTGGTGAATTTTAGTTCCACCAATCGATCCAGAACATACGGAATGGGTTTATTGCTGCAGACTCGGGATAAAACTAATTCTAAGTTTCCATAGATCCTCTGTGGGGAATTTGTACAGTGCAAACATTATGATTTTCAGCTTTCACCTGATTACCTCTAGACTTCTATGTATAAACCCTGCTGCTGTGCTACATTGTGCAGGAAAATGCTGCTCTATTAATACAATTAAATACTTTTTTTTCCATTTCTCCACCTTTTTTAGCTTTTTAAATATTCTCATTCAAGTGAGAAATAGACACAATGATGTGGTCCCCACCATGGCCCAAGGTGTGATTGAGTACAAAGAGAAATATGGATTTGACCCTTTTGTCAGCAGTAATATCCAGTATTTCCTGGACAGGTTCTACACAAATAGAATCTCGTTCCGTATGCTCATTAATCAACACAGTAAGTATCTTGTCGAAATCTAAAGCTTGTTGAAAGTATAAGTGTGCGGTATTTTGACTGCAAATATTTCCTGGAGGAAATTGTACATGCACAATGGTGGTCATGTTGCAAAAGAAAAAAAGAACAAGAAAATGACACTAATTTTATTATATTTCTAAGCTTATTATGTAGACCAAAGTCACATCTAGCTTAGAGGTTTTCCCACGAGCAAAGTTCATTTTAATCACTAGATCTTGGAATAATAACAATTTCCACAATTGGATGTGTTAAATAAAATGTTCCTGTGCTGAGATAATCTTATAAATGTGTCCCTGCTGTGTACTGTGTAATGGCTGTGTCTGACCTTCCAGGGACATGGTCTGATCATATCACATCTCGTGGGCAGGGGAGGAAGCAAAAGAATATACAGACAGGACAGCATGGGATCGCAAATTATTCTTTCTATGAGGTAAAATATTTGCTGCTTGTTTTTAAACAATGTTTTACCTCACAGTCAGACTCATATGTGATCTCATGCTGTCTTGTCTGTATTTTCTTTTGCTTCCTCCCCTGCCCACGAGATGTGATATGATCAGACCATGTCCCTGTACAGTCAGACACAGTCATTACACAGTACACAGCAGGGGCACATATATGATTAACTCAGCACAGGCACATTTTTTTAATACTTCAAGTTCTGGAACTTTTATTATTATTCCAAGATCTTTAATTAAATTAAAATGTACTTTGTTTATGGGAAAACCCCTTTAAAGAAGCACTCCTATTATGTATTTTTTTTTATTCCTTATATGTGTATGCAATGTAGTATGAATGTATTAGTATACTCGCCTACCATTACTTTCTCCGGTGTCCAGTGTTGTTTCTAATCTTCTGAGTGATGTCACTGCTCTTCAGAGTCTCTGGATCACTCTGTGCTCTATGAAAGCCTATTGTGTCTTGCTCTGAGCCTCGTTCTGAAGGTACTGTCACACTAAATGATCGCACCAGCGATCACGACAACGACGCAACCTGGCAGAGATCGTTTGTACATCGCTATATGGTCGCTAGTTAGCTTCCAAACAGGAACATCTCATAAACGACACATCAACGATCTGTATAACGACCTCGGCGGGACCTGTCACACAGCATGTATTGTTAAAGATCACGACCTCGATAGGTGAGATTGAGCGCAACCTTTTCCACCCCCCTCAGCACAGATTGGTGGTCACTGTATGTCATGACTGTTTATGTCACAGCTCTCGCTTTGTGATTGGACGACCGCGTCATAAAAGACGACGTATTAGCGCTCCCTTCCATTGTTCTCGAGCACAAGTGGTTCATACGAATTTCCAGCATCGTTCCATACTGCGTCCTGCTAGCCTTCTGCTTTGCAGCTACTGCGATCTGGAACAATGGATGGGGCGCAGTTTTCCGTTTTCATCTATTGCTGAGGTGATGTTGTGGCCACCAATCGGAGCTGAGGGGCGTTACTAAAGAAAACCTAGTCCCGCCTGCGCCGCTGACATATGAGTCGCCAACGAGGTCGCTCGTCGTTCATAAAGGGTGTCAAACTCAGCGATCCAGGCTCACCAGCGGGACGCCAACGATCAAAAAACGTTCCAGAACGTTCGTGCACGATCAGCGACATCGCAGCAGGGCCACATCACTGCTACATGTCACACACAGCGACATCGCTGACTATGTCGCTACTGCGTCATAAAATACCGCCAGCGATCTCGCCTAGTGTGACAGTACCTTGACACTTCGTACACTTGCATAGGAAAAGCCGCTTCCAGGTGACAGAAAGAGCAGCGTGACCCAGACAGTCTGTAGAGCCATGACGCCTCTCAGAAGAGGAGAAGCTGGGCATCGGAGAGGGCAGCGGTGAGTGAGTATATTCATACACTCACACTACATTACTTGCACAAATACACATATTGAATTAATAAAAAACTTAATGGGAGTGCTTCTTTAAGTGGCTGAAGTCAAGCTTCGGTTAATTCTGGCAATGTGTACTCTGCTCCAAAAAAATAATCAGAACACATAAATCACACACCAGATCTTGATGAATGAAACATTCAGGTTGCAAATCTTGCCAAACAAGGCTATTAAAAAAAAAAGTTTTAAATTTGGCTGCGCTGCTGGATCAAAGACTCTTGATACGGTAATATTTGAGGGTCCTTTATTGTCCCTTACACGTTTTAATGCCGCACTGACATCTTTATCAAGTGAAGAAACCGACAAGCAACTCAGACAACCACTCCAAGTGAGCACCTCTGATGGAGAAATTCACCTCCTACATTGGGATTTTACCCTATATCTGCGCTTCTCCCTCTAACCTTTCCTCAATTTAAAAATCTAGACTGATATAAACTCTGTACTTTTGTTGAGAAAAAAATGACCCTTTAACAGTCATTGCAAACCAAAATCAACCAACTCCGCGCTGGATTCCATATCTCTGAAAATCAAAGTGAAAAATTTAAATCAGACATAGGATTTTCGTGAATTTCATCGCCGCAACTCCTAATGCGACACCATAGTCCCATAAGCCTTGATACACTTCTGATGACGGCTGGGCTGACTCCTGATGAGAGAGCAGATGCTTTCCTATATTATCTCCTCCCAGATTTAGATGAGGACATCAGTGATCTCCTGGTTAGTCTCTGTCGCTACTTGGTGGCATCAGTTGCACTGATCATTTCTCTGAGGTTCTCATTTGGATTTGGGGCTGGAGAACATGAGGACCAGTCCAGGATCTGCCTACATACACTGGCCCCTGCAGTCTGGGACTTATCCTGCACTGGGAGGAACCTAGGGCCCCTTGCATCAGTCTTAGTTCTGACAATGACTTTGAGGATCTCCTCTAACTAACCACAGCCAGGATGCGAATCACATAGAAACCCTTGAAGGATTGTTCCTCCCTAGACTATCACTAACCTATTGTGAATCTGGCTGTGCTGGATGATGTTGCAAGCTGTGTAATGGTCACTGCGGCGTCTCCAGACTTTCACATCTCGCACATGCTCAGTGTATACCTGTTCTCATCTATGAAAAGATGCATGGTGCTGGGTTGTGATCAGAGGCCCCACTATAATTCCTCATGCTGCCCTCAGAGACTCTGTTTTTTACCGATTGTTTAGGGACATGCACACTAGTAGCCCACAGGAGGTCATTTCCTAGGGCTATGGTAGCTCTCCTCCTGTTCATCTTTTCACAAAAGAGCCGATAGGAGTCCTGCTGCATGGTTGATGCTCTTCTGTGGCCGTGTCCCACTGTCCTCGTATAACAGTCCATGTCCTGCTGTCTGCTCCATGTTTTTAATACTGTGCTAGGAGACTCAGGAAACCTTCTTGTAACAGCACATATAGATGCCATCTTGGTGGACCTAAGCTACCTGTTCAACCTGAGTGGACTACAGGTTCAAATTACTTGTAGGAAAACCGGAGAAGAGTCCATCTGGAAGGATAAAGAGAAAGGGATTATCTGTGGCCACCACTATTCCATTCTTTGCTGTCTTGCTGTTGCCTCTCCGGTGCTCCTGTAGTATATACTTATATCACTTCTTTATTGAATTCCCCATCTGTAGAGGTGACTTCTCTTATCTATTTTCTTTTAAGCTCTTCTGTTTGGAGGGGACATAAATCCTGCACATCCAAAACATATTGGCAGCATTGATCCCTCCTGCAATGTTCCAGAAGTGGTGAAAGGTAAGTTTTCTACAGTTTTTATTCATTCTAGATGAAAATATTGGTGTAACTCAAAAATATGTATCAAAAGGTATCAATCTGAGGGTCATAGTTTACAGTTCTGTATAGTCTACATAGAAAACTAATCAAGTAACTTTGCCAATGCATAGCTATTTCTTATGGTCTATTTTCTTCCAGAGCTGCATTCACACTTTAAAGAGAGTTATCCAGGACGTGCCAACTACCTGTTTGTTCTGCCTGGCGCTGTCTCAGAGCGGTCAACTATTGACTGTGATTCAGCTGCTCCATGTCAGCAGGACAGCTCTTCTTCCAGGCGGCTCTGTCAATGGGGCTTGACTTCTTTTGTCATGCTGATTGACACCCGGCTTTCTGCTGTTAAACAGCAGGGAATAACAGCTGTCAATAAACATGATAATGACAATCACCCACAGTAAACAGAGCGGAAGAGAAGGTGCAGCTCTGTTGACGATACGTCAGCGGGAGCCCCAGGATCTCCTGCAGGAGCTTTGTCTCGGCAGGGCACAACGGGCGGTAGTTAGCCACTGCCTGATAGCTCTTAGACAAATTGTAAAAAAGAAAAAAAATATAGTCCTGGATATCCCCTTTAAGGATTTATGTACATTAGAGGCAGATCTGGCAACTGCTCTGGAATTTCTGGAGTGTTTGCTGCATGAGAAATGTAGTATTACATACCATCAATGTAGAATGGCCTACCAAATATTATATTGCATGAAAATGCTGCGTCTTCAGGCTCCTCTTGTGAGTGGTTCCCTGACCCATAAATGACAGTCCCAAACTGGGGGCTCTCCTCTGATGACCATGTGCCTTTAAAGAGGTTTTCTCAAATTTTTAAATGCGTAAATTTGCAAATCACTTGTAAAAACAATGAACTTTGCTATCTGCCTCCTATTAAAAATCCTTTCTGCCTTCAATAATAGAGGGATTTTTATCCTCATAGAGTACCGCTTGTTGCCTAGATTACCGGCCACCTCTGTAGTCTGAGCAGCGCTCTTAAGCTAGCCGGATTGCTGGATCCTACCAGCCTCAGTCCCTCTGCCGTTCCCCCATGCTGCAGATGTAAAGTTGCCAGGAACCATGCTACCGGTCTGAACTGACAATTTTTAGGAGCATACCACCTCAGGCAAAGCAGGAAGTTAGGTACCAGTAGCAGTGCGCTCCTGAAGATATATCAGTAAAAAAAAACCTTTAACAGCGCTTATAGAAAGTAGTTGTCCTCATGGGATAAATCCTTGATCATCCGTAGTCACTTGTAGTAGTGGGGTCGGACATTTTTTTTTTTAACTCTTTACTTTGAGGTTGTTTAATCCTGCTATACGTTACTACATGTTCTTCTTGACAGATGCCTATGATACGGCAAAAATGCTGTGTGAGCAATACTACTTGGCTGCTCCGGAGCTTAAAATTGAAGAGTTTAATGGTAAAGTATCCGCTGTCATATATATATTTAATAAAGTGATGTGTGACGCCAGCTTTAGTATAGTGTCCGATAGTCCAGAAATACGACGTATAAGTAAATGGTACCCTGCCAGATAACCAGGAGTTTACCTAACAGCCCTTTATGTCCATGAGGACAATTACACTGGATCGTGACAGCATGGTGGCTCAGTGGTTATCACTGCAGCCTTGCAGCGTTGGAGTCCTGGGGTTCGAATCCCACCAAGGACAACATCTGCAAGGAGTTTGTATGTTCTCCCCGTGTTTGCGTGGGTTTCCTCCGGGTTCTCCGGTTTCCTCCCACACTCCAAAGACATACTGATAGGGAATCTAGATTGTGAGCCCCATCGGGGACAGTGATGATAATGTGTGCAAAACTGTAAAGCACTGCGGAATATGTTAGCGCTATATAAAAATAAAGATTATTATTATTATTAAAAATTGATGTATGTGCGGTGTCCGCGCTAAAGCTATGTTCACACAGAGGGGTTTTTGCCATTGCATTTTTGTTATTTTACTGTCCCAGCAAAGTGAATTATCTTTTTCTAACCTCATGCACATGTTGCTTATTTTTTCCTTGCAGATTTGAAGCCTTTTCAGATCTACACATTGTCAAATTTTTCAGTGTTTTTTTCATTGTTTTGTTTTGCAGCTGTATTCACCCATTTAAGTGAATGACAAAAAAATGCACAAAAAAGTGGCAAAAATGTGTGTTTTTTAACCCCTCTCTGACATCCGACGTACTATCCCGTCAATGAAACCCGTGACAATCTGACCATGGACGGGATAGTACGTCATAGCGATTAGCTGCGCTCCCGGAGGGAGCTCAGCTAATCGCCTCCGGGTGTCAGCTGATTATCACAGCTGACACCCGGGACTGCGTGCCAGGAGCGGTCACGGACCGCTCCCGGCACATTAGCCCCTGGCACACCGCGATCATGTTTGTACCGGGGCACAGGGGAGCATCGCGCAGGGAGGGGGCTCCCTGCGCGCCCCCCTGAGACCCTCAGAGCAGCGCGATATGATCTCGCTGTTCTGAGGGCTTCCTCCCTCCCAGTACCCAGATCCAAGATGGCGCCGGGGTCCTGGGGGAAGGCGGCTTCATCAGTGCCTGCTGAGAGCAGGCACTGAGAAGCCTGCAGCGCTGCCTGTGAGATCGCTGGTCTCACAGTGTGCTGTGCACACTGTGAGACCAGCGATCTGACATTTTACAGTGATGTCCCACCCTGGGACAAAGTAAAAAAAAATAAAATAAACGTGTAAAAAAAAAATTCCAAAATAAATCAAAAAAAAAAAAAAAAATTCCCCAATAAATTCATTTCTTCCTGTAAATAAAAAAAATAAAACAATAAAAGTACACATATTTGGTATCGCCGCGTCCGTAACGACCCCCCCCTATAAAACTGTCCCACTAGTTAACCCCTTTTGTGAACCCCTGAAAAAAAAAAAAAAAAAAAACAAAGCAAAAAATCAATGCTTTATCATCATACCGCCGAACAAAAAGTGGAATAACACGCGATCAAAAAGACCGATATAAATAAACATGGTACCGCTGAAAACATCATCTTGTCCTGCAAAAAAACGAGCCACCATACAGCATCATCAGCAGAATAAAGCGATGCAAAAATAATAATTTTTTATATAAAATTGTTTTTATTCTATAAAAGCGGCAAAACATAAAAAATGATATAAATGAGGTATCGCCGTAATCGTACTGACCCGAAGAATAAAACTGCTTTATCAATTTTACCACACGCGGAACGGTATAAACGCCTCCCCCAAAAGAAATTCATGAATTGCTGATTTTTGTTCATTCTAACCACCCAAAAATCAAAATAAAAAGCGATTAAAAAACGTCACGTGCTCAAAAATGGTACCAATAAAAACGTCAACTCGTACCGCAAAAAATAAGACCTCACATGACTCTGTGGGCCAAAATATGCAAAAATTATAGCTCTCAAAATTGGCGATGCAAAAAACTATTTTTTGCAATAAAAAGCGTCTTTTAGCGTGACAGTTGCCAATCATAAAAACCCGCTGTAAATTGTAAATCAAACCCCCTTTATCACCCCCTTAGTTAGGGAAAAATATTAAAATTAAAAAAATGTATTTATTTCCATTTTCCCATTAGGGTTAAGGTTAGGGTTGCGGCTAAAGTTAGGGTTAGGGTTATGGTTGGGATTAGGGTTAGGGGTGTGTTAGGGTTAGGTTTGTGGTTAGGGCTGAGACTAGGGTTAGGGGTGTGTTGGGGTTTAGGGTTGGAGTTAGAATTGGGGGGTTTCCGCTGTTTAGGCACATCAGGGGCTCTCCAAATGTGACATGGCGTCTGATCTCAATTCCAGCCAATTCTGCGTTGAAAAAGTCAAACGGTGCTCCTTCACTTCTGAGCTCTGCCATGCGCCCAAACAGTAGTTTACCCCCACATATGGGGTATCAGCGTACTCTGGACCCCAAGAGTTATTGTGCAATTTGTCCTATTTCTTCTGTTACCCTTGGGAAAATAAAAAACTGGGGGCAAAAATATCATTTTTTTAAAAAAAAAAAAAAGATTTTTTTGTTTTTACGGCTGTACGTTATAAACTTCTGTGAAGCACTTGGGGCTTCATAGCGCTCACCACACATCAAGATAAGTTCCTTTTGGGGGGTCTATTTTCCAAAATCTGGTCACTTGTGGGGCGTTTCCACTGCTAAGGCGCATCAGGGGCTCTCCAAATGCGACATGACGCCCCCAGACCATTCCATCAAAGTCTACAATCCAAAACATCACTACTTCCCTTCCGAGCCCCAACGTGTACCCATACAGTAGTTTTCTCCCACATATTGGGTATCAGCGTACTCAGGACAAATTGGACAACAACTTTTGGGGTCCAATTTCTCCTGTTACCCTTGTGAAAATAAAATATTGGGGGCGAAAAAAATAATTTTTGTAAAAAATATATATTTTTTATTTTTACGGCTGTACGTTATAAACTTCTGTGAAGCACTTCGGGGTTCAAAGTGCTCACCACACATCTAGATAAGTTCCTTGTGGGGTCTATTTTCCAAAATGGGGTCACTTGGAAGGGGTTTCCACTGTTTAGGCACATCAAGGGCTCTCCAAATGCGACATGACGCCCCCAGACCATTCCATCAAAGTCTACAATCCAAAACGTCACTACTTCCCTTCCGAGCCCCAACGTGTACCCATACAGTAGTTTTCTCCCACATATTGGGTATCCGCATACTCAGGACAAATTGGACAGCAACTTTTGGGGTCCAATTTTTTCCTGTTACCCTTGTGAAAATAAAATATTGGGGGCGAAAAAAATTATTTTTGTAAAAAAAAAAAATATTTTTTATTTTTACGTCTGTACGTTATAAACTTCTGTGAAGCACTTCGGGGTTCAAAGTGCTCACCACACATCTAGATAAGTTCCTTGTGGGGACTATTTTCCAAAATGGGGTCACTTGTGGGAGGTTTCCACTGTTTAGGTGCATCAGGGGCTCTCCAAATGCGACATGACGCCCCAGACCATTCCATCAAAGTCTGCAATCCAAAACGTCACTACTTCCCTTCCGAGCCCCAACGTGTACCCATACAGTAGTTTTCTCCCACATATTGGGTATCAGCGTGCTCAGGACAAATTGGACAACAACTTTTGGGGTCCAATTTTTCCTGTTACCCTTGTGAAAATAAAATATTGGGGACGAAAAAATCATTTTTGTAAAAAAAAAAAAAAAGATTTTTTATTTTACGGCTGTACGTTCTAAACTTCTGTGAAGCACTTGGGGGTTCAAAGTGCTCACCACACATCTAGATAAGTTCCTTGAGGGGTCTAGTTTCCAAAATGGTGTCTTTTGTCGGGGGTTTCCACTGTTTAGGCAGATCAGGAGCTCTCCAAACACGATATGGCATCCAGCCAATTCTGCGTTGAAAAAGTCAAACGGCGCTCCTTCCCTTCCAAACTCTGCCATGCACCCAAACAGTGGTTTACCCCCACATTTGGGGTATCAGCTTACTCAGGACAAATTGCACAATAACTTTTGGAGTCTTGTTACCCTTGGGAAAATAAAAATTGGGATGAAAAGATCATTTTTGTGGAAAAAATAAGATTTTTTAATTTTACAGCTCTACGTTATAAACTTGTGTGAAGCACTTGGGGGTTCAAATTGCTCACCAAAGATCTAGATAAGTTCCTTAGGGGGTCTAGTTTCCCAAATGGGGTCACTTGTGGGGGGTTTCCACTGTTTAGGCACATCAGGGGCTCTCCAAATGCAACATGGCGTCCAATCTCAATTCCAGCCAATTTTGGTTTGAAAAAGTCACATGGTGCTCCTTCCATTCCGAGCTCTGCTGTGCGCCCAAACATTGGTTCCCCCCCACATATCGGGTATCAGAGTACTCAGGACAAATTGGACAACAACTTTTGTGGTCCAATTTCTCCTGTTACCCTTGGGAAAATAAAAAATTAGTGACTAAAAATAATTTTTGTGGGAAAAAAATAGGATTTTTTTATTTTCATGCCCGGGTATTATAAACTTGTGTGAAGCACATCAACGTCTGCATTCCAAAACGTTACTACTTCCTTTCCAAGCCCTGCCGTGCGCCCAAACAGTTTCCCCCCCCACATATTGGGTATCAGCATTCTCAGGACAAATTGGACAACAACTTTTGGGGTCCAATTTCCTTGGGAAAAATCAAAAATTTGGGACTAAAAAATCATTTTTGTGGAAAATTGTTTCTTTTTTTTTTCACACCCAGGCATTATAAACTTTTGTGAAACACTTGGGGGTTCAATGTGCTCACAACAGATCTAGATAAGTTCCTTAGGGGGTCTAGTTTCCAAAATGGTGTCACTTGTGGGGGGTTTCCACTGTTAAGGCGCATCAGGGGCTCTCCAAACGCGTCATGGCATCCAATCTCAATTCCAGCCAATTTTAGTTTGAAAAAGTCAAACGGCGCTCCTTCCCTTATGAGCTCTGCTGTGCGCACAGACAGTGGTTTTCCCCCACTTATGGGGTATTGGCGTACTCAGGAGAAATTACACAACAACTTTATCTGTCCATTTTCTTCTTTTACCCTTGTGAAAATAAAAAAAAAGTTTGTAAAGATCATTTTTGTGGCTAAAAAGTTAAATATTCATTTTTTCCTTCCACGTTGCTTCAGCTCCTGTGAAGCACCTGAAGGGTTAATAAACTTCTTGAATGTGGTTTTGAGTACCTTGAGGGGTGCAGTTTTTAGAATACTGTCACTTTTGGGTATTTTCTGCTATATAGACCCCTCAAAGTGACTTCATATATGAGGTGGTCCCTAAAAAAAATGGCTTTGTAAATTTTGTTGTAAAAATGAGAAATCGCTGGTCAACTTTTAACCCTTATAATTTCCTAAGAAAAAAAAAATTTGATTCCAAAATTGTGCTGATGTAAAGTAGACATGTGGGAAATGTTATTTCTTAACTATTTTGTGTGACATATTTCTCTGTTTTAAGGGAATAAAAATTCAAAGTTTGAAAATTGCAAAATTTTCAAAATTTTCGCCATATTTGCATTTTTTTCAAAAATAAACGCAAGTTATATTGAAGAATTTTTACTACTAACGTGAAGTACAATATGTCACGAGAAAACATTCTCAGAATCGCGAAGATCTGTTGAAGCGTTCCGGAGTTATAAGCTCATAAAGAGACAGTGGTCAGAATTGTAAAAATTGGCCCGGTCATTAACGTGCAAACCACCCTTGGGGGTGAAGGGGTTAATGCAGAGTTTTTTCCTGACATAAGACTCATTTTTGATGCAGAAATGTCTTTTAACTTGTGCACATACTAATACATGTCATGGCTGTGCATGCTGGTGCATACCTCCACATGTTTATTAACCATGTGGTGTCGGAGGGTTCCCAACTAACCATTATCTTCAGTGATACAGCCCTGTATCTGCCGCTGAGAACACACGTTTATTTAGAGTATTGTAAAGTGCTGCAGAATATGTTGGTGCTATATAAGTAACATTATTATTATTATTTATTATTATAGTACATACTGAATGTTTATATGTCCAGTAGTTCACAATTTCCAATAATCTGGCATTTCGGCAACTCCTAGATACTAGTTTGTAGTTATCTTTTGCATGCATTATATTTCACATATTTCTGTTACATTTATTAGCTTTTTCTACATTGTGTTTATTTCTTTGGCAGCTAAAGGACCCGGTAGACCACTGCAGGTGGTGTATGTGCCCTCTCATCTGTTTCATATGTTGTTTGAATTATTTAAGGTAGGTTCACAGCAAGGCTCTTTAAGATTTTGCTTCTTTTTTTTTGCCAATATTCTGAATAATGTTCAGTGTGTATGTAAATATATGTGTGTGTTTTGTATATATGTATGTGTGTGTATATGTAATATATATATACTCATATACCTGATCTATATAAGACGATGTAGACAGTGGTCGCCACTCTGCTGAGGTCAGCGTGACCATGTATTTTATGGTTGGCCCATGCCACAGGAGACATGTGCAGGCCCCTTCAGCTGCTTTCATAGATGAATATTCCCTCATGGCAGAAAGTTCTGCAGCTGTCCCGTTCATCTACATATATAATCGCCAGTGGCCGCTGTCCCCGAATCCGCTATTCCCACGTAGGCGCAGTAACAGCTAGGTCATTACTACGCATGCGCGGGAATAGCGATGACGTGTATGTCACTTGCGCAGGCGCAGTTCGTGGCCGCAAGGCCATGAACTGTGCCTTCATATAACAGCTGCGGCAGCGGAGAGGCCCAACACTCCTCACACACTACACCTACCCTGCCCTGCCAACCCTTCATACCTCCTGGTCACTAAACCAGCAGCAAGACTACAAATCCCAGCATTCTGTGCCCGTACGTTGTCTTCCTGCCTTCAGTCACGTTTTTTATATAGGTTGATCGTCATGATGACAACATAGAGATGCGTGCCGGGATATGTAGTTTGTTTACGTTTGACATAACCGCAGCCCGTGGACCAGCAGAGGGAAACTTCTTCCTCAGCCTGGCAATGACTAATGTCACCGAGTCACGTCCTCTCTGAGTGGAGAAATCAGGAAACGTCGCAGTGCATGCCGGGACTGGTAGTTTTCTCATGTTATGAATGCACCTACAGCAGCCCATGTGAGGCCGCAGTGTGAGGTGAGGGCAAAACCAAGAGCGGGAGAGCTGCGGCCTGAGGTGTTATATTCCAGGAAGGTGTGTGTGTATATGTATGTGTGTGTGTGTATGTGTATATGTATATATGTGTGTGTATGTATGTATATATGTGTGTGTATGTATATGTGTGTGTATATATGTGTATGTATGTGTGTGTGTGTTACTGCGCCTGTGTGGGGAATAGCGGTGACGTCTACTGTATGTTTTACTTGTGCAGCCGCAGTAACAGCCTTCCGGCCACGAACTGCACCTGCGCAAGTGACATATATACCTCACCTGTTATTTTCACCGCGCTCCCGATGCGATAAATCGGGCCTATTTGTAGTTTAAAAGATAAAAATCACCTAAATGGAACCAATTTTCAGTTGCAGAAATTTCTGTTGCAAAATCTCCAGGCGTTTTTGATGCTTGTTTTGCTTGTTTTTTTTTCCTCATTCTTTTGATTGAGTGACAAATGCTGAAAGAATTGACATGCCGCAGATTAAAAAAAAATAAATGCTTTGGTTCTAATCCTCAAGATGAAAATAAGCAGCATGTACATGACATTTCAGAAATTTCACTCACTTTGTTGGTCCTGTAAAGTGCATTGTTTTTTACCTTTGAAAGACGCACCTAAAAATAATGGCAAAAATGCAACACATGAACAAGCCCTTGGGTTTAACCCGCTGGACCTGAGTCTTCAGTTAAAGACAATCTGTCAGCGGATCTACCCTCCTAAGATGTCTATATGGGCATGAAGGTCATAGGAAGCCGAGTAAAATGATTACTTGACATCTGTGATCCGATGTTTTGTTCCAGAGAAATCCATGTTTTTTCTTATATGTAAATGAGCTTGGTTAGAATGGCTTGGTATCAAAAAATACTATGGCAGTTTTCTATAGCATGCATCTTTCCTACAGAAAAATAAATCAAATAAGTTGCATGTGAACATTCCCTTTTTTTATAGTTTTTTTTTTTTGCTGTAACTTGCAAATGAAAAGATCATTGAACAAGTCTCTGAATGCTCTGCTTGCCAGATGGATGCAGGATTATGGTTCGATCTCTTATACCTTCCTTCATCATTATTTACATCCTTCTTCTTATAAAGTATTTGGGTTCCTAGAGGACCGAGCAGTCGCCCCTTCTCCCCGTCTTCCTAATGTTCTTCTCTAGATATGATTTCCATGATACAATACACCACAGATCTGGACACCATGGAGTCCTTGTGTTTTGGCTGCTGCGGACGCGTCTATGGTCGTATTGTAGCTAATATCCCGCTATAGACGTATGCTATTGGGCTTTACAAAGAATCTTTCCACCTAAAGTTCAAAAGAAATTGAATTGTCTGACAAGTTTTTAAAAATTCACCTGCAATCACACATTGTAGACTTGGTACACTTTTATGCTGTAATTGTGGTAAAACTGAATCATTTGTGCAGCAATTTTTGAAAATCACAAAACTGTACTTTGGCTGCAGCGTGTGAACATGGCCTAACGAGCAGAAATAATGACCTAAAGTCCCATTCACACAGCAAACTCTATCAGGGCGAATGATCATTAATACCATTTATTTGTTGTTTACAGCGTACACCATGTTTACAAATGACTGCCGCCAACAAACTTCTTTTAAGGTTTCATTCAGACATCCGTTTTTCACTTTCGTGTTCTGTATATGTCTTTCACGGATAGAACACATGCACATTCTAATCTATGGGTCTGTTCACATGTTCGTGGTGTTTTGTGGATCACGTGTCCAGAAAAAAAGTCAGTTATTTTTAATTGGACTCAGAAATCAAAATTACCCAAGTAGGTCTATGGGTCCGTGGAAATCGCAGACCACACATGGATGGCATCAGTGTACAATCCACATACTGTCCATGATTAACATTCAACACTGCACGACGAATAATCCTCCTTACAATGGCATGGCAGGGCCGTTATGCCACTCTCCACAAGGAGAAACATGATTAATCGAGATGAGCCAACGTGCTCAGATAAGGTGTTATCTGAGCATGCTCATGTGCTAATAGAGTATCTTCAGCTTGCTCTAATAATATGTTCGAGTCCCCGCGCCTGCATGTCTCGCGACTATTCAACAGCCACAACACATCCAGGGATTGAAAGGAAAGAGCAATGAAGTGGGCACCGCAGAGAGATATACCGTATATAATAATAATAGGAGGAACACCGGGTGCAACTGATGCGCTAGAAAATGTATGTGATCAAGAAAAAAGAGAAAGCGCAAATTGAAGTGCACACACAGAGAATTTAAATAATGCAACTTTATTGAAAGAAGTGCCAGAGGACGATTACAAGTTAAAAACATTTCAAACGTTAGAAAAAGACATGCAAAGATAGTAAGCCAGCACAAAAAAGGAAAGATATCCCATATATAGACAAGTCAATAAATATTGTGAATAATACATAAGAATGGGTGTGGCATATAGATGGCAAAGATTGTAAGAAATATTACATTTAAATGAATGCAATCACAGGAAGATCCATACAAAAGTAATCAAGCATTAGGAGATGTAGCATGAAATTTAAAGTACAGTAGATGCAATACTTGGCAATCCTAGATAACAAGAGTATGGATACTGCTGCCAAGACATTTAAGGGAGGTGTGTGCAGACATTAATGAATTCCATGTACAATATACCCTGTGAGCCATCTAGAAACCATTAATGCAGATAGAAATATTTACCAAGTTAGTGTGATACCTCATGAAAATGATCACCTTGTGAAAATGATAATCACTTACTAGTCACTTGAATTCTGGGAACCTATGACAACACCTGAGAGGAATCCGCTCCAATCACTGGACAGGAAGCTGAGAGCACAAATTAAAAAGGCAACTCCCACTTCCTCCTTCAATGTGGTTTCCAAGAAATCAAGAAGGAGAAGGAGTCACCCCATTGATCATCATCATTCTTGTTATTATTTATATATTCACTCAACCCCATTCTTCATTGTGAAAAGAGAAGATTGAGACCCACCATCAACCAGAAGGAGGGAATACATAGGAGTGTTTGTCATGGGTTTCAGGAAAATTAAATTGCTGGTAAGTAATTATCATTTTTCCACTCACCCATGACAGCACTTGAGAGACAATGGCCCACAAATCCTCTGATGGGAAGGGAGCACCCCTGTAAGATCTTACACCTGAGGAAAGATCCCAAGAATATCCTAGTTCAACGGATGGTGTTTATGGAAGGAAGATTGTGAAAGTTTTAGATATCATTCAATCAAGATAATGTCTATTGTTTTGGAGCGGCAAAAATAAAAGCACCAACAAAAGTAAAATAAGAATTCTTTTAATGGGTACAACTTTTTCCCCCAGAAAGGGACTAGGGGCAGGTAACTTAAAATAGTAGCACCACTCCAGCACTGCAAAAAAAACGCTGCAGTGGTTCTTTAACCCCTTCACTACCTTTGACGTATATGTACGTCAAAGGTTGTGTCCCAGCCGTCAAGTGCCTCTTACAGCCACAAGTGGAGCAATGCTCCACCGGCTGCTGTTAACCATTTAAATCCCTCTATCAATCACTGACAGCGGAACTTAACATACACCATCCGGAAGCACACCACAAATTACACCAATCACGTGATCGTGCGACGCCGATGGGTTGACATGACAGTCAGTGATCTGCAGTAGACCCCCGTGCCTGTCATTACGATCCTCCTGTGAAAGCTTTCTTTTGGCCGGCATTCATAGGAGATCATGATTTTTGCTATTCATAGCTGTGCTGAAACCCTGCCATGTGTAGCCCAGGCTATCGAATGATCGTATCTTCAAGTCTCACAAATCACACCCCTGTCAAAATAAAACCATAAAAAGAAATATATTTGGTATCACTTCGTTTAGAAATGCCTGATCTATCAAAATCTAAAATAAATAAATTAATCCAATCGGTAAATGGCGTAACGAGAAAAAAAAAATTAAATAAAATTGCAAAAAAATAAGAAGCTATCAAAACATAGCATCAACCCCAAATTATTATCTATAAGGCTGTGGTTCCACGGTCCGGAACCACAGCGCTTTGGACGGAGCGGAAATTCCGCACCGCCCAAAGCCCCGCCCCCTTTTTGACACGCGCTCTTTCCGGATGTGTTCCGGAAACCTCCGGAACACATCCGGAAAGAACGCAGGGCTGCATAGCCCTGTGTTATTTCCGTTGTGGCGACACAGCGTCGCCGCAAGACGCTAGGACATGCTGCGGTCTAAAAAGACGCACCGCATGTCCGGAAACGCAGGTCTTCCGCCTGCGTATTTTTACGCATAGTGGAGACGGGATTTCTTTAAATCCCCTCCACTATGCTGTAACATCTGGATGCTGCGTGTTTGACGCTGCGCCAATTCACAGCGTCAAACACGCAGCTAATCCGGAATGTTTCCTGATCGTGGAAACATACCCTAAAAACGTTAGCTCAGGGTGCAAAACATAAGCCATCACATAGCCTCAGATACTGAAAATGGAAACCGTACGGCTCTCGGAAAATGGCAACAAAAACAACATTTTTTACAAATTTCCATCTTTTTTTCACCACCTAAATAAAAAAGAACCTATACATTTTGATATCTGCGAACTCGAACAGACCTGGAGAATCACATTACCAGGTCAGTTTTACCATATAATAAACATGGTAAATAAAAAGTAAAAAAAAATCGCCGGGTGGTGAAGGGGCTAAGGCTGAATATGGCGTAGATTTGAGTTTGTGGAGTACAGACTGCCCACCTTGCACCAGATCCATTATGATCTCTTTGCCACATTTTAACCAGCCCCCCATGCTGTTGCATTAAATGTCTCTTGAGTAATCACCCTGTGCATCCCAACAGCTGTCTCTAGAATATCTGCTTTACTGGTCGAGCCCAACATTATGCCGCTTTATTCCTGTGTGCTTAGGTAACTTCCAAGACATTGGCAAGAAAGGTAATAAAAAGTGAAGCCCAAACTCCCGAGAAAACATGGTCATTGGAAAATGTCTCTATGCCAAATTTACATACCGGAATAATCTCGCTTCTTGCATTATTTGGGTCAGCAAAACACATTTCCCTTGAATTTTCCAAGTAATTCTTACAGAAACCAAGTAATAACAGTGTGTATTGGAATCCAGTTAAGGATAAAACGCCTTGCCATAATTATTCCGAATTAGAGGTATCGCTCTCCTGATCTTGGCTCTAGTTCAACCTGGTTACAAGAGTAATTTACTGCTATAATAAGGGATAACATGACTTGGGTGGTGTGAAGCAGCAAGCATTTCATTTCATAAGAAAAGATTGGCAGTTTCCACAATGATATATTGTGGTGCCTTGTTCCACGCAGCCCTTGAGCAACAATTTTATTAATAATTGGGCATTTAAATAGCTACTTTCTTCCGATGTTAAGCCTATTACCTTGTTATTTTACTTTTATAATTAGTAATCATAGGAGCAGAAAGTAGTAATTTCGACTCAAAGAAGACTTGAGTTCAGTCCTCAGAGTTTTAATTATGTTGGTGCCAAAAAAAAGCACATAGCAACAGTATTCCCCTACTGATACGGGCAGGCAATGCTTCCACGGCCGATACCTACACCATAATCAGTTGGTTGGTTCCTCTCCAAAATTTCAGAATAAAGCAAGATTATGCCGCTCCCCATTCCGCAGTGACATCATACCTTGGGTCTGTCCTTACTCGATCTACTGCTGACTTTTCTGTATATATGTTGTACCGTAATCTTCTCAAGTTACTATTCATTCCTTCATACTGATCCCTGATCATTACCTTCAATCCATAATGTAAATCCAAGACTGAAAGTTTTGTGGGTCTGATCTCCAAGGCTATTTGGGCATTAGTATTGTTTACGGGGTCACTTTAGGATAGATTGTCTTTGGTTACTGGAATAATTCAAAATGTCCATTTGTATCAGTTGTGGTTGTGCAGAAATTGTCACTTCCATTGGATTCCCCCCATGTGATGATGATTAGTAATAGTGATGAAACTAGAAAGCCCATCTGAGTTGGGATTTATTTTACAGATATTCCAAATGACCCCCACTAAACAGGGATAACCTATCCTGGGCCATCAGCATTTAAAGAAGTTACATGATCTGAATTCCCAGCGCATTTCACTCCTTATATAGCGCCATTAATTCCACAGATCTTTACAGACATCATCACCACTGTCCCTGTTGGGGCTCACAACCCACAAAGTGCTGATCCAGCAGTGAGAAATCAGATTTTGAAGTTGTGGATGGAAGTGTACAGCTTCTCAGCCTGCAGACGACCGTATAAATCGGACGAGTGCTATCTTTCTTTCTGTCAGATGGCACTCGTACCCGTGTTATATGCGGCTGTGCACATGTCTGATTTGCCTCGGAGATTCAGATGGCAGTCGCCCATTTAAGTCTGGGTAGATGGAAAAAAATCAAAATGACACCCAAGTGCGGTCGGATTTTCACGGACAGACCTAATCAAGAAAATGTAGAAAATTGTTTTGTTTTTTTTGCTCTCCACCTTTGAGAAAATTGGATCCCACGCTGATCATACTCTGATCAGAGTCTAATTAGCATAATCAGAAACCGGTGGTGTGACCCTTGCCTTCTGCTGTATTTCCTATCTAGCAGCACCCTCCCCTGGCTGACTGACACCACCAGCGCTTTGGTGTCAGAGAGGAATAAACTGGCTTATCTGTTATAGGGCTATTCAGTCATATAATGATGTGACAGAGGGTGGGTTTAAAGTTTGACAGGGCCCCTTTTAAATGGCTCTCTTTGACCTGAATAGGCTGCTGTACTTACTTTGAAATTTACATGTCAGAATGACTATATAATCGTTTACTTTTAAAGGATTGTGTCCAGTAAAGTGGTCACTCTTAAATGTTGGGGTGGGGGGGTGTGTTCAACGGGGATTTTACAAAAATTCAGCAGGGATTTTCAAAGTGTGTACACCCAAATCATCAAGTCTAAAAGACCTATTTAATGATGCATTGACAAATTTGGTTACTGTATGCAAGAAGAACAGAATCCACTGGTTGTATTTCCAAGCAGTTAAAACCATCCTGGTCATCACTCAATTATAGTCCAGAGATGGCAATTTAGGACTCCTCTGGGCTTAATGTGATGCTCATTGGCACGGTAGTAACAGTACAGTCTAGTAATTAAGAGAATGTGGTTTGCGGCACTCCTACACATAAATGGCCCCAGCCCTGATTGGCAGCTCTCGGCATAGTGTAGACCAAGAACGGTTATCAATGGTCCTGGCGGGGTCATACAGAGCTCATCACGGAGACAACTAAATGAGGTAAAACAGTGATATTTACAAAAATGAATTAGGGTCTCTATCCTCATTGTATGCTTCTCTCAGATTGAGAGGCACAGACCTGCATAAACATAAGGTCCAATTATCTAATAAAATCTCTTGTTGCCAATTCTGTTCCCCAGAATTCAATGAGAGCCACAGTGGAGCAGCACGAAGGCCGTGTAGAGGCCCTGCCACCTGTAAAGACACTGGTCACACTTGGAAAAGAAGATCTATCTATAAAGGTATGTTCATACCATACGTTGTCCCCCATCCTGGATGTATAAAATTTATATTTTTTTCTGGTGGGTTGGAAACCTAAGATGATAACAAATAAGTTTGTATCTGTTACCATTGTTTATGCATATTTACAGCCATGAAACTGTAGATGTCAGTAGGGTGGTAATATTAGGGTCATGGGAGCTCACATTAGTATCGACCTCTGTTTGGAGACCAGTAAAGCTGGTTATCGATCATCTAACTCCATAGATAATGTGCTCTTAATTAAATGCTTTCATCTGTCAACTATGATATGCAGGGCCAGCTCAATGTTTTCTTGGGCCCCAGGCGAAACAGTCTCAGTGGGCTCCTTTAACACATACCACGATTCATGATGCAAAGATACGGCAGAGAAGTATACAGTGAAGGAAATAATTATTTGATCCCTTGCTGTTTTCCCACTGACAAAAACATGAACTGTCTATAATTTTAAGGGTAGGTTAATTTTAACATTGAGAGATAGAATATCAAAATTAAAATCCAGAAAATCACATTGTATAAATTATATAAATGTATTTGCATTTTGCGGTGAGAAATAAGTATTTGATCCCTCTGGCAAACAAGACTTAATACTTGGTGGTAAAACCCTTGTTGGCAAGCACAGCAGTCAGACGTTTTTTGAAGTTGATGATGAGGTTTGCGCACATGTCAGGAGGAATTTTGGGCCACTCCTCTTTGCAGATCATAGAATCATAGAATAGTAGAGTTGGAAGGGACCTCCTGGGCCATCTGGTCCAACCCCCTGCTTAAAGCAGGATTCTCTAAATCATCCCAGACAGATGTCTGTCCAGCCTCTGTTTGAAGACTTCCATTGAAGGAGAACTCACCATCTCTCGTGGCAGCCTGTTCCACTCATTGATCACCCTAACTGTCAAAAAGTTTTTTCTAATATCTATTCTGTGTCTCCTCCCATTCAGTTTCATCCCATTGCTTCTAGTCTTTCCTTGTGTAAATGAGAATAAAGATGATCCTTCTACAATGTGACAGCCCTTGAGATATTTGTAGACAGCTATTAAGTCTCCTCTCAGTCTTCTTTTTTGCAAGCTAAACATTCCCAAATCCTGCAACCGTTCCTCATAGGACATGGTTTGCAGACCGGTCACCATTCTGGTCGCTCTTCTCTGAACTTGCTCCAGTTTTTTTATGTCTTTTTTAAAATGTGGTGCCCAAAACTGGACACAGTATTCCAGATGAGGTCTGAGCAAAGAGGAGTAGAGGGCAATAATGACTTCACGTGATCTAGACTGTATGCTTCTGTTGATAAATCATTAAGATTTTGAGGCTGTCGCTCGGAAACTCGGAGCTTCAACTCCCTCCATAAGTTTTCTATGGGATTAAGGTCTGGAGACTGGCTTGGCCACTCCATTACCTTATTGTGCTTCTTTTTGAGCCACTCCTTTGTTGCCTTGGCTGTATGTTTTGGGTCATTGTCTTGCTGGAAGACCCAGCCACCACCCAGTTTTAATGTCCTGGTGGAGGGAAGGAGCTTGTCACTCAGGAATTTACATTACATGACTCCATCCATTCTTCCATTGATGCGGTGAAGTAGTCCTGTGCCCTTAGCAGAGAAACACCCCCAAAACATAATGTTTCCACCTACATGCTTGTCAGTGGGACGGTGTTCTTTGGGTCATAGGCAGCATTTCTCTTCCTCCAAACACGGCGAGTTAACTTAATGCTTAAGAGATCAATTTTTGTCTTATCTGACCACAGCATCTTCTCCTAATCACTCAGAATCATGCAGGTTTTCATTGGCAAGCTTCAGACGAGCCTGCACATGTGCCTTCTTGAGTAGGGGGACCTTGTGGGCACTGCAGGATTTTAAATTTTTACGGAGTAATGTGTTACCAATGGTTTTCTTGGTGACTGTGGTCCCAGCTGGCTTGAGATCATTAACAAGTTCCCCCCCGTATATTTTTAGGCTGATCTCTGACCTTCCTCATGATCAAGGATACCCCATGAGATGAGATTTTGCATGGTACCCCAGATCGATGTCGATTGACAGTCATTTTGTATTTCTTCCGTTTTCTTATTATTGCACCAACAGTTGTCTCCTTCTCACCATGCGCCTTATGTATGGTTTTGTAGCCCATTCCAGCTTTGTGCAGGTCTATGATCTTGTCCCTGACATCCTTAGAAAGCTCTTTGGTCTTGCCCATGTTGTAGAGGTTAGAGTCTGACTGATTAATTGAGTCCGGTCTGATGGGTGTCGCAGGTCCAGGTCCGGCGCCTCCCATCTTCATGCGATGTCGTCATACTGCTTGCTTCGTGTCGCGCTCCAGCACAGGCATACTGATCTGCCCTGTTGAGGGCAGTGGACAGTACTTCAGTTCGCAGGTGCTGAGCCTCTCTGACCTTTCCCGAAGCCTGCACACTGCAGTACTTTGCTCTGCCCTCAAGAAGGCAGATCAGTACACCTGCGCAGGAGCGTGACACGAAGCAAGCAGGATGACGACATTGCATGAAGATGGGAGGCACCAGACCCGGACCTGCGACACGCATCGGACCGGACCACCCCCGGGTGAGTATAATAAAATTTCTTTTTCTTATCTTTCAGGTCGGATCAGGGGCTTATCGACAGCATTACAGAATGCTGTCGATAAGCCCCGAAAGGCAGTGGCCGCACCTTATAGCGGCAAAACGAGGTGACAGGTTCCCTTTAATGGGTTGGTAGGGGATCAAATACTTATTTCTCACTGCAAAATGCAAATAAATTTATATAATTTATACAATGTGATTTTCTGGATTTTATTTTTGATATTCTATCTCTCAATTTTAAAATTAACCTACCCTTAAAATTATAGACTGTTCATGTCTTTGTCAGTTGGCAAACTTACAAAATTAGCAAGAGATCAAATAATTATTTATTTCATTGTAGGTGTAGTACAATGCCAAAGATTTCACTTACTTCTTACAATTACGTGAGTGATATCTATTGTAAATGGGCACCGCATAGTCCTCCATACAGTATTATGGGCACCACGTAGTCCTCCATACAGTATTATGGGCACCGCATAGTCCTCCATACAGTATTATGGGCACCACATAGTCCTCCATGCAGTATTATGGGCACCGCCTAGTCCTTCATACAGTATTATGGGCACCACATAGTCCTTCATACGGTATTTTGGACACCGCATAGTGCTCCATACATAAAAAATGATCAAATACCTCCCTGTTCCCCCACTGCTCCAGTCTCCTCGGCGTCTTCTGACCCTTTGCACTGCTCAGCACAGAGGGCGCACAGTAGTGACATCATTGTGCCCTCTGCGCTGAGTCATCACAGAGCTCAGACATAGAGGGGAATGATGGGAGAGGGAGCGTTGAAAGTACGATGCTGGGGGCAGTGGGCTCTGTGTTGGCATCAGGCCATCCCAACTCACGGGCCCCATAGTATGCAGGCGTCAATTTATTATTTATATCGCATAGTTAACAACAAAGTTGTTGGAAAAAAATTGTGGAATTGCTTGTTTTAGTCCCAGAAAAAGTCAAAAGGATTTTACACATTTAACCCCTTCCCGACCCATGACGCCTACGTAGGCGTTATGAAAACCTGTGCCTTCCCGACCTGTGATGCCTACATAGGCGTCATGGTATAAATCGCGTTCATGCGGGTCGGGTGACCGGGTCACTGAGAGGTCACCCGACCCGCAGATAGCAGAAGACTTGTGGTTCACCCCAGGGGGGGTGTCTTTGCCCCCGTGGCTCTGATCGCTCTGATTGGCTGTTTTACTTTCAACAGCCAATCAGAGCGATTATAATATTTCACCAACGAAACTTGGTGAAATATTACAATCCAGCCATGGCCGATGCTGAAATATCAGTAACCTGACCCCCCCACACCGACTGACGGGGGCGATCAGCATCTGCTCTCCCCCGCCTTCCGATCCCCCCCCCCCCGCTACCTCCGGAGTCCTGGTGTCCCTGGTCCATGGGCGCCGCCATCTTCCAAAATGGCGGGCGCATGCGCAGTGCGCCCGCTGAATCTGCCGACTGGCAGATTCATTCATTCATTGAAGGTAAATTTTGATCACTGATAGACCCTATCACAGTGTTCAAAATAAAAAAAAATAGTAAATACCCCCCCCTTTATTACCCCCATAGGTAGGGACAAATAATAAAATAAAGAAAATATTTTTTTTTTATTTTTCCATTAGGGTTAGAATTAGGGTTAGATTATGGTTAGAATTAGGTTTAAGATTAGGGTTAGAATTAGGGTTGGAATTAGGGTTAGGGTTGGTGTTAGGGTTGGAATTAGGATTAAGATTAGGGTTAGGGGTGTGTTAGGGTTGGGATTAGGGTTAGGTTTGTGGTTAGGGTTATGGTTAGGGTTGGGATTAGGATTAGGGGTGTGTTGGGGTTAGGGTTATGGTTAGGGTTGGTTGGGTTAGGGGTGTATTGGGGTTAGGGTTGTGGTTAGGGGTGTGTTGGGGTTAGGGTTGGAGTTAGAATTGAGGGGTTTCCACTGTTTAGGCACATCAGGGGGTCTCCTAACGCGACTTGGCTCCACCATTGATTCAAACGGTGATCCCTCCCTTCCAAGCCCCGAAGTGTGCCCAAACAGTGGTTTACCCCAACGTATGGGGTATCAGCGTACTCAGGAAAAATTGCACAACAACTTTTGGGGTCTAATTTCTCCTGTTACTCTTGGGAAAATAAAAAATTGGGGGCTAAAAAATTACTTTTGTGGAAAAGAAATTATTTTTTATTTTCACGGCACTGCGTTATAAACTTCTGTGAAGCACTTGGGGGTTCAAAGTGCTCACCACACATCTAGATAAGTTCCTTGGGGGGCTACTTTCCAAAATGGGGTCACTTGTGGGGGTGATCCAATGTTTAGGCACACAGGGGCTCTCCAAGTTCGACATGGTGTCCGCTAACGATTGGAGCTAATTTTCCATTCAAAAAGTCAAATGGCGCTCTTTCCCTTCCGGGCCCTGCCGTGCGCCAAAACAGTGGTTTATGACCACATATGAGGTATCGGTGTACTCAGGAGAAATTGCCCAACAAATTTTAGGATACATTTTATCATGTTGCCGATGTGAAAATGAAAAAACTGAGTCTAAAAGAAAATTTCTGTGAAAAAAAGTACTTTTTTTTACGGATCAATTTGTGAAGCACCTGGGGGTTCAAAGTGCTCACTATGCATCTAGATACGTTCCTTGGGGGGTCTGGTTTCCAAAGTGGGGTCACTTGTGGGGTCCTCCAATGTTTAGGCACACAGGGGCTCTCCAAACGCGACATGGTGTCCGCTAACGATTGGAGCTAATTTTCCATTCAAAAAGTCAAATGGCGCTCCTTCCCTTCCGAGCCCTGCCATGCGCCCAAACAGTGGTTTATGACCACATATGAGGTATCAGTGTACTCAGGAGAAATTGCCCAACAAATTTTAGGATCCATTTTATCCTGTTTCCCATGTGAAAATGAAAAAATTGAGGCTAAAAGGAAATTTTTGTTGGAAAAATTAAAATGTCCATTTTTTTCTTTCATGTTGCTTTAGTTCTTGTGAAGCACTTGAAGGGTTAATAATCTTCTTGAATGTAGTTTTGAGTAGCTTGAGGGGTGCAGTTTTTAGAATGGTGTCACTTTTGGGTATTTTCTGCCATATAGACCCCTCAAAGTTCTTCAAATGTGAGGTGGTCCCTAAAAAATATGGTTTTGTAAATTTTGTTGTAAAAATGAGAAATCGCAGGTCAACTTTTAACCCTTATAACTTCCTAACAAAAAAAAAAATTTGTTTCCAAAATTGTGATGATGTAAAGTAGACATGTGGAAAGTGTTATTTATTAACTATTTTGTGTCACATAACTCTCTGGTTTACCAGAATAAAAATTCAAAATTTGAAAATTGCTAAATTTTCAAAATTTTCACCAAATTTACATTTTTTTCACAAATAAACGCAAAAATTATCGACCCAAATTTACCACTTACATGAAGCCCAATATGTCACGAAAAAACAGTCTCAGAATCGCTAAGATCCGTTGAAGCGTTCCTGAGTTATTACCTCATAAAGAGACACTGGTCAGAATTGCAAAAAATGGCCAGGTCATTAAGGTCAAAATAGGCTGGGTCATGAAGGGGTTAAAACCTGTATCTAAACACTTGTATACTTCCAGAATAATGAATAAATATTATTCACTCTCATCGGGTTCAATGGTGCCTCTCTGCTGCTTATTTGGTCTTTGTTACTGGCTGTAATGGTGACATTATAACTACAGTGGACATCACTGCTGCAGCCAATTACTGAGCTCAGCGGCTCTACTGAGGAGAATGATATGAGCTGCTGAGCTCAGTGATTGGCGGCAGCGGTGATGTGTATTGTAGTGGTGACATCATCACTGCTGTCAGAAACAAACACCGGACCAGTAGTCTATGTAGTATACATGCATTTAGATATATATCAAAATGGTGCCATGCAGAACTTTTTCCACAAAAAACGAGTCCACACCAATTATAATTGTGTGTGGACTCGTTTTTTTGTGGAAAAGTTCTGCATGCACCATTTTGATATATATCTAAATGCATGTATACTACATAGACTACTGGTCGGTGTTCGTCCTAGAAATGCAACAATCTCCTTAAATCAACCTTCGAAATCAAAGCGAAGATGAGTAATTTATTGTAGATTCGGTGCTTGTCAGCTCTTAATTGAGAAATTGAACCCTTTTCCTCATCCCTAGATCAGCGACCAAGGTGGAGGAGTGCCACTGAGGAAGATAGATCGCCTGTTCAACTACATGTACTCCACAGCACCCAGACCCAGCCTGGAGCCGAGCAGAGCCGTTCCATTGGTAAGCCGGAATCTTGTATGTCTTATTGTCAGCTTTTATAAAAGAGAGAAAAGTTAAGGGCAGGGTGGATATTATGGGCAGATTGAAGCTGATTTTAAGTGCATTTGTTATTTAAATGTTTCGCTACTTATCATAACATAATGGAGACTTGGGGCTGTCTCACCAGAGTAAAACCCTATTGTAATTTAACCCCTTAACGACCGCCGATATGCCTTTTAACAGCGGCAGTTAAGTCCAGTTTCCCATTCATTTCTCTCTCCTCTGATTTGATCTAGCACATCAGAGGAGAGAGAAATGGGTTCCCCCGAGCCCCTTCCCGGTACCTCCGATGCCCCCCGATCCCTCCGACTCTGACCCTCAACCCTCAGCTTCTTCATCCAAGAAGAAAATGTCGGGCGCTTGCCAAGATCTGCCGGCCTGCACCCGAGAACAATAGGAGATTTTTGCTATTGGTTCATTTTGATTACTGTGATTAAAATAAAAAAAAATGTAAATCAAACCCCCCTTTATCACCCTCTTAGGTAAAAATATTAAAATAAAAAAATGTTTTTCTTTCCATTTTTCCGTTAGGGTTGTGGTTATGGGTGGGATTACGGTTAGGGTTGTGGTTATGGTTAGGGTTGGGATTAGGGTTAGGAGTGTGTTGGGGTTAGAGTTCTGATAGGGTTGGAGTTAGAATTTGGGGGGTTCCACTGTTTAGGTACAACAGGGACCTGTCTGATTTTGATCTGAATCACTGATGAAACCGGGCAATGAAAGTCTATGGTTGTGGGAAAGAAATCAGCTGGTACTCAGATGCCATCTCCATGTGCTATCAGATCTTCATGTTTGATAGGAAAAGCTTGAGAAACTTCTCATTTGCAAAACATAAACTGATGAAACTCTGATGGTAAAAATTGACACATGGATGCTGAAAATTGATCTATTTTTTTGCATAATAGAAAAATCACTGATGTCTGAATGAGCCTGAACTAAAACAAAGGAATGTTGGTAGAGAAGTTATAAGGCTCCTCCGTTGCTGACCTGTCTACTGGCACTCAGCTCATATCCCCTAAATGTCACAAGATGCACTGGCAATGGTATTACTGGCATCACAGGGGTGGACATATCAATGGTGTAAACCAATGCAAGGGGTGGACATATGATTGGTGCAAACCAGTGCCCCGTACAGAGGCTCAAGGGATAACCTACAAAGCAGATGGAACTGTGCATTATGATGATCTATTGGACTGCGAAGGGCCCAGATACTGTTGTTGCACAGGTGCCCTCTTCTGTCTGTGTCCGCCAGTGGTCCACTAGATAGTCACTCCTCTGCCTACAGAAAATAAATAAGCTACAGTTAATTTCACAAGGGTGTCCAGACAAAACTAGACACTAGACATTATACACTATAATGATGGAGCTAAATACTATTTCTGGTTTCTTCTCTAAATCCTGTCATAAAGATGTTAAAGAAACTAAAGTTGTCCTTATTGTCATTTACTTGTAGGCTGGTTTTGGGTATGGATTGCCCATCTCTCGTCTCTATGCTCGCTATTTCCAAGGAGACCTTAAACTCTATTCGATGGAAGGTGTTGGTACAGATGCAGTAATTTACCTTAAGGTATTACTTCCAAAGCTCCAGCCAAGATTTATGGCTTTTATAATCGTATCTTTAATACATTCAATAAAGGGCTTGTCCAGTATGTAAAATTACTCTTAAAGGGCACCTGACCTCAGATATAGTTGCGTGAAAAAGTGTTTGCCCCCTTCCTGATTTCCTATTTGTCACACTTAAATGTTTTGGATCACCAAACAAATTTAAAGTATGACAAACATACAAAAGAATAGGAAATCCAGAAGGGGGCAAATACTTTTTCACTTAACTGTACATACTGCCTGAACCACTGGCAGCATGTATCAGACACTGACTGAATTCAGCAATGTAGGCTTGACTACAGTCTTTCCCAGAAAAACATGCTTTAGAAGCCACAGGGGACTGAGCCACGCAGGAGAATAGTCAGATAGGTGGATCTCTGGAGGCTTCTCCCTGTCCACTGCCAGTGACTGTCTGCATGTGTGTATAGGAAGAAACCTGTCAGAGACCTGTCACTCAAGGGGAGAAGTCACTGGGGACCGAAGCACATGGGAGACAAAGGCTTTTGTTTTCAAACGCCAATCATGAAATCAGTCACCTACAGCTCCTGAGCCAAAGCGCCGTTCCATCTTGCCTCCGCGTACTGGTCCTTCACAACATATCAGAAATGGCAGTAAATGCAGCTCATCGTATTACTGGCCACAGCTTTGAATTGCCTCAACCAGCAATTGAGCTGGATTTTTTTTGCCATCTCTGATGTGCTGAGAAGGGACCAGGCGGACTGAGTAAGTGTCAAAACTTAAGCTGTGGGGGATTGGTGAGAGTAAGGGTGCTTTCATATTGAGTTCTGGCACCCGTTCAGTGGCCCCGTTGAGGTTTACTTCTGAACCCCTGCAAAACTGGACTCGGACGTATGCGTCCATGGGGCCATAAACTATAATGATGCCGGCAGAGCGAACATGTGCATCATTTTCGAGTATGTTCGCCTACAGAAGGCAGACACTCAGACATAGTAGACTGCGTGTGACTGTCTGCCTCCAGAAAGTGTATACACCTAAAAATGATGGACAGCAGAGCACACGTTTGCTCTGCTGTCACCTTTATAGTGTATGGCCCCATCGGCGCATATGCTCAAATCCCATTTTGTGGGGTGTTCAAGCGTGAGCCCCGACGGGGCCAACGAGCTTGTGCCGAAATGCAATATGAAAGCACCTGAATAATGTTTTCACTTATTCTTTTCATTCTTTTCTGAGCCCCTTTAGAAATACTTTGTCGCTAGCCAAGGCTTTTAATAAGTTTTGTATTTTTTTTTTTAAATAATACGATTTTACCTTTTTCTTTTTTTTACGTTTAGGCCGTTTCTGGCGAGTCATTTGAGAGACTGCCGGTGTTTAACAAGTCAGCATGGCGACACTACAAGAATGCCGCAGAAGCTGATGACTGGAGCAACCCAAGCAGAGAACCGCGGGACGCTTCAAAGTACAAGGCTAATAAATAAGCCACCCTCAGGATTGGCATGTATGGTGCCCTCATATCTGGGCAGTGTCTGGGGTTACACAACCACTGTAATATTAACGGAAATTACTCTTAAAAGAAGACCCGTTCCCTGCCATTCACAGTGTACTTTCTATGACGTGTAACTGAAATGATTGACACTTGGCTGGATTTAACCAGATGTGAGGGTTTGCACTGCTGTTTGTGGATCTATGTATGCAGTTATTGATGTTAATATTTAATTTTTTTCTTTTCACAGTTGATTTGTGAAATTAACGTTCTATTTTGTCTTGGTGGGCACCAAGGATTGACCTTGAAATGTGGGAGAATATTTAACATTTTTGTTCAGCTAATATACCATTGCCTATGCAATAAAAATTCACCAAGCAGTGCAGGTATCAAAACACAGTAGTGAATATAATAAGAGATATTGCTGTAGGGGTGTAAGATATTGGTCATATGTTAGGCTTGTATATAGTAGTTGTTGAGGTATTGGCCTGTATGGAGTGGTCCATTGATCACTGCCTTTAGCTTTAGTAAAAGGTATGCCACTTTAGGGGACAGTGCTGCAATATTACTTGCATGTAAAAAAATAATACAGTTTCGCAAAATGGCTGTTTTACCCAGTGTGATCCTGCGGTAACAAACATTTTTTAAATAATGACCTTACTATGTAATAAGAGAGATATAATCTTTATTTTGTGGGCTATGTGTATACTTCAATGCTGATATAAAAATTCTGTAGCGATATGGGGCAATACGTAACGGAGTATTTAACGGGTATTTATTAATTTGTAGCTATATTTGCCTATTAGCTGATTCCTATGGTTAATTACTGCAAATGATTTCTGTCAATCAACTCAATGGCAATTCTTCTGTATTTCTTTTATGTTCTAAAATACTTCAGACCAAAGAAAAAAAAAATCTGTATTGACTCAGTTACACAGATCAGGTACATTTTCAAGATAGCATAATATAATCATGTCCACAGTCAATTCAAAAGGCTGCATTTTACTGTCCCATTCCTATCTATACAGCCTTCAGCTTTCACCTCCTCTGGATGTCAGTTACGTCCAAGGGGGGGGGGGAGTGAAGCCAGTGCTGATTAGCTGCAGGGATCACGTGACATAATGTCACAAGAGCCCCGGGAGAGCCAGCATCGGAGGTGAGAAACATAGAGATTAAGAAGGGGTTGTCCAATAGTGGAGAACCCCTTTAAATCATGCTTCTATATTAACCAGTTTTCAAACATTTTCCGTTAGGTTTTTCCTTCTTGTCCACTTCCTTGTCTATATTTAAAAGTAATCCTAAAATCTTGTAGTTTTTCCCAATGACCACTAAGTCTTTCAATAGGCTGACACTCATTCTTTAGAGATCATTTCTCGACAGACATTATGATTAGAGTTGGGCGAATTTGTTCGGGTCCCTGCCAGGTGCTCTAAACTCCAGGCAGGACACATTTAACAAAAAAAAAATCCACCCCCTGCCGGGCTCACCGTCTTGTGTGTGTGTGTCCCATGAGAGAGGCTCATGAATGTTTTCTGCTTTCTGCTTCCTGCAATGCACGTGTGCTGCTCTCTGGCTGCAAGGAGGCGTGGCGTTCTTATGCAAATCCAGCCAGAGACTTCAGCCAACTGCTGACCTGGAAACAAGGAAAGGGGAGCCTCAAGGGGGTATTATGCGGCCGGCGCTTACATTTAATTAAAGGAGATAGTACTGTGTCAGCACAGCACAGCTGCCACACCACAGCGGCCGTCACGGGCCCCCTCACCTGTCCGGGGCCCATAACAGCTGCGTGGTCTGCTACTATTGACGGTACGCCCCTGGTCCCTGCTTATTCGGCAAGCTATATCGCTTACCGAATAAGCTACAGCGGGAACCCGGATTCATGGAGCGCCAGCGGATCGGCGCCTCAGCTGAATGTGTCGCGGCTATAGCTCGTCGAATAAGCGGGGACCCGAACAAATTCGCTCAACTCTAATTATGATCACAGGCAGGAAAATAATGACAACACAAGATGCCACGATTCACAATAGATGATTGTCACCACTTACCTCCCCCCTCCCCTCACAGTGACTTCTGCACAGTTGCAGAGTTATGTACTTGTGTCTGCTGTCAGCAGCATCTCAGACAAAATGGTTTATAGAATCATGTACAGGAAATAGGAATAAAATATTCGGGAAATAAAAAAATTAGAAATAAAATGTTATTACGTCTGATTTTAATTGTTAAAAGAAAATTTAGGTGAAACATTTCTTTTAAAAGAACATGCATCTAAAATGCTAAATCAAAGCCTAGAGTAACTTCTTAGTGATATCTGAGAAACCTAGTGACTATTAGTGTAACCACTGTTCACAGAAAGTTTCTTTATATAACTAATAAGATTTTCCTGCCTATCTGACATTGTGGTGTGGACGCTTGTACTCTATTGGGAACAAGCGCCGCCAATCACAATAGGTGATGTCACTGCTGACACTGCCTAAAAAAGCCTCATTGACTAATTGCAAGATTTTCATTTTTAATCTAGATTGGGATAAAAAAAAACCTTGTCCAATAAGTAAAAAAATAAAATACAATTAAAATTCAATCCTGATGATGGCTTCCCTTTAAGAAGATTGGAGGATATATATATATATATATATATATATATATTTTTTAACAAATCGATAAAATGAGCAAGTCAAACCTGTAGTTTTCTTGAGACAAGATGTGTCCAATCATCTAACCTGCATAGGCATGTTTATGGAAACGTCATGGGGATCAGCTGTTTGCTGATATTTTGTACATTTTTTTCAAAATGTACAGCAGATTTTTAAGGTTTTTGAATGTATTTTTTTTAAAGAGGATCTGTCCATAGAATCAACCCTCATAATCCATCTATAGGGACACACGGGTCATAGGAAGGTGAATAAAATACCTTGAAATCTGTGATCTGATGTCTTATTTCAGAGAAATCCACATTTTTCTTAATATGTAAAATGAGCTGTTAAAATCTGTGGGCCAGAAACAGATCAATATGAGAATCTACCTCTAAATAAAAGGGAAATCACCCCTTTTTTTGATGATTCACACTTTGTTCTCATAATTACACACAGCTCTGTAGTGAAATCAAAACGAACACGGTACAGCAGAACTGAACTTAGTCTCATTACTAACACATTTGCAGCTGCTGTTTTTCTCTCTTTAGTGCTGCAGCTTTTATCTCACTGGCAGCCAGTGTGGAGGAAAGAGCAGTACAGCAGGGCAGACAGCATTGTGAGAAGAGAGCTGCAGCTGCAAATGTGTTTGTAATGAGACAAAGTTCACTACTGCTGTATTGTGTTAGCCCTGATCTCACTGCAGAGCTGGTGTGAGGATGAGAGAAATGTGTCATTCATTACATGTCTCACACTGGTATCACCCCCTTCTATTTATAATAAGCTCTGAATGCAAATTCTTGGGGAGATCCTTATCTGGCCCAGAAATCTTAACATGTCATTTACATATTTGAAATGCATGGATTTCTCTGGAAATCGGATTATGATTGCAGATACGCATTAAGGTATTATTTTATCTTTATCTACTGCCAGATTCCCTTTAAATCTAACATCGGGAGGGACACAGGGAAAAAAACATCAATAAAATACATCAATAGTCTTGAGGCTTTATGGCTATCAGGGATTTCAAAGATGCTTTGAGTACACAGAAAACTACCTATCCTATCCGATGAATCATTGGTCAGGTAAATGTACAATTGTTGCATCACATTCATTATTTTCACATAATAACATTGTGTACAAATATTTTCGCACATGCAATTTTTGATGCAGTATTTATTTTAATTTTGCTCTGCTAAATCCAGCTGTTATATGTATCTTTTCTCTGTAGTTTCCTCTTCTGAAAAAAGATAAAAAACATCAAAAACACCTATTCTGTGTGAACCATGGAACACTCCTATCATTGTGTTGTGTAAAGAAAGCATTTTAAGTTTTATTTTTACATAATTTTTTAGTCACTAAAAGTGCAAAAATGTATTATGACCTTTGGCACGACAATAACATTATAATTCTTAAAAGAAATGTCATAAAAAGGTAAAATGATGTATTGTGTGTATAAGTATATATATATATATATATATATATATATATATATATATTATTTTTTTTCAAGTCATTATTTATGTAAAGAAATAAACATATAAAAACTTGAATTTTTGAATTTCCCACACTAATCACTAGACCTAATATTAAGGTTAGGCCTGCTCGTACTCCCTTTTCTGTTTAGCAGCTACATGGACATTAGCAGCAATAAACTGAATCAGACCCTGTTTGATTACATAGAATCATTTGCTGTACATGCTAACATTTGGGCAAAGGTCAGTGTGTAGAGAGGGGGACATAACCTATTATGAATCGTGGATCCTGTCATACCTGCTTAGAGGTGTTATCTTTCATTGCAGTCCTGCCTGTGATGATAATGAGACTGATGAAAAGATGTCTGTGCAAGAAATAAAGTTTATCGCGAGTGTAAAGCCTAGTGGCCAGTGTGAAAGTTGCAAAATTGTAATTATAGAAAACTGAAAAAAAATTAAATTTAATATAAAAACTTGATTTAAAAAATAACGGTCATTTTCTGATTACTTTGTAGTCTTTACAATGAGTTTTGTTAAAACAAACTCTTCCTGTTCTTGTTCATTTTGCCATTTATGTTATAAATTTTGCATCTGATTTTGTATTGTGGTTCTCCAGCATTATGTATTATTTATATTGTTGCGTTTTTCAATGAAATGGCTGCTTTTACTCTTCTGGATTATTTGGATTATTTTATGTTTCCCTAATGGATTTGTAAATCATGTTTAAAAAAAATAAACCTATTTTTATTTTATAAAATGCCTTTTTCTTCTTTTTCTACCTTGTCTTTTATTAATTAATAAAAGGCTTCTGTTACATTCCATTAATCACAGATCAATAAAAAAAATTTAGAAACTGAAGCCTCTGTGCCAGTGTGAACAGAACCTGAAACTATTTGCCTTTGAAGATGCAGTAAGAGCTTGCCTTACCAACCACTGTCTGTGGCCAATCCTTTCAGAGAATAATATGAGACTTGGCCAAGCTGATATTGACGGGAGGTTTAGGGCAGATTAGCTAGTGTTTAGCAAAAGTGCTTTAATAAGATGAAATCTGAGCATACTCGAGTGCTCGAATAATATGTTCAAGTCCCCGCTCCTTCATGTCTCACACCTGTTCGACAGCCGCAACACATGCTGGGATTGCCTAACAAAATGGCAAACCCTGCATGTGTTGCGGTTGTCGAACAGCCACGACTCGAACATATTATTCAAGCACACCGAAGACACTCGGTTATTACTCAAGCATGCTTGGATAACACCTTATCCAAGCGTGTTCACTCATCACTACAAACTACTTGACTAAAGAGATGTTTCATTTGCATTGTGTAGAGAAGTATTAAATGTCACATGGTAGACGGTATGGGAAAAGACTAAAGGCCCTCATAAAAATTTAAAAAAAAATAGTGGTTGAATGATTGTATAATGAACTATCATGATGCCAACACAGTCATTAAATAAGGCATTTCACCAGCTTTATCATGTTAAACTGTCCATATCATGGAATGGTGGCTGCAGAGCTGAATAAAATGTGAATTTTATTTTTCATGTTTCTCATCTCCTGTTGCAGAAATTAGCTTGTAAAGTTTAGATTCTAGTTTGCCCTTCTGTTAGCACAGATTCTTCTTTTGGGGGCGTGTACTTTTTCCACTGCATGAGATTGACCAATCCTAAGCAGGAGGTGTCATTCAGGTTAAAGAAAATTCCCCCAGAGAGGATCAGTACAGGCTCACTATGGAAAGACATGTAATCAGTGATGTGTAATCACACATGCAGGTGAGCTGTGGTGGTTATTGAGAGCACAGTTGTATGTCATTACATGTCATTCAATATCTCAGAAAGATCCTGTACTGACCTTCTCTGGAGGCGCTTTGTTTTTGTCACATCCTGCTTATGATTCTTAAACTTCATGCAGGGGGAAAAGTGCCCCATAGCAGAGATTTGTCTGGTTAAGACCGGGATCACACATGCGAGGAAATCGTCCGATTCTCGCATGTGAAATCCCAGCTCTGGCGCTGGCACTCGGGAGTGGAGTGCGCGGCTGCATGTATTTACATGTATGGTATATATGAAATATGTATCTGCAAAAATTGCTATGAATTCCTGCCCCATAAATTGTAGGCTTTTTGCCCAGGAGAGGTGACATAACAGGATAGTGACCCAAATGACGAAGGACACTGTGACGTGGTAATTGGACATACATATATTGGCCAATCTATGCGCTAAGAGCCTTCATTTTTTTCATAGCAATTTTTGCAGATACATATTTCATATATACATCATATAGCGCTTTTTTCAATTTTTTTCTATGCAGCAATGCAGTTCCTATGCTCTAGAGTAATCATTCTTGGTAAGTTATGGTGCAAACCTTAATATTTTTGATTTGTATACTTTCTTTGGTTGGCGCCTGTTCCCACTAGCTTAGATGTGCTGGTCCTTTTTTTGTCTATTACTGTGCAGAATTATTAGGCAACTGAATAAAAACCAAATATATACCCATCTCACTTGTTTATTTTCACCAGGTAAACCAATATAGCAACACAAAATTTAGAAATAAACATTTCTGACATTCAAAAAAAATAGTGACCAACATAGCCACCTTTCTTTACGATGACACTCAAAAGCCTTCCATCCATAAATTCTGTCAGTTGCTTGATCTGTTTACGATCAACATTGCGTGCAGCCACCACAGTCTCCCAGACACTGTTCCGAGAGGTGAAATGTTTTCACTCCCTGTAGATCTCACATTTTATGAGGGACCACAGGTTCTCTATGGGGTTCAGATCAGGTGAACAAGGTGGCCATGTCATTATTTTTTCTTCTTTTAGACCTTTACTGGGCAGCCACGCTGTGGAGTATTTGGATGCATGTGATGGAGCATTGTCCTGCATGAAAATCATGTTTTTCTTGAACGATACCGACTTCTTCCTGTACCACTGCTTGAAGAAGGTGTCTTTCAGAAACTGGCAGTAGGTATAGGAGTTGAGCTTCACTCCATCCTCAACCTGAAAAGGTCCCACAAGTTCATCTTTGATGATATCAGCCCATACCAGTATCCCACCTCCACCTTGCTGGCGTCTGAGTCGGAGTGGAGCTCTCTGGCTTTTACTGATCAAGCCTCGGGCCCATCCATCTGGCCCATCAAGAGTCACTATCATTTCATCAGTCCATAAAACCTTAGAAAAATCAGTCTTAACATATTTCTTGGCCCAGTCTTGACGTTTTATCTTATGTTTCTTGTTCAAAGATGGTCGTTTTTCAGCCTTCCTTACCATGGCCATGTC
The DNA here is from genome assembly GCA_033576555.1 of Oophaga sylvatica. Lineage (NCBI taxonomy): Eukaryota > Metazoa > Chordata > Amphibia > Anura > Dendrobatidae > Oophaga > Oophaga sylvatica. The sequence goes on from JARQOD010000002.1 coordinate 548,445,367, forward strand.
CCTGAGTATGGCACACCTTGTGCTTTTTGATACTCCAGTAACGTTGCAGCTCTCAAATATGGCAAAACTGGTGGCAAATGGCATCTTGGCAGCTTCACGCTTGATTTTCCTCAATTCATGGGCAGTTATTTTGAGCCTTTTTTTATCAACACGCTTCTTGCGACCCTGTTGGCTATTTGCCATGAAATGCTTGATTGTTCGGTGATCACGCTTCAAAAGTTTGGCAATTTCAAGACTGCTGCATCCCTCTGCAAGACATCTCACAATTTTTGACTTTTCAGAGTCTGTCAAATCTCTCTTCTGACCCATTTTGCCAAAGGAAAGAAAGTTGCCTAATAATTAAGCACACCTTATATAGGGTGTTGATGTCATTAGACCACACCCCTCCTCATTACAGAGATGCAAATCACCTGATTTACATAATTGGCAGTTGGCTTTCAAGCTTATACAGCTTGGAGTAGGACAACATGTATAAAAAGGATTATGTGATCAAAATACTCATTTGCCTAATAATTCTGCACACAGTGTATAGGCCCATCATACACTGGAGCATCATCCATGGGGCCCATCATATACTGCAGCATCATATGGGGCCCATTATATATGGAGCATTATATAGTCCTATCATACAATGGAGCATCATCCATGGGGCCCATCATATACTGGAGCATCATATGGAGTTCATTATTTATGGGGCATCATATAGGGTATGGAGCACATATGGGGCCTATTCTGTATGGAGCATTATATGGAGCCCATTCTGTATGGAACAAATATATGGGGCCCATCATATACTGTATGGAGCTTTATATGCGACTCATTATACTGTATGGAGCAATATATGGGGCTCATTCTATTCTATGTGGACCGTCCTATACTATATGGCACATTATATGGGGACCATCATATACTGTAGCATTATGTGGAGCTCATCATATACTGTATGGAACATTATATGGGACCAATTATTCTGTATGGAGCAATATATGGGGCTCATTATTCTGTATGGCGCACTATGTGGTGGTCATGATACTGTATGGAGGAATATACTGTCCATTTTTTGAGCTATTGTACAATTTAAAATAGATATCACTCATGTAATGTAAGAAGTGAAGTATTTGTCATTGTACTATACCTATATTTCTCTACCGTATCGGAGCATCATGAATTGTGGTATGTGTTAAAGGGGCCCACTGACACTCTTTCGCCCGGGGCACACGAAAACCTGGAGCAAGCCCTACCCCCCACAACTTTAGCCAAATAACCCCCAGTTTTCAATGCGTAACTATTATTATAAAGTAAATTAAGGTTGACAAGCTTAAGTAATAAGAATTGATGTCGTTGGCATTGAAATGGGCACTGTAGATGTGTTTACTGTCCTCCACTCCCTGCCGACTTTGCTTCCCCATTGACTTGCATTGGGTTTCGTGTTTTAGTCGAACCTCCAACTTTTCCCGATAGTGGGCCGATTTCGTTCGACTCGACTTTTGAGAAAGTCGGGTTTCATGAAACCCGACTTGACCCTAAAAAAGGCAAAGTCACTCATCTCTAGTCATAAGTATTCAGACCCTTTGCTCAGACACTCATATTTAAGTCACATGCTGTCCATTTCCTTGTGATCCTACTTGAGATGGTTCTACTCCTTCATTGGAGTCCAGCTGTGTTTAATTAAACTGCTAGGACTTGATTTGTAAAGGCACACACCTGTCTATATAAGACCTCACAGTTCACAGTGCATGTCAGACCAAATGAGAATTATGAAATCAAAGGAAATGACAAAGGAGCTCAGAGACAGAATTGTGGCAAGGCACAGATCTGGCCAAGGTTACAAAAGAATTTCTGCAGTACTCAAGGTTCCTAAGAGCACAGTGGCCTCCATAATCCTTAAATGGAAGAAGTTTGGGACCATCAGAAGTCTTCCTAAACTTGGCTGTCCAGCCTAACTGAGCAATCGTGGGAGAAGAGCCTTGGTGAGAGAGGTAAAGAAGAACCCAAAGATCACTGTGGCTGAGCTCCACAGATGCAGTAGGGAGATGGGAGAAAGTTACACAAAGTCAACTATCACTGCAGCCCTCACCAGTCGGGACTTTATGGCAGAGTGGCCCGACGGTAGCTCTCCTCAGTGCCAGATATATGAAAGCCCGCATAGAGTTTGCTAAAAAACACATGAAGGACTCCCAGACTATGAGAAATAAGATTCTCTGGTCTGATGAAACGAAGATAGAACGCTAAGCAGTATGTGTGGAGAAAAACAGGCAGTGCTCATCACCTGCCCAATACAATCCCAACAGTGAAACGTGGTAGTGGTAACATCATGCTATGGGAGTTGTTTTTCAGCTGCAGGAACAGGAAGACTGGTTGCAATTGAAGGAAACATGAATGCAGCCAAGTATAGAGATATCCTGGATGAAAACCTCTTCCAGAGTGCTCTGAACCTCAGACTTGGCTGAGGGTTCACCTTCCAACAAGCCAATGACCCTAAGCACACAGCTAATATAACAAAGGAATGGCTTCAGAACCACTCTGTGACCATTCTTGACTGGCCCAGCCAGAGCCCTGACCTAAACCCAATTGAGCATCTCTGGAGAGACCTGAAAATGGCTGTCCACCAACGTTCACCATCCAACCTGATGGAACTGGAGAGGATCTGCAAGGAAGAATGGCAGAGCAACCCCAAATCTAAGTGTGATAAACTTGTTGCATCATTCCCAAGAAGACTCATGGCGGTACTAGCTCAAAAGGTGCTTCTACTCAATACTGAGAAAAGGATCTGAATACTTATGACCATGTGGTATTTCAGTTTTTCTTTTTTAATAAATATACAAAACTTTCTACATTTCTGTTTTTTTCAGTCAAGATGGGGTTCAGAGTGTACATTAATGAGAAAAAAATTAATTTTTTTATTTTACCAAATGGCTGCAATGGAACAAAGAGTGAAAAATTTAAGGGGGTCTGAATACTTTCCGTAACCACTGTATATTAACTGCTTCAAGTTTCCTAAGGGAACTATTAAATAAAGTAAAAAGAGAAAAAACGTTTTTAAAAATCTGAAAAAAAAAGCAAGCCCAAATGATCCCCCGTAGGACCCCACTGAAAAAAACACATATTTGGTATCACTACATTCAGAAATGTTCCATTTATCAAAATATAATGTAAATTCAGGTCAGGTTGGTAAAAGGCGTAACGAGAAAAAAGAATCGAAACTCCAGAATTACAGTTTTTTGGCCGTCGCAACATTGCAATAAAATACAATAAGAGGTAATGAAAATATCATATCTGCTCCAAAATGGTATCAATTAAAATGTCAGCTCAGAGCACAAAAAACATCCTGTGCCTCCCATATATCCATCCTGGCCCCCAAATGTCCCTTGTCCTGGCCCAATATGTACCTTGCCCTGGCCCCTTCACCATATATGCACCCTAGCCCTCCATACATGCATCCTAGCCTCCTAAATTTACATTCTGGCCTCCATATGTGCTTCCTACCCCACCTATATATCCATTCTCGCCCCATATGTCCCTTGTCCTTGCCCCCACATGTGCAATCTGCCGCCCCATATATTCATCCTGGCCCCCATATGTTCCTGTCCTAACCTCCCCATATATCCATCCTGGCCCCCATGCCGCATCCACAGAGTCCGTGGCATCGTGGTGTTAAAATGGCCACTGACCAAGTAGAGGCCAGCAGCTGACATCATAAACCAGCGATGGCAGATGCACAAATGTCAGCTTTGTCGTCATGTGTGATGCGGCAGTTCAGTTAGTGAAAGCTGCATGCACGCGTCCCTCTGACATACTCTTCCAGCGCTTTTAAAGGGTCAGTGCCACCAAAAACACTTTTTTTCCTTCTTCCCCTTTATCTCTCTTGTCCACAGCAAGGGCCCACCAGAGATTTTCCCGATACCTCACCAGGCCAGTCCGGCCCTTGCAGTCTTACATTCTACAGAGTTATGTCTACTATATATAATTTCCTGTTACTAGCTAATTTAAAAAATATAAAAATCTTGCAACTTTCACACTGGCCACTAAGCCTAACATGACACTCCTATTTCCTTATGGGCCCATAGACGAGATCCTAATGAATTGTATTGAAGAATTTTATTAGCATGCTGTCATCAGGGCTAATGTCATTGTGAAAAGGAAAAGGTATTTGTAACATCTACAGCAAATGTTGATCCAGTGCTATCAGCTGTGTATATTGTTGTTAGCTTTCAGTGTAATCCTGCCTGTGCTGATAATGAGACTGCTGATAAGTCTTTTCTACAGATCATAAAGTATGTGCTTGGTATAACCTAGTATAACCTGTAATGGGCGGTGTGAAAATTACAAGTCTTCTGATATATGTATATATATACACTGCTCAAAAAAATAAAGGGAACACTGAAATAACACATCCTAGATCTGAATGAATGAAATATTCTCATTGAATACTTTGCTCTGTACAAGTTGAATGTGCTGACAATAAAATCTCACAAAAATCATCAATGGAAATCAAATTTATTAACCAATGGAGGCCTGGATTTGGAGTCACCCACAAAATTAAAGTGGAATGCAATGTCAAAATGATGCTCAGTAGTGTGTGTGGCCTACACATGCCTGTATGACCTCCCTATGCCTGTATGACCTCCCTACAATGCCTGGGCATGCTCCTGATGAGGCGGCGGATGGTCTCCTGAGGGATTTTTTCCCAGACCTGGATTAAAGCATCCACCAACTCCTGGATAATCTGTGGTGCAACATGACGTTGGTGGATGGAGCGAAACATGATGTCCCAGATGTGCTCAATCGGATTCAGGTTTGGGGAATGGGTGGGCCAGTCCATACCTTCAATGCCTATGTCTTGCAGGAACTGCTGACACACTCCAGCCACATGAGGTCTGGCATTGTCCTGCATTAGGAGGAAGCCAGGGCCAACCGCACCAGCATATAGTCTCACAAGGTGTCTGAGGATCTCATCTCGGTACCTAATGGCATTCAGGCTACCTCTGGTGAGCACATGGAGGGCTGTGTGGCCCTCCAAAGAAATGCCATCCCACACCATTATTGACCCACTGCCAAACCGGTCATGCTGAAGGATGTTACAGGCAGCAGATCGCTCTCCAATGCGTCTCCACTCAAGACTCTGTCACACCTGTCACATGTGCTCAGTGTGAACCTGCTTTCATCTGTGAAGAGCACAGGGCGCCAGGGGTGAATTTGCCAATCCTGATGTTCTGTGGCAAGTGCCAAACATTCTGCACAGTATTGGGCTATGAGCAAAACCACCATCTGTGGACGTCGGGCACTCAGACCATCCTGCAGTTGATTTCTAACCATTTGTGCAGACAAATGCACAAAGGCGGAGGTAGCGGTCCTGCTGCTGGGTTGTTACCCTCCTACGGCCCACTCCACGTCTCCTGGTAGCGCCTCCAGCCTCTAGACACTACGCTGACAGACACAGCAAACCTTCTTGCCACAGCTCGCATTGATGTGCCATCCTGGATGAGCTGCACTACCTGAGCCACTTGTGTGGTTTGTAGAGTCCGTCCCATGCTACCACAAGTGTGAAAGCACAACCAACATTTAAAAGTGACCAAAACATCAGCCAGAAAGCATTGGTACTGAGATGTGGTATGTGGTCCCCACCTGCAGAACCACTCCTTTATTGAGTGTGTCTTGATAATTGCCAATAATTTCTATCTGTTGTCTATTCCATTTGCACAACAGCATGTGAAATTGATTGTCAATCAGTGTTGCTTCCTAAGTGGACAGTTTGATTTCACAGAAGTTTGATTTACTTGGAGTTACCTATATTCTGTTGTTTAAGTGTTCCCTTTATTTTTTTGAGCAGTGTGTATATATATATATATATATATATATATATATATATATATACTGAAATTATTAAGTTAATTATATATGTATATATATATATATATATATACATATATATATATATAATTATATTATATATTATATTATATAGTATATACAGCTCTGGCAAACATTAAGAGACCACTGCTAAATTTTCAGTTTGTCTGATTTTTCTCTTTGTATTATATCCATGCCACGCCGCATTGATGCAGTAATTGATGCAAAAGGAGCCCCGACCAAGTATTGAGTGCATTTACTGAACATACTTTTCAGTAGGCCAACATTTCGGATTTGAAAATAATTTTTCAAGCTGGTGTTATAAGGTATTCTAATTTACTGAGATAATGACTTTTGGGTTTTCATTGGCTGTAAGCCATAATCATCAACATTAACAGAAATGAACGCTTGAAATAGATCACTCTGTGTGTAATGACTCTATATAATATAGGAGTTTCATTTTTTGTATTGAAGAACTGAAATAAATTAATTTTTTGATGATATTCTAATTTTGTGAGAAGCACCTGTATGTCCCTTATCCTTCCTAGGCCCAATACTGCCAATACTGGTATATATTTCCATGATCCTGGGCCCCAATCTGGTATATATACAGCTCTGGCAAAAATTAAGAGACCACTGCAAAATTTTCAGTTTTTCTGATATTTCTCTTTATAGGTATATTTTTGAGTAAAATGTAAATTGCTCTTTTATTCTATAAACTACTGACACATGTCTCCGAATTTCCAAACAATACATTTTTTATTTATTTTCAGAAAATGAGAAATGTTCAAAATAACATAAAAATGCAGTGCTTGCAGACCTCAAATAATGGTAAGAAAACAAGTTCATAATCATTTAGAAACAACAATACTATGTTTTAACTCAGAAAGAGTTCAGAACTCAATATTTTCTGGAATAACCATGATTTTTAATCACAGCTTTCATGCGTCTTGGCATGCTTTCCACCAGTCTTTCACACTGCTTTTGGTGACCTTATGCCACTCCTGGTACAAACATTTAAGCAGTTCTTCTTTGATGGCTGTGACTATCCATCTTCCCCTTGATTACATTCCAGAGGTTTTCAATGGGGTTCAGGTCTGGAGATTGGACTTCCCATGACAGGCATTTGATATGGTGGTCCTTCATCCACACATTGATTGACCAAGTTTTGTGGCATGACGCATTGTGCTGCTGGAAAAATCAGTCCTCAGAGTTGGGGAACATTGCCTGAGCAGAAGGAATCAACTGTTTTTCCATAATCAACTTGTATGCGGCTTGATTCATACGTCCTTCGCAAAGATTAACCTGCCCAATTCCAGACTTGCTGAAGCATCCCCAGATCATCACCGATCCTCCATCAAATTTCACAGTGGGTGCAAGACACTGTGACTTGTACGCCTCTACAGGTGTCCGTCTAACCATTAGATGACCAGGTGTTGGGCAAAACTGAAAATTAGACTCATCAGAGAATATTACTTTACTCCAGTTCTCTATGGTCAAATCATTATGGTCTTTGGCAAACCTCAGCCTGGCTCTCCTTTGCTTCTCATTGATGAAAGGCTTTTTTTCTAGCTTTACATGACCTGAGCCCTGCCACTAGGAGCCTGTTACGAACTGTTCTTGCCATGCACTTCACCCCAGCTGCCATTTGTCATACCTTTTGTAGGTCACTTGATGTCATCCTGCAGTTGCTGAGTGACATTCGAATAAGATGACGGTCATCCCGGTCAGTGGAGAGTCGTTTTCGCCCTCTGCTGGTCTGTAGCTTTGTTGTCCCCAATGTCTGCTGCTTGACCTTGTTGTAATGGACTGCCGTCTTAAAAATTTTAAGGATGGAGGCAACATGATGCTCACTGTATCCCTCTGCTAGTAAAGCCAGAATTGAGCCCTTCTTTTCCTCACTCAAGACTTTTCTTTTCAACTCCTTTGGCATGGTTAAAAGTTATGTTTTCATTCCTATTACTTTTGGGATATTACTAGCACTTGTTTTGCCATCCAGCTTGTTGTATTGCAAGAGGATTGTGAACACCACAGCAATGTTTTTTATACTTTCCTTCGTTAAATAAGATTTGGTTCAGGTGATCACCTAATCAGAAGCACATTAAGTAGAATGAGGTGTATAATGGTTGGAATTCAACTGACACTGGAATGGAATAGTTGTCAGACATGTAAAGAAGCTGATTTTTATAAGGCCCCTTAAACACGTCAGTGTCTCCTGTACGTGTGGTGAAAGTTTTCTCACGTACCGGAGACACTGACACACGTAGACCCATCAAACGAATGGTCTATGTAGATGTCAGTGTGTTTTGACGGACCTTGTGTTCGTGTTCAAAACACGCAGACATGTCCATTTTCACACTGCACGGACGGCCGCCAGGGAAGTAGCGCTACTATAAGCCACTGTCCCCCAGCGGTTGGTGCTGTAGTCGGCTGTCATTCTCCCCTGCTCTGCCTGCGAGCAGAGGAGAACGATGAGTGGTATAGTAAAGTCCAAACGACAGCAGTGGGGGCTTTTGGGACTGTTACCCCCATCATCTGACAGACTTTACTATACCGCTCATCTTTCTACTCTGCTCGCAGGTAGGCAGGGGAGAATGACAGCCAGCTTCAGCACCAGCTGCAGGGGAACAGCTCTTACAGTAGCGGCTTCTTCCCCAACGGCCATCCGTGTGGTACTGATGTGGCACACGGGTGGCACACGGTTGCCACACATGTGCTGCACGTAGTATACACACGGACACTGATATCTCCAGTACCGGTTTTTCCCATCCTGGAAATATCAGGACATTTGAAACCGGTCTAAAATTGTGCAGTGGTCTCTTAGTTTTTGCCAGAGCTGTAATATATATATATATATATATATATATATACTGTATATATATGATATGGAGAATTGAAAAAGCACGAGCAATTAAAAAAAAAACTTGTTATAAAAACCTGACTCAACAGATCAATTTGAATTTCAGCAAATATATGTTATTCTTTGTGTCACAAAACATTTTTGTGATGTCAATCACAACCTTCTTTGCTTGCAGAAATTCAATGGAAGCTTTCTTTCTTTACTCTCAGGTCAAAAAAAATGGGTCCTAGTCAAGTGCAAACACACAGGTGCACAGCTCATTAGTTACAGTACGCTTATCAGAGAATTGAGTGAATAGATTTCTATCCACTGGAAGTAAAAATAAAGGTTTCTATTTAATGACTGCAAGCACTGTGAGCTAGTTTGAACCACTGCTGTTTAATCGCTAAATGCTTCATAGGAGATCGTTAATTTCACCATATTCAGCAATACTAAAGCATTTCCGAATACTGTGTAAGTAATCAAACAACTGCAGGTTCCTCTAGAAGGACTAAGCAATATGTAAAATAAAATGCTAAAACTTTTGTTTACAAATTTTTAACAAAATAATCAACCTTAAGGTTTAAATCACCTATTTTGCAATTCTGAATTTAAAAAAATAAGCAGATTTGGTACCGATAAATACATAAAAGGCGATCTTTGAAAATATAAAATTATTCAAGTCATATGGTAAATGCTGCAAAGAAAAAAATAAAAAGATTTCGTCCACCACATGACAATGCAATAAAGTGTATTTAAAATAGCCCATAATGATAGCAATAAAAACTAGTTCTGTTACAGCTCTATCAACTAAATAATTAAAAAGTTATGGTTGTCAAAAACTGGAAATCAAAAAAATATGTTTTGCGAAGTTCAGAATTTTTTATAACCAGTAAAATATAAAAAAAATATAAGTTTTGTATTGCCGTGATTTTGATTTTACAGACCTGCAGAATCAAGTTTCCAGGTCATTTTTACTGCACAACCCCCCAATGACAAACAAAACCCGAAGAACAATGGCAGAATTGTATTTTTTTTTTTCAATATTTCACAACACCGAATTTTTTGTTTTTCTCTGCATTGCTTGGAAAAGTGAATGTTGTAATTCAAACTGCAGGTGTTTGACAGAAAAATACAAACATTATGGCTATTAAATGAAGGGTAGGAGAAAATCAAAGTGCAAAAATGCAAAAATAAAAATGGTCTCTTAGCCCTGCTTCACATTCGCGTATTTGTGCGCAGCGTATGATCCGCATAGATCCGCATGCGTCATGGGTACCTATATTTAACGTTGTGTACGCAGGGACATGCGTTTGCATCAGTTCACATGCAATTGCATATGCATGCGTAGTTTCGCAGTGTGTGAGCAGGTGTCCGGCGAACGCAACATGTTGCATTTTTTGAGGCGTAAAAAATCCGTCAAATATGTGCAGGCATGCGCATGCAGATGAGTGCATCAAAACAACACCATACTGTCTATGGGAACGCATTGATACGCAAGGACATGCGTACGCATGTGTTCGATGCGCATGCGTACTTCAGACTGAACATGTCAAGGAACTGGTTTCAGCCACTCCTAGAACAAAGGGGTATAAAAGGGTGTGAGGACACAGCAAGTTCATTACTCTCAAGACTCTGGATGCAAGCACAAGACTTTGGATTTAAGTGTAGAAGCTTTGAAAATGTCTGTCTGTCTTTACAGTCTGTACTCTGTATTAATTTTTTTTTCTGTTCCTTGTAGACTGTGACTCCTTTTCCGTACTGCCGTCCTGGTGCTACCGTCCTGGTGCTGCCTTCCTGGTGCTGCCCTCCTCGTGCTGCCTTCCTGGTGCTGCCGTCCTGGTGTTACCTTCCTGGTGCTGCCTTCCTGGTGCTGCCGTCCTGGTGTTACCGTCCTGGTGCTGCCTTCCTGGTACTGCCCTCCTGGTGCTGCCTTCCTGGTGCTGCCGTCCTGGTGTTTCCTTCCTGGTGCTGCCGTCCTGGTGCTGCCTTCCTGGTGCTGCCGTCCCAGTGTTACCTTCCTGGTGTTGCCGTCCTGGTGCTGCGATCCTGGTGCTGCCGGCCTGGTGCTGCCTTCCTAGTGCTGCCGTCCTGGTGCTGTGCTGCCATCGGTCCTGGTGCTGTGCCGCTGTCCCTGTTCTGTGCTGCCTGACTGCTGTGCTGTTGGACTACTGCCTGTAATGTAAGTATTGGTGTCCATTGTGTTTTTTTATTTTTTTTGCTTCATTGTGTTTGGCTCTTAACAAGTTTAATTTTTCTTCTCTTTTCTTTTCTCTAGTGTTTCACTTGACTGCTGCCTGCTATTCCAACATGTCCTCTACTGAAGCTTCCGAGAGTGTACATGACACCGATTATATAATCACATTTGATATACTGATTGGTTATGTATTAACTGGCAATACTATACATGTGGTAAATCATGTATTTTCTTTACAGGTACCTTGCAGTGCTGAAGAGCAGGAGCAGTCGAGTGGAAATGAATCTTCCCAGGGTTGTCGGCCTCAAGTTTTTGAGGAGGAAAGACAGGGTGTAAGTGGTCTTTTCTTTATCAGAGATGTGATTGAATTTGTTTTCAGTTTTACTTACCAATTCTTTTTTATATTTGATCTATAGGTTCCACAATGTGAGGAAGGCAAACCAAAGATTGATAACAACCAACTAATTCAATCTGTGCAAGAGCGAGCAGCGTTGTGGGACCCCCGTGATCGTAATCATTCTGACTCAGCAGTGATTCGACGACTCTGGGAAGAAGTGGTCAGATCGCTGCTGGCTGATTGGGACCAGGACACGCCACGAGCCAGAAAGGATTTTCATAAGTATTGCAATATGGTCTGACGCGGCAGTGAACCTGTTAATGTAGGTGCATTGTTTTACAATATTTTTCCTTTTTTTACCCCTTCACAGTGAAGAGAATAAAAGTCTATTGGCGTTTGATGAAGGATCGCTTCCATAAGGACATGAGAGAGGAGATTCGGGTTCGAAGTGGTTCTGCTCCAACTATCCGAAAATATAAGTACCATCTTCAGCTTTTGTTTCTGAGGCCTGTGATTGCTCAGCGAACGTGAGTATCTTTTGTGTTGTCTTACTATTATTTAAACTTTTTATTTTTTTTACTGATGTTTTTAATTTATTTTCCACACAGAACCTGGAGCAGCACAATACAACCTGGATCATCCTCTGTTGGAGCGGCCCCTCATCGACCAGCCAACGAACAGGCCCAATACCAATCATCCACTAGCGATGGAGCAACCAGTCAGGCTTCACAGGCTGGGGAACAGGCAGCCGGTACATCTGCTTTTCCCCTCTCCCAGCCCTCTGCCACTACTTTACTTGGGTCTGCTCGCCAGTGGCAGAGGGCCTGGAAGATGACAGTCATGCCCGAGTTTGTTCACTTAGGCTCGATCTTCCAGGATGGGATGAAGTTGGTTTTGGAAAGACTGGATAGTGGGTTCACTCAGGTGAACACACTTTTCCAGGAAGTCCACTGATGCCTTGACTGCCTGGAAGCCGACCTTAATAGACAAGCGCAACATTATTTTTCCCTCCATAGAACGGGGTGTGTCGGAAAACAATAGTCCTGAACTCCAGCTGTTTGTGATGAAGGCCTGTCAGGTTGCTTACACCGAGGCCTTGCAGCAGTCCCGATATCAGCAGCAGGCACAAACTTCTTTCCCTACAGGTCAACAAACTCCAGCACAGGATCAGTGGCAGAATCCACCAGCACCTTTCCAAACATCGCTAGGACTTGGATACCAGTCTGTTCAACAAGTGACCTATCCACCACCACCACCACTGCTGTGCATTAAGACTATTTCTACAATACCCAGCTACACCATGCAGCCGAGTGCAGCATTCCAGCCTTCAACTTCAACCACGCAGCCGAGTTCAGCAGCCCAGCCTTAAACTTCCACCATGCAGCTGAGTTCAGCAGCCCAGCCTTCAACTTTCACCACGCAGCTGAGTTCAGCACCACAGGAACAGGAAAAAAACTCAGAGAAACCAGCAAAATGAATGCCAGGAAAAGAAAAGTAGCGACAAAACATTACTCACCCCCTCAACCCTCACCTCAGAATATGTCTCTGTTTCCAAGTCTCTCCCCACCTTCCCTTGGTTCTATCTCATCCAATGTGTCAATCCCTTCCAACTTTTATTCCACTCCTAATGTGTCCTCTTCCTCCAATATGTCCTCTGCCAATGTTTCTGACCTAATCCTCCAATTGACTGCCACTTCCCCTATAACAACTACCCCAACCACTCCTAGCCTACCATCACAGCCTGACACCCCCCAGGTACACAATGTAACTCCCTCCCACAGACCCCGAAAGTAAATCCCATTATTTTTCTTTTTTTATTTATGTGTTAAATTTCAAATTGTTTTTATTTTTGTTATTAAAAATTGTTTTGTTTCACAATACCTGTATCCCTGTGTTTTCTTTATCTCTTTATTTAAACATGTGAAGTATTAACGGTTTTTAGAGTCAAGGTGTTTATTATTAAAGTTACAGTCAAGGTGTTACTATTAAAGTAAGCAAACAGTACAGGTACATAACATTACAGGTACAGTTTACTTAGCAGCTTAAAACATTTCATCTTGCAATGCCCATGTCCAATATCTGAAACAAAGTAGGCAGCAAATTTATCCCTCATTTGGGCAACTTCCACTGTAGTCCTCAGAGGGTGATCTTGGTAATCCTGCAATGTGGTATTAACAGGTTCCAAGTTGGGTCGCTCTTTTGCCAGGATGTAATTGTGCATAACAACACACGCTTTCACAACCTCATCAATTGTCTCAATTTTAAGATTCATAAATGCACTATTTAGATAACAGCAATCCAAAGGCACACTCCACAGTTCTTCGTGCCCTTGTCAGTCGGTAGTTGTAAATCCTTTTGGTGTGATTCAAGTCCCGACTTGAGTACGATTTTATGAGGTTGGCACACTTTTGATATGCCTCTTCCCCAACCAAAACAAACGGCATTGGCGGTCCTTCAGTGTTCGGAAGAGGTCGTGGCTGTGGAAAATTGAAATTATTCCCATACAAACGTTGGCAGAACGTCACATAAAGGAGCTGTCTCGAACAATCCCAGAAAGGGTGGATTTGAAAATGTAGAGATGATAAGGTCTCTCCAGTAGCCAGGAATCTGCGGAATAGAAATTGTGAAAAAAAAAACATTACATGGCTTTTCAAACAATAATACTAATGACAGTTGTTTCATTTTCAATATTACGTACCTCAGGGTCACCAACAGACGTTTCTCAGAAGGAATTGCTCGACGAAGCTGTGTGGCCTGCCTGGTGATGGATCCTCAGACACGTTGCAGCAAGTCATCGAAGCTCTGTTCCGACATTCTCGAAAAACTTTTCCGGGTTTTCACGCAGCTCAGTATACAATGAGTGGTAGGCTCTACGGATTTCACAATCCATTTTTGGATCTGTGGTAGACCTGGCTTTTATATAAAAAAAAATTTTCTTTCAGGCCATTAGGGGTTAATGTCTGTTTTTCCCCCCGGTGACCTGCTGGTGTAATTGCATTACTGCAGTGTTGCTGGGTCAGCTGATGTAGGTGGTGACCACTCCCACCATCCTTTATAGTGTCACCTGATGCATCAGCAGACTGTTAGTGATATAGGTCCTTTTGGAGACCAACCAAGCTGGAGTCAGGAGCTTTCTGGTGCTTCAGCTGTATACTGTGATCTGGTGCCTTACACTGCTGTGCAGTACATTGCAGCAGAGAAAGCTAAGTTTTGTTTTTTTAGTTGCCTTGTCCCCTAGGTGTCTGTCTTTTCTTTCCTTTTTTATATTGGTGCAGTTCACTTTATTCCCTGTCTCACCTCCTGGGGTGGGGGTTGGGGGTTTAACTCAGAGCTAAACAGGAGATAGGGAGAGCTCAGTGACTTGGGCTTCACTACATTTAAGAGTACCCACAAGTTAAGGAAAGACAGGGCACCCCCTTAGCCTGAGGAGCAGTTCAGGGGCCCAGGTTCCTCATCCTCATTTTTCCCACTACTGCCCGTGACATTATCACCAACCGACACATTGTTTCTGGTGAGCCATGGCCCAAATGCTGCTTCAGAACCTCACCGATGAGCTTAAGGTGCTGCGGAGTGAGATGGTGCAGCAGTTGCAGCAGTTGGTGGGGTTCTGGGCATCGGCTCAGGTACAGGCTCAACCAGAACCTAAGATATCTCTCCCTGACAGGTTTTCTGGAGGGAGAGATAAATTTCTGTTTTTTCAAGAGGCCTGTAAACTATACTTCAGGCTCCGTCCCCGTTTATCAGGGAGTGAGGAACAGCGTGTGGGGATTATTGTCTCCCTTCTCAAGGGTGATCCCCTTCCTGGGCCTTCTCTCTGCCGACCAATTCACCATCTATACAGTCGGTGGACGGATTTTTTGTGGCTCTGATGCTGGTGTATGGAGATCCTGATGGCGTCTCCCTGGCGGAATCCCGACTCCGTAAAATCAAGCAGGGGGGCCGGCTGGCTGAGGAGTATTGCTCAG
Organism: Oophaga sylvatica; assembly: GCA_033576555.1. NCBI lineage: Eukaryota > Metazoa > Chordata > Amphibia > Anura > Dendrobatidae > Oophaga > Oophaga sylvatica. The sequence continues at coordinate 548,460,555 of JARQOD010000002.1, forward strand.
AGTTCAGGAGGTGGGCCACTGACACAGTGGAATGACCCTGCCCTTAGGAGTCATTTTGTGCAGGATCTGTCCCCAAGGTTGCAGGATACTCTGGTGCAGTATGCTGCCCCCAAGTCATTGGAGGTCGCCATGTCCCTTGCCATCCAGGTGGCTAGATGCTTGAGGGATAGGCATACACAAAATGTGCCCCCTGTAGTCTTTGCTAGGGAGGAGGACACACCTGAGCAGTTGGACGAACCCATGCAGGTGGGAGGAGTTGATTCTCAAACGGGGTTACTTGCAGTTCACCGTGGTGTGGGGGCATGTTTTTACTGTGGGCAGACTGGTCATTTCATCGGGGTCTGCCCAGCTCGCGCAAAAATACCTGTGCCATCTAAGAAGCCGCGTCCCTCACAGGCAAAACCCAGCATGCTTATTGGCTGCGTAAGAGGCATCAAAGATGCAGGGCGGGGAGTTGAGTTGTACATCAAGCACTGTCCATTGTTCGCCAAGTAACGAGCACATCCGAGCATCGTGATAAATTCCATCTCTTTGCACTTACATTTAATTACCTTTTTTCAAGCTGAATAGCTTTTTTAGATTTCCTTTGATTTTAAGTTTTTAACAAGCAGCAAAAATACAAATGCTTGCATGAAGAATATATGTTATCTTTTTTTCAGAGCGTTTTTAGGAGCACAGGAACAGAGGTTTGCAAAGTTTATGGCATCTACAATTCCCTTGACCTTCCCTTTATCTCATGAGCATCAGAAAATTTAAGAAAATTAGTGAAATAATGCTGCTATGTGCGTCACCTTGATTAATTAATGTATCTTTAGCATTACAATTCTTAAAAACTTTGGTTGTAATCCACTAAATTTTATGGCAGTTACTGTACCACCAGCAACTTAACCAGGTGGCAGTGGTGTTGGTACACATGCAGGCACATTTCTGGACATACAATCAGGTGTTGATAATCTGATGGTACAATGGAAGAGGACTAGTTGGAGAACTGTAAGCAGTTGATGATGATAACAGTACCAGCCAAGTACTATTTGAAAATGCGATCTGGCTACCAGAAAGATGATCAAGAGGAGATGGAGGGTGAGGACAACTTGAGTTTTTCTCATATTGCTGTCCAGTTTGCTCTTCGTAAGTAAGCAGACGTCGCTTCATGTGCTAATGCAGGGGAGAGCAATTAATTTTCTCAAGGGGCCGTATGAGAAACTGGCACTGCTGTTGAGGGCCGAACCAATCGGCTGAACTTAAAGGGGCGGTCCGAAACCAAAGGTGAATTTCATATTAAATGTATATCTATTCAGTGTAATAATCTAATTTCATTTTCTAATATACTTCAATGAAAAATTCCCTAACGTACCCTCTATATTCTGACTTACTGTCTTTTTTTTTTTTAACTTCCAATGACATTTTGTTTGAGATTCATCAGTGCATGATGAGTATCCCAGCATGCACTGATGAATCTCAAACAAAACGTCATTGGAAGTAAAAAAAAAAAAAGAAGTGATTAGATTATTGACTTAAGTTTAGTATGAAATTTGCCTTTGGTTTCGGATCACCCTTTAATTCTGCATAATTTTAGTTTTATCACTTTATAAAAAGTAGTTACTTCTGTGATTAAAGGGAATCTGTCACCCTAAATTGGCGGGATATTTAAATGATGGCAGTCAGGTCAGATGGGCGGTGTTTTGGGTACTTGCCTTAACATGTTGTTCGCCGCTGTCTCCATTATTTCTGGGAATTGTAGTCGTTGCCCTCCATATAACGCGCCTGCGCATTGCAATCTGCGGGCAAAACATACTGCGCGTGCGCAATGCAAGATTGCAATGCGCAGGCGCGTTATATGGAGGGCAACGACTACAATTCCCAGAAATAATGGAGACAGCGGCGAACAACATGTTAAGGCAAGTACCCAAAACACCGCCCATCTGACCTGACTGCCATCATTTAAATATCCTGCCAATTTAGGGTGACAGATTCCCTTTAAGTTTACATGAGCATATAAAAAAATCACCATTTTCATCCAGAAAACGATGATTTTCCATCTGTATTGTCAACCGTATAGCATCTATTTTTATACATCAGAAGTGAATAAAATTTACAGGAACAAATACAGTATCCTATGTTAGTAATGGAAATGTATTCGTAAAAATCGGATGCTATATTGATGATTCATATGGGATCCAATTTCTTTATGTTTGCATACCCATAGACTTCAACAGGCGAGTCCGATCCGAAATACAGACGAGACTGGTGCGTGCCGTCATATTTCTCCACACAGACATTTTCTGACTGTAATCTGGATAGCCCAATTGCATAACATTGCTTCTAGTGCTCTGTGTGAAGTCGGGTTTATTTTCTTTCACGTAGAGCACTTGGACAAAAATTACAGTTGTGTGAACATAGCAGGATAATATTTGTTGCAATAAAGTTTATCTTAGCAAGTAATAGCAGTTGATCAAGCAATAAATTGGGAACCAAGTACTGAGTGCATTTACTGAACATAAATTTTGGTAGGCCAACATTTCGGATTTTAAAATCATTTTTTCAAGCTGGTGTTATCAAGTATTCTAATTTACTGAGATAATGACTTTTGGGTTTTCATTGGCTGTAAGCCATAATCATCAACATTAACAGAAGTAAACACGTGAAATAGATCACTCTGCCTGTAATGACTCTATATAATATATGAGTTTCACTTTTTGCATTGAAGAACTGAAATAAATTAACTTTTTGATGATATTCTAATTTTGTGAGATGCACCTGTACGTTTTTCATGCGACAGGTGGCTATCCCTACTGGGTCTTGACTGTTTCCTTCTACCGCCCTTTTGGTGTTGTTTGAAAACATAGGTTTTTTTGCTTTCCGGTAATATAAAAAATCATTTGATGACCCCTGAGATTCGCCTTCATTCGTATAGTTATCTACAGACTCTTGATTATGCGAATTGAAACTCACAAGTAAACCAGAGGCATTATGATTATCTCCTTTGCATCTTTTGAGAATAGGGTGCAGTGATTTGGATGTATGTTGCCATCTGCCCCATTCATAGACCTGCTTTAATTTGTAATCATTGGTATCCCTCTGGAACTTGGATTTTTTATGATCCATAATGATACCCTCTAATTTTGCAATGGATTGATGTATACATTGTAATGAATCAAAATAATTTGTATCATCTTTCTTTTGTTCCAATTTTTGTTTAATTAGAGTGATATCATTTTGTATATCTTTGAGCTTAATTTCCTCATTTATTATAATTAAGTGCATAAGATCCAAGGAACAATGGGTTAATATTGAGTTCCACTCTTCCACAAACTCAGGGGAATATACCATAGTTGGTATTTTCTTAATTCTAAGGCCCCTGGGAATCACTGCTTTTTTAACCTAACTGTTCAATGTGGTATAGTTCCACCATATTTTGGTTTCATTTGCCATTTTTCTCCAATGTTTTAAGTTCCTGGATCATATCATTATCATGTTGTTCAGTCGCTGAATTAAGTGAAAAAACATGTGCAGCTTTCTGCTGTCTGTCCATATTAGTCTGAGTCATTAAAGCTATATTTAGTAGTTAGAACACACCAAAATAAATGCTGATACTGCAATAAATAATTTTTATACTTATTTGAAAAAAGTTTCATCAAAAGCTCATTGAGCTTATGGGGCCCCATGTTCCCTGGCCTGGCCCCAGCATCATGCCGCATCCACAAAAAAAAGATTCCTGTTACCTGCCTGCACTCCCTCGCCATACAGCATCCTCTGCTTGCAGATCTGGTGCACTCGTGGTAAAATGGTCTGCTAGGTCGACGAAGTCATTGTCATGTGCTGCCCATGACGGGCGTACTCAAGTCAGCCCCTGGCATCGTTAACTATTGCGGCAGGGCAATACATTTCAACTCAGTGTGTGTCCTTAGACACACATGTAGATGAAACTAGTGGGCCACCTCCACATCCTGCTCTGAGGTTAGCCAAGGACTACAATGCCCACCGAGGGAATGCACAAGTATTCCGACTGGGCCAGTCCAACTAATTAATTTTTTTTACTATGGGCCTAAGAAATAACAGGCAGGTAGTTGCCAACTATCTACAGTCATGTTCGAAAGTGCTGGCACCCTTGAAATTTTTCCATAAAATGAAGTATTTCTCCCAGAAAATTATTGCAATTACATGTGTTTTGTTATACACATATATTTCCTTTGTGTGTATTGGAAAAACACAAAAAAACAGGAAAAAAAGTCAAATTTCACACAAGCCTCCAAAAATAAGCTGGACAAAATTGTTGGTACATTTCCAAAAATGGTGGTAAAACAACTTTGTTTCAAACTTATGATGCTCATTCAAACTCACCCGTGGCAAGTAACAGGTGTGGACAATATGAAAATCACAACTGAAACCAGATAAAAAGGGAGAAGTTGACTCAATCTTTACATTGTGTGTCTGTTCCACACTAAGCATGGAAAACAGAAAGAAAAGAGAATTGTCTTAGGACTTGAGAACCAAAATTGTTGAAAAATATCAACAATCCCAAGGTTATAAGTCCATCTCCAGAGATCTTGATGTTCCTTTGTCCACAGTGCGGAATATAATCAAAAAGTTTACAATCCATAGAACTGAAGCTAATTTCCCTGGACGTGGATGGCAGAGAAAAATTGATGAAAGGCTGCAATACAAGATAGTTTGCATGGTGGATAAGCAGCCCCAATCAAGTTCGGCATAGGTGAGGGTCTCACCGGTGTCAGTGCACATGGACACTATGCCTTGCCCCGGCTACTGCTCTGACTCGCCCCTTTCCAGCAAGCCGCCTGGCCTCACCTCCTTGCTTTCCACATCCATGAGTTGGAGCAACCATCCCCGGTCGCCCTTCTCGACCATCTCACACCATGCCAACATAAGTCACAACTCTGCTGCTTGCTGCTTCCAATGAATGGCGCTGTCCCTTCTGCCTTCTGAGGCCTGATATGGGTGGAGTCTGCCCTGAGTCACCATCCCGTTTCTCGAATGTCCCAGCCCATTTTCTTAGGCCACACTTTATTGTGCGGATCTTCTCCTTCCACTTTACTCTGCAACGACGGCCTTTCCCTGTTGTAGGCGGGTGCTTTTGGCTGCGGTATTCCCCTTGGTAGGTGTATCAGATGAAGGGTTGTTCTCTGCCTTTTTGTTTCTGGCTCGCCCAAAGTGGGCAGGTCTGTCTTGCCATTTTGCGCCACTCACTGCCATCTTGCAGTCTTTGTTCGGAGCCATCTTAGACCTTCCAAAGATCGCCATCTTGCCCGTCTTCCGAATCTTATTTGCACAGTCCTCTAAGATGCAACACTCCATGCTGGCCACTACGCCAAGTGTAGCGCGGCACAGGGCGGTAGCCATGGGTGCGCACTCATCTCCTCCTGTGATGCCCCAGAGCACTCGGGGCGGTAGCCATGGGTGCGGCACTCATCTTTTCCTGTGATGCCCCGGTGCTCTACATGAAAGAGTAGGTCCCTGCTGGGTGTTGGTGCTGTGAGGGCCTTGCGCCCATGCAGGCCGCCTATAGCTGGTGATATTGGCTGGACAGACCATAGGTCTCAGAGTTCAATAAAAAAGACTCCCATTCTTAAACACAGTCTTTACCAAGTGATAACTCAGCAAGGGCTATGTACAAGGGGTAGCTTTTACAAAGTCTTTCACAGTCTAAAGCACTTTGACATATATTGTTTCCTTCTACTCTAGTCTACTCCAGGGCCTGTGAAGCACACTGTTTCTCCCTACTTCATCACAGCCCAGCTCATCACCACAGTCCCGTTTAGTTAGTCTCTTTTTATCTGCTCAGCGGCTATGTGTCCTATTTCTTCCACTACTGGCGCCCTGAATCTACCGCTTGGGACCCCCACCAGTCCCACAAATTCAGTCTTGTTACCTTCGGCGTTCACCAAGCTCAGGGTATCTTGTGACACGTCGTCCTGTCCAAGGACCTCTTCAAGGTGGAAGGCCACTCTGCCTCTTCAGTCACTTCAAGGTCACGCTACTCCCTTGTCTCTTAGTTTCCTTTGCTGTAGTTCAATCAAATAGAAGCACTGCCCACAGACACTTCCCACTTTGTCATGAACCTGTTCCTATCTGTCTAACTACAGGAAATTGTCTCTTTAACCCTAATACTAAGCCACTCCCACTATGGGCTGGTCTCCAACATTAACACTCTTTTTACTCTACACTGTACACTACTAACATTACTTATAACACTGCTACACACTATGCATATTATACTTACAATACTTATCACACACTAGACATTACACAGGAACATACAGTATTACACTTCAAAAATGAACTTGTTTCTTCATGAGAGAAATGTGGTCAGCCTGTCCATATCCTTTGTTCTGTCTCCGACATCTAATTGTTTGTTTGATTTGCATTGTTTATATAGGAGTTTAACAATCTGCTTGTTTGGCTCCCTCTAGAGACCAGTGTCATATTTGCAGTTGTTTTCTTTACTGTCAGCAAAATCTTTTTCCCTCACTTTGCAACGCATGATGGTAGCTTAGCAATGCATGATGGTAGCCTGCAAAGCATTCTGGTAGCTTTCCCTCCATTTTCCTTCAGCCTGCATCCAGGAAGCATCATCTTTTCCTCTCTCCTTGTGATAGCATCGCCGGTATGTACGCATGCTTTCTGTAGCTAATTCTTTACCCATATTAGCCTGGTTTAATCAGTCCTGTCCCTGGTTAACTATTAGTGTGCAATGTTTATTCACAGTGTACTATGTATATGTATTTCTACTATGCCCCTGTGCTGATTGTATGTATATTATGTTTGCATACCTCCCAACTTTTGAAGATGGGAAAGAAGGACAAAGGTAGCGGCGCACTGCGCGCCGCGGTATATTTTAGGCCACGCCCACACCCATTTCCCAACTAGTCACACCCATGTCCACGCCCCAACCACACCCATTTAGCACTGGTGATCACACTGACTGGTACTGAGGGCACAGTGACTGGTACTGTGGGCACACTGGTACTGAGTAAAAGAAAGAACAGAGAGAGAAAAAAGAAAACAGAGAGAAAGGAGAGAAAGAAAGAGGGGAAAGCAAGAAAGAACAGAGAGAAAGTAGAGAGAGAAAGAAATAAACAAAGAAAGGGGAAAGAAAGAACAGACGGAGAAAGAAAGAGGGGAAAGAAAGAACAGAGAGAGAAAGAAAAACGGGAAAGAAACAAAGAAAGAACAGAGAAAGAGGGGACAGAAAAAAAGAACAGAGAGAAAAAAAGAAAGAGGGGAAAGAAAGAACAGAGACGGAGAAAGAAAGAGGGAAAGAAAGAACAGAGAGAGAAAGAAAGAAAAACGGGAAAGAAACAAAGAAAGAACAGAGAAAGAGGGGACAGAAAAAAAGAACAGAGAGAAAAAGAAAGAGGGGAAAGAACAGAGAGGGAGAGAGAAAGAAAGAGGGGAAAGAAAGAACAGAGAGAGAAAGAAAGATGGGAAAGAAAGAACAGAGAAAGAGGAAAGACAGAAGCTCAGCTCCGTACACTTCACACACACACAGGGCTCCGTTTCTTACACACACAGCACTGCTACATCCACCTCGTTCACACGGCTCCGCTCCGTAAACCTCGTACACACTACAGCACTGCTACATCCACCTCGTACACGTGCGGCTCTGCTCCGTGCACCTCGTACACACTACAGCACTGCTACAGCCACCTCGTACATGCGCGGCTCCGCTCCGTGCACCTCATACACGCACGGCTCCGCTCTGTGCACCTCGTACATGTGCGGCTTAGGCTACTTTCACACTTGTGTTTTTTTGCGCAGCGCATTGTGCGCTATCGGTCGTATGCGCAATGTTCCCCTATCTTTAACATGGCGGGCGCAGGGTCTAGCGCTTGCACGCGTTCATCTGCGTTTGGCGTGCGCTGCGCATTTTCCAGGTGTGCGCCCATATAGACGCTACATGTTGCATTTTTTTTTTCCGCCCAACCGCTTTAAAAAAACGCGTGCGCACGTGTGCGCATGCTATGCGCAAAAAATAACATTGCAGTCTATGTGTGCGCTGGCGTGCGCATGGCTTTGCGCTCGTCAGCGCTTTTGCACGCACGCGATTTTGGAGTAAATAATGTCTAAACACTTGTTTAAACAACCCCCTACACAAGCAACATTGTGAGGAGTGTAGATAAAAAGGTGATAGAGACAGAGATGATAGAGACAGAGATGAAAGAGACAGATGATAGAGACAGAGATGATAGAGACAGAGATGATAGAGACAGATGATAGAGACAGAGATGATAGAGACAGATGATAGAGACAGAGATGATAGAGACAGATGATAGAGACAGAGATGATAGAGACAGATGATAGAGACAGAGTTGATACAGATGATAGAGACAGAGATGATACAGATGATAGAGACAGAGATGATAGAGGACAGATATGATAGAGACAGATGATAGAGACAGATGATAGAGACAGATGATAGAGACAGAGATGATACAGATGATAGAGACAGAGTTGATACAGATGATAGAGACAGAGATGATAGAGACAGATATGATAGAGACAGAGATGATAGAGACAGAGATGATAGAGACAGAGATGATAGAGACAGATGATAGAGACAGAGATGATAGAGACAGAGATAGAGATGATAGAGACAGAGATGATAGAGACAGATGATAGAGACAGATGATAGAGACAGAGATGATAGAGACAGAGATGATAGAGACAGATGATAGAGACAGAGATGATAGAGACAGATGACAGAGATGATAGAGACAGATATGATAGAGACAGATGATAGAGACAGAGATGATAGAGACAGAGATGATAGAGATGATAGAGACAGATGATAGAGACAGAGTTGATACAGATGATAGAGACAGAGATGATAGAGATGATAGAGACAGAGATGATAGAGACAGATATGATAGAGACAGATGATAGAGACAGAGATGATAGAGACAGAGATGATAGACAGATGATAGAGGCAGAGATGATAGAGATGATAGAGACAGATGATAGAGACGAGATGACAGAGACAGATGATAGAGACAGAGATGATGGAGACAGAGATGATAGAGATGATAGAGACAGATGATAGAGACAGAGATGATAGAGATGATAGAGACAGAGATGATAGAGACAGATATGATAGAGACAGATGATAGAGACAGAGATGATAGAGACAGAGATGATAGAGACAGATGATAGAGACAGAGATGATAGACAGATGATAGAGACAGAGATGATAGAGACAGATGATAGAGACAGATGATAGAGACAGATGATAGAGACAGAGATGATGGAGACATAGATGATAGAGACAGATGATAGAGACAGAGTTGATACAGATGCTAGAGACAGAGATGATAGAGATTATAGAGACAGATGATAGAGACAGAGTTGATACAGATGATAGAGACAGAGATGATAGAGATGATAGAGACAGAGATGATAGAGACAGATATGATAGAGACAGATGATAGAGACAGAGATGATAGAGACAGAGATGATAGACAGATGATAGAGGCAGAGATGATAAAGATGATAGAGACAGATGATAGAGACGAGATGACAGAGACAGATAATAGAGACAGAGATGATGGAGACAGAGATGATAGAGATGATAGAGACAGATGATAGAGACAGAGATGATAGAGATGATAGAGACAGAGATGATAGAGACAGATATGATAGAGACAGATGATAGAGACAGAGATGATAGAGACAGAGATGATAGAGACAGAGATGATAGACAGATGATAGAGACAGAGATGTGAGACATGATAGAGACGATGATAGAGACAGATGATAGAGACAGATGATAGAGACAAGATGATGAGAGATGATAGAGACAGATGATAGAGACAGAGTTGATAAGATGAAGAGACAGAGATGATAGAGATGATAGAGACAGATGATAGAGAGAGATGATAGAGACAGATGATAGAGACAGATGATAGAGACAGATGATAGAGACAGAGTTGATACAGATGATAGAGACAGATGATAGAGATAAATAGAGACAGATGATAGAGACAGAGTTGATAACAGATGATAGAGACAGAGTGATAAGATGTAGAGACAGATATGATAGAGATGATAGAGACAGAGTGATAGAGACAGAGTGAACAGATGATAGAGACAGAGATGATAGAGAGATAGACAGAGATGATAGAGACAGATGATAAGAGACAGATGTAGAACAGAGATATAGAGACAGAGATGATAGAGATGATAGAGGCAGAGATGATAGAGATGATAGAGACAGATGATAAGACGAAGGACAGATATCAGATGATAGAGACAGAGATGATGAGACAGATGATAGAGATGATAGAGACAGGATGATAGAGACAGAGATGATAGAGATGATAGAGAAGAGATGATAGAGACAGATGATAGAGACAGATGATAGAGACAGAGATGATAGAACAGATGATAGAGACAAGATGATAGACAGATGATAGAGACAGAGATGATAGAGACAGATGATAGAGACAGATGATAGAGACAGATGATAGAGACAGAGATGATGAGACATAGATGATAGAGATGATAGAGAAGATGATAGAGACAGAGTATAGATGCTAGAGACAGAGATGATAGAGATGATAGAGACAGATAGAGAGATGATAGAGACAGATGATAGAGACAGATGATAGAGACAGAGATAGAGACAGAGTTGATACAGATGATAGAGACAGAGATAGGATGATAGACAGATGATAGAGACAGAGTTGATACAGATGATAGAGACAGAGATAAGATAAGAGACAGATATGAAGACAGATGATAGAGACAGATGATAGAGACAGGATGATAGAGACAGATGATAGAGACAGATGATGAGACAGAGATGATAGAGAAGATATAGAGACAGAGTTGATACAGATGATAGAGACAGATGATAGATGAAGAGACAGTATGAAGATACAGATGATAGAGACAGAGTGATAGAGACAGAGTGAACAGATGATAGAGACAGAGATGATAGAGACAGATGATAGAGACAATGATAGAGACAGATGATACAGATGATAGGACGATGATAGATGATAGAGACAGAGATGATAGAGACAGATGATAGAGACAGAGGGATGATAGAGACAGAGATGGAAATAGAGACAGATTGATAGAGACAAGAGTTGACATGATAGAGACAGATGATAGAGACAGATGATAGAGACAGATGATAGAGACAGATGATAGAGACAGAGATGATGGAGCAGAGTGATAGAGATGATAGAGACAGATGATAGAGACAGAGTGATGAACAGATGATAGAGACAGATGATAGAGACAGAGATGATAGAAGATGATAGAGACAGAGATGATAGAGACAGATGATAGAGACAGATGATAGAGACAGAGATTACGATAAGACAAGATGATAAGTGATAGAACAGATGATAGAGACAGAGTGATACAGATGATAGAGACAGAAATGAATGATAGAGACAGAGATGATAGACAAGATAGAGACAGATGATAGAACAGAGTGATAGAGACAGATGATAGAGACAGATGATGAGACAGAGATGATGAGACAGAGATGAAAGATGAAGATGATAGAGACAGATATAGATGATAGAGAGATGATAGAAGGGCAGATGATAGAGACAGAGATGATAGGCAGATATGATAGAGACAGATGATAAGAGATGATAGAGACAGATATAGAAGAGAACAGAGTTGATACAGATGATAGCGACAGAGTTGATACAGATGAGAGACAGAGATGATAGAGACAGATATGATAGAGACAGATGATAGAGACAGAGATGATAGAGACAGATGATAGAGACAGATGATAGAGACAGAGATGATGAGACAGAATGATAGAGACAGATGATAGAGACGAGTGAACAGATGTAGAGACAGAGATGATAGAGAGAGAAGAAGATGATAGAGACAGAGTGATAGACAGAATGATAGAGACAGAGATGATAGAGATGATAGAGACAATGATAGAAGACAGAGATGAATAGAGACAGCAGATGATGAAGAAGAGATGATAGACAGAGATGATAGAGACAGATGATAGAGACATGATGAGTGATGAGACAGATGATAGAGACAGAGATGATAGAGACGATGATAGAGACAAGATGATAGAGATGATAGAGACAAGATGATAGAGACAGATGATAGAACAGATGATAGAGACAGAGTTGATAGAGATGAAAGAGAGCAGATAGAGACAGATGATAGAAGAGTGATAGAGACAGATGATAGAAGACAGATGATAGAGACAGATGCATATAGAGACAGGAAAGATGATAGAGACAAGATGATAGAATGATGACAGAGTGATAGAGACAGATGATAGAGACAGAGATGATAGAAGACATGATAGAGACAGAGATGATAGAGACAGAATGATGAGACAAATATAGAGACAGATGATAGAGACAGATGATAGAGACAGAGATGATGAGACAGATGATAGAGACAGAGTGATAGAGATGATAGAGACAGATGATGATAGAGACGATGATAGAGACAGAGTGAACAGATGATAGAGACAGAGGATAGATGTAGAGACAGAAGATGATAAGAGATGATAAGGAGTGACAGGATGATGAGAGACAGAGATGATGAGAGATGATAGAGACAGAATGATAGAACAGATGATAGAGACAGAGATGATAGAGACAGATGATAGAGAAGAGATGAACAGATGATAGAGACAGAGATTAGAGACAGATGATAGAGACAGGATGATAGCAGACAGTGATGAGTGAAGAGACAGATGATTAGAGACAGATGATAGAGACAGATGATAGAGACAGAGATGATAGACGAGATGATAGAGACAGATGATGAAAGATGATAGAGACAGAGATGATAAGCAGATGATAGAGGACAGAGATGATAGAGACAGATGATGATAAGACAGAGATGATAGACAGATGATAGAGACAGATGATAGAGAAGATGATAGAGACAGAGATGATAGAGACAGAGTGATAGAGACAGAGATAGATAGACAGATGATAGAGACAGAGTGATAGAGCAGATGATAGAGACAGATGATAGAGACAGATGATAGAGACAGATGATAGAGACAGATGATGACAGAGATGATAGAGACAGATGATAGAGACAGAGATGATACAGAGATGATAGAGACAGAGTGATAGAGATGATAGAGACAGATGATAGAGACGAGTTGATACAGATGATAGAGACAGAGATGAGTAGGAAGATGTAGAGACCCGATATGATAGAGACAGATGATAGAGACAGAGATGATAGGACAGAGATTGATGACAGAGATAGAGCAGAGATGATAGCAGATGATAGAGACAGATGATAGAGACAGATGACAGAGACAGATGATAGAGACAGAATATGAGACAGAGATGATAGAGATGATAGAGACAGATGATAGAGACAGAGATGATAGAGATGTGACACGTAGACAACCCATGCGCCGGAAAAAACGCAAACGCATGCAAAAACGCTTGAAATCGCATACAAACGCTGTGTTTTTTGGTCGTAATGCGCACGCTGATGCGACTAAATATCGCAGCGTTTATAAGCGTTTGCATGCGTTTTTTAATGCGTTTCATGTGCGCATGATGCGCTGCACAAAAAAACGCAAGTGTGAAAGTAGCCTTAGCTCCGTGCATCTCGTACACGCGCGGCTCCACTCCATCCAACTCGTACACGCACGGCTCCGCTACATCCAACTCGTACACACACGGCTCTGCTCCGTACACCTCGTACACTACATCACTGCTACAACCACCTCGTACACAAACGGCTTCACTCCGTACACCTCGTACACACTACAGCACTGCTACATCCACATTGTACACACACGGCTCTGCTCTGTACACCTTGTACACTACATCACTGCTACAACCACCTCGTACGCACACGGCTCCGCTCCGTACACCTCGTACACACACGGCTCCGCTCCGTACACCTCATACACACGGCTCCGCTCCGTACACCTCGTACACACATGGCTCCGCTCCGTACACACACGTCTCCGCTCCGTACACCTCGTACACACACGACTCTGCTAAATTCAACTTGTACACACTACAGCACTGCTACATCCACACTGTAAACCCGGGTCCCAACCCCACACACACACAAACTTACCCTCATCCAGCACCATGACAACCATCACAGCGCAGAGTCCTGCACACAAGAGGACACTGATCATGTGACCCCTGACTCCTCCCCTCCTGTGACCTCATCACAGGTCCTGTGGGCACAGAAGACTACAGCAATAGCAGCGTCATTGCTAGCTGCTGTGAGGCTAAGCTGTAGAGACAGGGAGGGCAGGAACGGGTGCATGGGGGGCATGACGGCTCATCACTGCGGGACACATAGTGTTCTCAGCGGGACAGCGGGATGGGGGGGTCAGAATCGGGACTGTCCCGCTCAATCCGGGACGGTTGGGAGGTATGTGTTTGTATTATAGTTTCACTGCGCCAATATATCAAGTTCAATATTGGACCCCGGCATAGCGGTTTAGCTGTCTGTATAAGCTGCAATACGTCTGATTCATTCAGTGAGGACAGAACATCCTTACAAATGGACACTACCCCTAAAATAATGTCAAGTACCGCAGTATTCAACATTGAAGAAAGGTGAAATGCACATGTACAGATAATTAATAATGCTGTAAAAAAATAAGAAAAGTAATAACACTGTAATAAAGTGCCATGTGCATAGTCATCTGGGTAAATTGTCTCCTAGAAAATCATCATCTAGGAATGAGGACCCCACATGTATTGCCACAAGAGAAACCAAATTTTGGCCTAGGAAACAACTTCAGGTGCAATGTGCGCATTTTTAAATGTTTTTATTTATCTTGTATAGGAATTTGTGCTTGTTACTTAATAAAGATTTATATTGCTTAAATTTAGGAAATGCAAGTGATCTTTGCACTTGTCTTTCCTCCTGTTTTATAATTGCATTTGTCTTACATGTGTTTTGGTTAGCATTCCATCAATATACAGGTGATGCCCTCTCCATTGTAACTTTTTGGTAACCTATAGGGCTCACCATTGTATGAACTGAGCTTTCAGGCGCTGTTGAGCCTCATACACCATCAGCAGTTTTGGAATCACCTGCCTTCAGAAGAAGCAGATCTGTCCGTGGAAAATACTTTAGCCACACATTAGCTCCTCTCTTTAATGCTGCTACCAGGGCCGGCTCCAGGTTTTCGTGGGCTCAGGGCGAAACGAGTCTCAGTTGGCCCCTTTAACACATACCATGATTCATGATGCACAGTTAAAAATATAGGTATAATACAATGCCAACAATTTCACTTACTTCTTACATTACATGAATGATATCTATTGTAAATTCTACAATAGCTCAGAAATCGTCGAATTCTTACAGTGCACAGTGCATGTGCTGTAGGGATTTAGAGGTCTTGACAGAGTGACTGCAGACTTATAATTTTAAACCGGACAGCATAGTCCCCCATACAGTATTATGGGCACCACATAGTCCTCTATACAGAATTATGGGCACCACAAACACAAAGTCTTCCATATTGTATTTTTGGCACAATATATTGCTCCATACAGTATTATGGGCATCACATAGTCCTCCAAACAGTATTATAGGCACCACATAGTCCTCCATATAGTATTATGGAAACCATATATTGCTCCATACATCATTCTGGGTCAAATATATTATTCCATATAATATAATGGGCCCCATATATTTCTCCATACAGTATAATGGGTCCCACATAGCTTTCGATACAAATATAATGGCCCCATATAATGCTGAAAACAGTATAATGGCCCTATTGATTGCTCCATACAGTATAATGGACCCCATATAATGCTCCATACAGTACAATGGACCCCATATAATGCTCCTTACAGTATAATGGACCCCATACAATCCATATAATGCTCTATACTGTATAATGGGCCCTATATATTGCTCCATATGAAGTCAGCTCTCATCATTGTCTCCTGCTCACACTGATCTCAGCTCAGAGCTGTTTGCTTAGCCTTTTCTGGTGAATTTATGGGGGATCCCAGAAAAAAATGATGTAGCGTTCCCCTATAAATTGAAACCATCAAAGGCTAAACAGACAGCTGTGGGTTGATATTAATAGCCTGGGAAGGGGTCAGAGACATTTCCCTCCACCTCCCGGCTACCAACTTCAGCCCTCAGCCACCCCATAAATGGTGCATCCATGAGGTGCACGAAATCTGGTGCTTAGCCTTGCTATTCTCACTTTTGGTGGCAAGTGGGATTAATATTTCTGGGGTTGCTGTCACCTGTATTATCAGGTGACATCAAGCCCACAAGTTAGTAATGGAAAAGCATCTATAAGACTCCTATCCATTACTAATCATATAGTTGTACGGTAAATAAACACACAGCCAGAATAAAGTCCTTTATTTGAAAATAACAACATACATACCATTGTGACATATAAAATTAAAGCCCAAAATTCAGGCTTTTTCAAAACTTTGGAAATCAATAAAAAATTAACTAATAAAGATAAAAATTGAAAATGTAGAATTTTTAATACATTGAAGCACCATTACAAAAAAACAAAAGAAAATAAATATTTAAGACGTCAGGTAAAAAAAAAATCAGATTTCGATCACTTGAAATGGAATGACCCGAACTCGTAAACTCCTCCACCAGAAAGACTTCAGAAAGCAATTGAGAAAAGAGCTGTGTGGGAATTATGTGAATCAACCATTATCAACCAGTATCTAAATAAAAACAGAACTTTCTTTGACATGAGGGCATCATCTATGTCGATTTAAATGGGTTTTCCCATGAGCAAAGTTAATCTTAAAGTTGATTCTATTCAATACATCTTGGAATAATAATAATTTCCAAAATTGAATGTGTTTAAATAAAATGTTCCTGTGCTGAGATAATCTTATAAATGTGCCCCTGCTGTGTACTGTGTAATGGCTGTGTCTGACCGTACAGGGACATGGTCTGATCATACCACAGCTCCTGGGCCAGAGAGGATGCAAAGGAGAGTATATAGACATTACAGCACAGAATTACAGCTGATTTTTTTGTGAAATACAACATTTTCCTACCTGTTTTTTAAAAATGTTTTGCCTCAAAGAAAGAATTATTTGCGATCCCGTGCTGTAATGTCAGTATACTCTTTTGCTTCCTCCCCTGCCCAGGAGATGTGGTATGATCAAACCATGCCCCTGTGCGGTCAGACACAGCCGTTACACAGTACACAGCAGGGACGGACACATTTATAAGATTACCTCCCGCACAGGAAGAATTTTTAAACACATCGAATTGTGGAAATTATTATTCCCCTCTAGCACTCTGGCACCACTCCAGTCCATCCTACACTCTGCTGCACGACTAATCCACCTGTCTCCCCGCTATTCCCCAGCCTCCCCCCTATGCCAGGCCCTTCACTGGCTCCCTATTGCCCAAAGGCTCCAGTTCAAAACCTTAACCATAACATACAAAGCCATCCACAACCTTTCTCCCCCATACATCTGTGACATGGTCTCCCGCTACCTACCTACACGCAACCTTCGATCCTCTCAAGATCTCCTTCTCCTCATCTCTTCTTCCCACAACCGCATACAAGACTTCTCCCGGGCTTCCCCCATACTCTGGAACTCCCTGCCGCAAAACATCAGACTTTCACCAACAACGGAGACCTTCAAGAAAAACCTGAAGACCCACCTGTTCCGACAAGCCTACAACCTGCAATGATCCTCAGTGTACTGAACCATCGTACGACCAGCTCTACCCTTTCCTAGTGTATTCTCACCCATCCCTGTAGACTGTGAGCCCTCGCGGGCAGGGTCCTCTCTCCTTCTGTACTTGTGTGTCCCTTGTCCAGCACATGTATAATAATAATAATAATAATTATTCCAAGATCTATTGATTAAAATGAACTTTGTTCTTGGGACAAGCCCTTTAAGGTCTTCTTATCCACTGTCTTTTTATCCATTTTTGTAGTTTTAGATTACTTGACATTGTTGAGTACAAAGGTGCCAGAGATGTACACATAGAATCGTAGGTGTAATAAGATATTTATTTTCGATATTTTATAGAAAATCATGCGCTTTTATACAGTTATTAAAATGTTTCAAATCATAAGGGATAAAGCTTTCATTTTCCAAGAATTAGGACCAAACTCTCAAAACTCTCACTATTTTCAAAAGAGCATGAATGTTATGGCAATGCTGTGCACTTATCTCTTCAGCCATGAGCTTCTTCATTCTAGACCTTGCCCTTCACCCTTGCAGATGTATTGAGGTGGGAAACTATGGAATGTAAGAACATACTCAAACTTGTAATCTTCTCTTACTATTCACGCAAGTGAATGTACAAAGGAGGAGGTATCCGTTTTGCAAATTAACTAAATTGTCTTTTGAACTAATTGAGCTGCTATCTGAGCAATTCTTTTTACAAAAAAAATATACTGGTCAATTGCTATTAAAATGGTATCAAGTGTTGCCAGGAAGATGGACTAAAATTATTTGGACATGACTCCTAAATATTAAAGGGAATCTGTCACCCCCAAGACGTCTTTGACCTATTACTATGGGCATACATGTAATAGAAATGTTACACTAGTCCTACCTGTATGTCTGTCACGTCTCTGGATTTCCTGTTCAGCTTTTGTGCTTTATAGCCCTTTTTCAAGATGGCGTCTGCTGCCCCGCTCCTGCTCATGTGATCTGCCTTCCCTGCCTTATATCCCTAGTTTGCCTTCCAGTCCATGCTAGTGTATTCTGCTTGAATCCCTGGCTCTGTGCTGCAAGAGACTGCTCCTCTCCAGAAGATCCGGTTCAGATCCTAGCAAACCTCTCCAGCTCTCAGTGTTGCACCTGCAACAAGCTGTGTGTGTGTCCTCTGCATCTGCCTTTGTCTGCCCTCTTAGGACAAGTAAGCTAGGCCTGCTTCAGCTAAATTCATTTGTGTGCAGTGGCAGTATATTTTACTGTTCTGGACTTCCTAAGAGGCTCACAGCTCTCACTGTTTTCGGGACTCTTATTCAGAGACTGCCTGCCCTGTTGTCAACTGTGTCTTATTATCAGCATTTTCTAGTGTGTGCCTCTCCCAAGAGACTTTACTTGTAGCAGTGCTGCATATGCACTACTTGTATCTCCCTGCTTGCTGTTCGTTCTTGAACTGTTGCTCACTTGTGGCACCTACGTTTATTTGTGTAATACAGACTTGTTACCGTACTTTTCTTCAGTTGACTAATTTGTCTCAAGCTAAGATGTTCCTGAGTGTTCCACTACTGAATGATTGTTACAATGTCTCATATTAATGGTCTTGTTGTTGAGAAATGTTATATTCTTTCTTTATGTTAATGGTTTCTTCCAGGCTCCGGGTGGGTGGTGCCTGGAAGAAATCCCTGCCTCCTGTCTTCATTACAATACGACCCCCCTTCCATGCACATCAGTTCTGGGCCCAGAATCCTGCGCCAGCACTCCTCAGAAATACATACCTCATCCTCCCTTCTACTGTATGGCCACTGTGTTCAGGGATTTTCTGCACCGGCAACTTCCGCTCCAGTGACATCCAGTGTGTGCGCTGATAAGGTGCTCTCCCCACTTCCTCCCTGCATAGTCATCACTATGTACACATGGTTCCTAGTGATGACTATACAGAAAGGAAGTGCGGAGTGCATCTTATCTGGCGCGCACACCAGAGATCACTGGAGCGGAAGTTGCCAGCACCTGCGCAGAAAATCCTGAATGCAGTGCCTGGAGCCTGGAAGAATTCATTAATATAAAGACAGAATATAACATTTCTCAACAACAATACCTTTAATATGAGGCAGACACTTAGGACTAGTGTAACATTTCTATTACCTGTATGCCTATAGTAATAGGTCATATACATCCCAGGTGTGACAGATTCCCTTTAAGTTCAAGTGTGTTACCCATACCAATTGCAAACAGGTTACTGAATTTAAGTAACAACTGTGCACCATCAACATAACAACGCAGGGTAGTTTAGATCACATTGATACTATCACTGTGATGTGGTAGTGTCTATATTTAACAACATCTTGGTCGAAAAGCAGTGGAACATGCAAATTTACAATGCAGGGCCATCAAGTGTTGAAGAACTTGTATCAGCACAAAAAGTATGCTCCTGAAGCTTTGTAGTAAAGGATTTCCATGGTTGAGTAGTTGCATACAAGTCTAAGTTGCACAATTTCATTGTGCTGGAGTGGTATAAAGCACTAGACTTTGGAGTAGTGGAAATGTTCTCTGGAGTAATTAATAATGTTTAACTATTTGCAATTCTAATTTTGGTAAATGCACCCAAAATATTGGGTGTAGGAACCTATAGAGCTAATCTAATTTGGTGAAAAAAGGCTAATGCTTTGAGGCTGTTTTTAGCATTTTGACTTATTTCTAGTGAAAAGTAATATTAATGATATACAGTAGTATACAAAGTTATTTTAAACCATTGTATGCCTCCAACATAGTAGTAACGTGTTCCACTATGACTGTGCCCCTATGCACAAAGCAAAGCTCCTAAAAACATGATGAGATAAGTATGATATGGAAGAAATCGAGTGGTTGCACAGTTCTCATCTCAACCCCAAAGAACACATTTGGGATGAACTGGGCCACAGATTGAGAGATAGACCCTCATGCCAAACATCATTGTCTAACCTCACATATGCTTTTTTCCTGATTAGTTGTAAATCCACATTGGCACTCTTCAAAATCTTGTTGAAAGCCTTTCCGGAAGAGAGTCTGTGGCTGTAATGATAACACAAAATGAGGCCCACTGTACATTAATTCTGTATTTGACTGGGACTCCAACAAGTTGATGCAGATGTGATGGTTAGGTCTCCACACTTTTAGCTGTAAAGTTTAGGCTACATCATCTCACTGACACAGCTGGGATCCCTTGAACACCCCAAGTCCGTACAGTGTAACAGGCTGGACTAGACAATTTTGACGATTGGTGTACACTTTGAAGGGAATGATCATAATTAGTTATTAAGTTATACAGCCATACAGTGAAAAATGTCTTATTGGATTATATATAGTACATAATAATAAATAACAAAATCTCAAATACAGATATCATAATCAAAATTTGGAGTCTAAAAAACCCAAATAATGGTAATACCCCTGTGAAGCTCCCAAATACCATACTGATACCAAAACATGGAGCAAAAACACAAGCACCAAAATTTCTTAAATAGAATAAAATATCAGATTCTTTAATGACATAATAAATAAAAAACAATCACTGAGCTGAATAATACAGAGATATCCAAATAAGACCATAGATCTTCAGAGCGGCCTATCACATTCACTAACCAAAGTCATTCTATGTGTAAGTGTGTGTGTGTAGCCCATTCACTATCTCCATCCATCCCTCACTCCCTGAAGATGGCTGGACCATCATTGTAAATGCACCATTGTATATACCACCTGTACTTTGTATCTCCCCCACTCATTGTACATTGTAAGCTCTCACAGCAGGGTCGCTTATTTTGCTTTAATTATTGTATTGTTAACGTTGTTACCTATGACTTGTGTTTTGAAATTGTTAAACTGTAAAGCGCTGCGGAATATGTTGGCGCTATATAAATAAAGATATTATTATTATTATTATATGATGCCTAGATGTACAGCAAACTACCACAAACGAGACATAATAATAGGTCAGGGTAATACATAATACATCAAAACAGATACCTAATGTCATAATCCATCCAAAATATAGTGCCCCTCATATGGGACTCACTACCAACAGTACACGCGCCCGACGCGTGTTTCGTAATGGCTTCCTCGGGGGCCAAGATGATCTTGCGAAACACGCGTTGGTGCACGTGTAATACAGATGGACATTGATATGGGTGAGAGTTACTTTTGCCATTTTTTGGTCCCCCAATCTGTTAGGTAGTGAGTCCCATATGAGTGGTCATTGACCAGAGGACTGGGAGAAATCTCCATGCTAGCTTAGCATTACCTACCTACATGGTAATATTGGTACTTTGGATTTAACCGTCCCTATAACTTTTTGGGAGTATGTCCAGGCACTATATTTTGGATGGATTATGACATTAGGGATCTGTTTTGATGTATTATGTATTACCCTTCCCTATTATTATGTCTCGTTTGTGGTACTTTGCTGTACATCTAGGCATCTATAGTCTTATTCGGATAACTCTGTATTATTCAGCTCAGTGATTGTTTTTTATTTATTATGTCATTAAAGAATCTGATATTTTATTCTATTTGAGAAATTCTGGTGCTTGTGTTTTTGCTCCATGTTTTAGAGTACATAATAATAGTCTATTCAATATGGCAGCTTTATATTGCGTGAATAAACCAATATGGCATGCTCCTGTTAGATTTAACTTTAAATTAAGGCTAGAAGGGTTTTCCAAGACTTTAACATTAGGGTATACTCCTGAAAACCACAACAACAACAACCACAAATCACTTTATTGAATGTAAAGCATATCATCAAGTCAATGGGACTGGAAATTTCCTGAAAACCCCTTAATGATATTTACATAAAAAGTAGTAAAGCAAGAGAAAAATTGGATTGATGTGAGGTTTCTATGGGCAGTGCAACAGTTTTCATAAAAAGTGACATGAACTTCTTTGTCGATGGATGCTCTGCATGTGTCTAAACACATTATCAAAGCTGTGAACTATAAGAATAACTAAGATCTCAACAGTAGCAAAAAGTAATGTATTAATGTACAAGTAGCTTTAGATCTTATATTCTCCTGAACATTTGAGGATTACTGAATTGTTAATTTCACATTTTTGTATATTCGGATCTTACAAATAATATTGTGAAAAAATGTACTTTTGAGATTTTGCATCTTTGTACTTCCCAAAGACTGGGCCAAGACAGATCTTTCAAAGATTTTATGGACTGATGAGATGAGAATGACTCTTGATAGACCAGATGGATTGTCCCATGACTGGTACTGCTATAGGCTCGTATTGTTAAACATAAGCTAGTTGGACCTTTTTAGGTTGAAAATTACACAAAGTCAATTCCCTAACCTACTGCCAGTTATCAGAAGACACTTTCTTCAAGCAGTGGTACATGAAAAAGTCTGTGTCTTTCAAGAAAAAGATTTTTTTTTGTACAGGATTTATCCATCACATGCATTGAAGTTTTTACTTTCTAGATGAAAGATTAATGATATGGCCCTTCCTCACCTGACCGAAACCCTAATGAGAACTTGTGGGCCCCCCCGCAAAATGAGATTCGGGCTTATGCGCCAACGGGCCATAGAATATAATGGTGCCGACTGAGTGAGCATGTGCTCTGACGTGTGTCATTTTCTCCTAAGTCTGAGTGTCTGCCTCCTGTAGGCATATACGACGAAAATGATGCATGACAGAGAGCACGTTCACTCTATCAGCACCATTATAGTCTATGGCCCAGTTGGTGCATGACTCCCGAATCCCGTTTGCTTGGGGTTCGGACATAATCCCCGACAGTCCACCGAGCGTGTAACAAAACGCAATGTGAAAGGGCCCTAAGAAAGACAAAACTTCACTTTTACTTTCTTAAATATCCAGGTTTCAGGTTTATTAACTTTTTGAATTATTGTAATTGTTCAGTAATATAATAAAAAATTCAAATTACCCAATAATTCTGCACGACGGTGTATAAGGAGGCACAATATGGCCCTATAGGCTGCATGGAGCCATAAAACGACCATGTGCATGATTATAATCTTGCAGTGTTGTAGCAGTTTGTAATACATAGAATAAAGTCAAAAGTGCTTGTATGCTAGCATGGTTGTAATGATGAGGAAAGCGAAGTTTTAACAGTAAATCTGTGCGAATTCTATGTACATGGTATAGTACAACACCATGCAATGTTACAGTGGGGGAAATAAGTATTTGATCTCTTGCTGATTTTGTAAGTTTGCCCATTGACAAAGACATGAACAGTCTATAATATTTTAAGGGTAAGTTAATTTTAGCATTGAGAGATAGAATATCAAAAATAAAATCCAGAAAACACATTGTATAAATTATATGAATTTATTTGAATTTTGCAGTGAGAAATAAGTATTTGATCCCCTACTAACCATTAAGAGTTCTGGCTCCTACAGGCCAGTTAGATGCTTCTAATCAACTCATTACCTGCATTAAAGACATCAGTCTCACATAGTCACCTTTATAAAAGACTCCTGTCCACAGACTCAATTAATCAGTCAGACTCTAACCTCTACAACATGGGCAACATCAAAGAGCTTTCTAAGGATGTCAGGGACAAGATCATAGACCTGAACAAAGCTGGAATGGGCTACAAAACCATATGTAAAAAGCTGGGTGAGAAGGAGACAACTGTTGGTACAATAGTAAGAAAATGAAAGAAATACAAGATGACTGTCAATCGACATCGATCTGGGGTACCATGGAAAATCTCACCTCGTGAGGTATCCTTGATCATGTGAAAGATGAGAGATCAGCCTAAAAATACTCAGGGGGAACTTGTTAATGATCTCAAGGCAGCTGGGATCACAGTCACCAAGAAAACCATTGGTAACACATTACGCCGTAAAGTTTAAAATCCTGCAGTGCCGCAAGGTCCCCCTGCTCAAGAAGGCACATGTGCAGACCCGTCTGAAGTTTGCCAGTGAACACCTGGATGATTCTGTGAGTGATTGGGAGAAGATGCTGTGGTCAGATGACACAAAAATTGAGCTCTTTGGCATTAACTCAACTCACCGTATTTGCCTATGACCCAAAGAACACTGTCCCCACTGTCAAGCATAGAGGTAGGTGGAAACATTATGTTTTGTGGGTGTTTCTCTGCTAAGGGCACAGGACTACTTCACCACATCAATGGGAGAATGGATAGAGCCATGTACCGTAAAATCCTGAGTGACAACCTCCTTTCCTCCGACAGGACATTAAAAATGGGTCGTGGCTGGGTCTTCAAGCAAGACAATGACCCAAAACATACAGCCAAGGCAACAAAGGAGTGGCTCAAAAAGAAGCACATTAAGGTCACGGAGTGGCCTAGCCAGTCTCCAGACCTTAATCCCATAGAAAACTTATGGAGGGAGTTGAAGCTCCGAGTTACAGCCTCAAATTTTTAATGATTTAGAGATGATCTGCAAAGAGGAGTCAACCAAAATTCCTCCTGACATGTGCGCAAACTTCATCATCAACTACAAAAAACGTCTGACTGCTGTGCTTGCAACAAGGGTTTTGCCACCAAGTATTAAGTCTTGTTTGGCAGAGGGATCAAATACTTATTTCTCACTGCAAAATGCAAATAAATTTATATAATTTATACAATGTGATTTTCTGGATTTTATTTTTGATATTTTATCTCTCAATGTTAAAATTAACCTACCTTAAAATTACAGACTGTTCATGGCTTTGTCAGTGGGCAAACTTACAAAATCAGCAAGGGATCAAATACTTATTTCCCTCACTGTATATCTGCATTAGCAATTATGCAGATGATCCTTCTACCCCAAAACCAGTGTGTCAGGGGCTTGCATAATTACTGCTAATTAAATTCATAAAATGGACTCAAGTCTATGCACCATAGGTTTCTGATAGTTCACACAGTGTAACATGCAGAAAATGTTCTATTCCTGCTTCATCTTTAAAATTTTTACACTTGAGTATCGAAAACTAATCAATACTGGTCTATAATCTGTGCATGGTTTGCAGCCATACACAAGGTTCAAGTATACCAGGAACCGCATGCCCGTATTACACTAAATAGCTGTTGTAACGTTTCACTTTTTCTGTTCTTGCAATTTATTCGCTGTTCTAATAGGTTTATCATCAAACTGCTTTGGCATGGTAGTTTCTGACCAACTTGGACAAAACAGCTATTCATTTTTGACGCACTGAACCTTTAATACAAATTTGTCCACAACTGCCTACATTTTTAACGAGGTTCCCAAGAATATATAATATATTTATATATGTCCCAAATGCTGCTCTGAGTTTTAAACCTCAAATTAAACTTTACTTAACAGAAAATCTGTTTGGCCCTTGCGAAGCCACCTAAGCATTAAGGGGTGTAGATCCTGTGGTGGAAAAAAAAGCCTAACTGCTTTTATTTTAAAACATGTACTGGTTACTTTTCATCTTCATCGCCTTCACTCATGCTGCTGATAGAGGCAGATGCTGCGCCTTTGGGTGATAATGGAGGTGAGGCCTTATTAAGCATCCATGGCAAGGTAGGTGAAGGAGAACGAGATGGAGAACGTTCTCGAGTTGGGCTGCTTGTAGGACTCTGCCTTGGGATAGTGCTTGAAGCATCCTCCCGCTCTCTCCTGAAACATCTGCTTCTGGAAGAAAATGAACACTATTAGTACTGTACTACTATACATTTTGTGAATTGTGTAAGTTTTTATATAAAATTTATTCCTATTATATGTAAACCAAAGATCAAGACCAATAAACTTCTTAGTTTTAACTTCAAGACCGCAACACTCCAAAGAAATGTTTCTACAATTAAGGTTCTTGATCAACCCCTAAGATCGTAAAACTCACTTTGTATTTTAAGCAGAGTTCTATCCTGGAACTTTGTTTCAGTGTTTTATCAGTATTCACATTAAAGCAGAAGAATACAGATATAAACTAATCTTGGCAATGTATAACTGAAATGGTTTAAGATTAAAGAGATTATCTTCTGTAGATAATCATGTTTTGTTGATTTCCCCAATCATAAGCTGCCCACAAGGAGCTCATAAGTTGTAACCTACCAGATTAGTATGTGTTTTATTTCCCTGCAGTGCCTCTGCAGGTGCAAAAAAGTATTACATAATTTTTGATGCAATTAATAGACTGTCTATGTAATTTAAAGATGTGTTGATGCTATCATATGGGAGATGCTCTTTGTAACTGCTGTCCCACCAATTGGTCTTAAAGTTGAGAGTTCTGATAGGGAAATAACCCCCCCTCTTAGAAACTCAGGATTCCCAAAAGCATGTACAAAAATGAATTTTCTAAACCAGACATCTCTAACCCTGTAACCATGTACATGATTGTGTAGGTGATCGCATCTTCAGAGGGCTCAGGGGCAGATCTCCCTCCAATGTGGCTGATGCTGGATATATTACATACCCGCCAACTGAGGAGCTAAACTACAATCACTGCTGTTAATTATTTAAGCTCTGCTGTCATTATCTGACACAGTAAAAAAAATCAAAAGTTTTTCAAAATAGAAAAAGAAGAATACATATAAAAATTTAAATCACCTCTCTTTTCCGACATTAAAAATATAGATGTAAAAAATTAAACATATAGTATCGCTGTGTCCTGAAAAGTTCCATCTGTCTAAATGTAAAATTAATTAACCCATACAATACAATGTGTAATGAAATAAAAATAATTAAAAAGGGCAGAATTGTGATTTTCTGGGCACCATGCCTCCCCAAAATATCTAATTAAAAAAGATCAAAGTGTCAACCCAAATTGGTATCAAACACAAAAACAACAGGTGTTTGGCCTCGCAGTTATCATACTAACCTAGAGAATCATAAGTTATAGTCATTTTTAACAAGTGTCGTAAAAGCAAAACCTGAAAAAGCATGGCGGAATTGCATTTTTGTCACAATTTCTCCGCATTTGGATTTGTTTTTCTATTTTTTTTATGTCAAAATGAATAGTGTCATTCAAAACTGCAACTCATCCCGAAAAAAGAAAGCTCTCATTACAAGAGTTGTGGCTCTTGTAAGACGAAGGGGAGGAAAAAATTAAACCACAAAAACAAAGCATTAGTCAGTATTTAAGGAGTTAATGGGTTATGCCGAGGTTTTGGTTATGCTGAAATAGTCTAATTTATTTTATTCCTGTACATAAAAAAAAATATTTCCTTGTACAGAAACTTAAAACATTAGGATAGCCATTAAAGAAAGTGAACTGCAGACGTACCCAGGCACCATCAGGACCAAACAACTCTAAAAAATTCCCAATAAACTCCCTTGATTTCTCCTCCCACTTCTGTATTAAATCGTGGCTCTTCTCTTCTACCTTGTAGACAAATTCTTTGGATTTTTCTTCCACATTTTTCACCTTTTCTTTCATTTTGTCTACTTGGTTTTGAAATCTGTATTTTTTCTCCTGTTATAAAAACAATTACAGGTCAAATTATTATAGAGATAAAATTATCAGAACATATAGAGAATGATAATTGGTATACAAAAAGTACGGCTGCCAAATCATTGTAGTTTATTTGCACGTAGCTGCTATGGGGTTCTTGCTAAAAGTTGGCCGAGCCTTTGTATTGTGATCAGGAAGCTGCGAGAATTACCTAAGCGAACTGGAAGCTCTCAGTACTGACATTATTTTAAGTAAAATGAAAGAGAAAGAAGTTTTCTATGTGCAAAGTCCAGGGTAATGTCAGAAAGTTATGTCAGTTCGGCCCATTGGGATTTATTGGCATCTTTACAATTAATTCAACATACAATAAATGGACAAACGTATTGGGGACATCTCTTAATCATTGAATTTACACTTTTATTTCAGTCACATTTCCACAGGTGTATAAAATCCAGCCTCAGCCAGTGTGTAATTATGTTTTTTTCTAAAGAGCTCAGAGATAAGCTTAGTATAGTAACTGAGTGTCACGGATGTAACAAGTCAATTTGTAAAAATTCTTACCTACTAATTACTCCAAAATCAACTGTAAGTGGTATTATTAATAAGTGAGAGCATTTACTGCTGAAATGCATAGTGCATAGAAGTCACCAGCTGTCATGTCTCATGATTTAGGAATCATACAGACAGTATTGTATTATCATTGTGTTGGAACTTATTGGCAAGACACATCAGCTCTATGTTCACAGACGGAAAAATGAAGCATATCAAGAAAAGAACACTGTCCCTACTGTGAAACATGGAGGAGGCTCTGTTATGCTCTGGGGCTGCTTTGCTGTATCTGGCACAGGGTGTCTAGAATCTGTATGGGAACCAAATGTGAATCCTCTCTTAGACTGAAATCTATATCTCTGTGGAGGGGTAGTGGTCTTGCTGTGATTAAAAACGCCTGAGGCTAAGAGGAGGAGTGCTCAGTCAGAAGGCTAATGAATACAAATTTCAAAAAATTGACCATCACATCCAAACATAAACTAAGTGTGAACAGGTAAAGACTTTAGTCTAAGAGAGGATTGTCTAGAATCTGTGCAGGGTACAATGAAATCTCAAGACTATCAAGGGATTCTAGAGAGAAATGTGCTGCCCAGTGTCAGAAAGCTTGGTCTCAGTCGCAGGTCATGGGTCTTGCAACAGGAAAATGACCCAAAACACACAGCTAAAAACACCCAAGAATGGCTAAGTGGAAAACATTGGACTATTCTGAAGTGGCCTTCTATGAGAGCTGACCTAAATCCTATTGAGCATCTTTGGAAAGAGCTGAAACATGCCGTCTGGAAAGCAACCTTCAAACACGAAACAACTGGAGCAGTTTGCTCTTGAGGAGTGGCCAAAATGCCTGTCAAGAGGTGCAGAAGTCTCATTGACAGTTACAGGAATCATTTGATTGCATGATTGCCTCAAAAGGTTGTGCAACAAAATATTAAGTTAAGGGGACCATCATTTCTGTCCAGGCCTATTTCATGAGTTTCATTTTTTTTTAAATTCTTTGGAAGCATGGTTGAAAAGCAATGTCTGACTTTCATTTGTTCAATTTCATAGATTTTTTCATGTATTATTACTTTTGTCAGATTCAAGTTATTTCTGTCTCCATTGTGGGTTTTTCTGTCATTAAACGAGGGGTTCCAACAATTTTGACCACGTGTGTATGTGCAGAAAGCTTATTAATAGTGGATTGTGGGCCATGGCCATGGTCAGATGATGCCCGGTTATGTGATTAGAAACTGTAACATTACTGTTTTCACAGGGATTTCTTACACTAAAACCTTAAAATCAGGAATAAGAAATGAATCCTGGTATTACACGTGGAATTCATTTATGTTTAAGAGGGGATTATAGGTCTAATCCCCCTATAATCCATCAAACTGTTGTAATAATTTATGATTTCAAATGAAAATTGAGATTTCTATCCGATGTTGTATACAACACAGAGCACTTCACATTGTATAGACACAGCAAATGAAATGGGAGAACTGGTTTTAAACACCATGTTTAACAAAAAGGGAAAAAACTCACTCGCTTTGGGAACCAGCGTTGCAGCAGTCCTTATACTTACGTTTATAAAACTAACATTTAGCTCTTTTGCAGTGTATCCCCTCTGGAGATTGCGCCTGGCATAAACATCGTAATCACGGACGATTCTAGTGATTATGTCTGACGTTGAGATACCTTCTGTCCTCTGTGTTGGTACAAACATGCCTGTCACAGAGAGGAAAGGTGCGCTGGATGATAGGATCTTATGTGAATATAGTTAAAACATTCTTTTCTATTGATCTAATGGATGTCACACGAATCTCACATAACTTCTACCGTTAATTTTTCAGAATAAATATTGCATTAAAATATCAAATAAACAAAAGGAGTTAATATGAATTTGATAACTGCAGAACTTCACAATATCTTGCGTATATACAATGGCTGTAAAGAAAAGGCCTCATCATTTATGTCTTTTACTTTACACATAGAGTATTTTTTAAGACGTTCAGATCTTTCCTTTGTTTGTCTTGAGAAATACTTGGATTAGTGTTCTTCAAGATGAGGCATTATCAGAATTTAGTTTCAAAGCTGGGTGTGTCATATCACTCATCTTCGAAAATCTTGAGCTGGCCACGGACATGAGCTGCGCAAATTTATTTGCCCTCGGAGATCTCAGACTTGGCTTATGACTAGCGAGTCTGGCGAGATGTTACCTCTGTGTTGTACGCCGCACAGATGTCGTTATGTCAGGATAGAAAATCAAATGCCACACTGGGGAACCCAGAAATTCACGCAGCTCCTGTCCACGGCTAGAGAGCACTGACATGGATCATCTACCAGGATTGCTCATAGCGATCGGCTCATCTCTACTGGTAACTATTGCTCCTGACTCCCCCCCACTCACATACGCATACAGCCTTGGTTCATTAGAGGTTGCATTTTTTTTTAAAAAAAGGAGAGATGAGTAAACCACTGCCGGAAACATATGGCCCTAACCTATCTACCCTGAGGAGTAGACATGAAAATTCACCCTGCTCAATCCTTATTTCCCCGACATTATCTGCTGATGTGGAATTATAGTGGGTGCATGGGTTGTGGGCACACCTAGACCCTGGAATCCAGGAGGGTACAAAATGTCCCTTTGTCCAATATGAGAAGACCAATATTATTAAAGACCTGTAATAGTTAGATTCCCTGTTGAAGATTTTTAATTGGGGCCCACGCACTTCAAGTTATGCCACTGCTCCTATACACATAACACAGTCGACTGGTTGCACGGAAATCAGCGGATTCAGACGCTTTTTTTATCAGTGTGTGTGGGGGTTTTTAAAAGTTACATTTCAGAAACTAAGCTCTCATGGAAATTCCATCCTGAAGATATACTAGACATATCTCATTAAACTTCACTTTACAGTGCATAAAGATCACACAAAGAAGTATGGAGTGCCGTTGTGACAGCATTATCACTACTATGGGAGGGTAATGCAAGAGTTTCATGTCATGCCTCTGCAGGTACACCTTGTAAGACGTAGCAAGAACAGATAGGAATATATCACATCAAACTAGAATCAAACTATTTTAATTTTGTAACTCATGTAGAAGAAAAATTGTAGAACTTGGAACATAATTAGTTTTTACAATGTACACTATTGTAGTTCCACAATTAAACAGATTAATAATGATACATGTGAAAAAGCAGATGGAGCTACTGGGGTTAGATAAATTTGGATGCTTAGTAAATTAATGGAGGGCACATTGAAGAAGATTTATCAGAATTGTCTAAAAGTTAAACTGCAAGCAAATAAGACAGTTTATCTTAGCCAATTAATGACTGAAGCCCATTATATCTTTGCTATCCTACATTATCACAGAGTTTTTAGTTAGTAAACCCCCTTTTACTCAAACGCACACATACGCAATGGGGAATTAAATATTTCTGCTCAGATTGCAGAATAACGCAGATTACCTGCCTCCTTTATGTGTTTGTAGACATC
This sequence comes from Oophaga sylvatica, assembly GCA_033576555.1. Taxonomy (NCBI): domain Eukaryota; kingdom Metazoa; phylum Chordata; class Amphibia; order Anura; family Dendrobatidae; genus Oophaga; species Oophaga sylvatica. The sequence goes on from JARQOD010000002.1 coordinate 548,492,581, forward strand.
ATCAGAACCTGCTGATGAATATGGAATGTCATCATGAGCCACAAAATCAATCTGGAAGTAAAGGACACAACATTATTGAACTTTACATTTTTAATCAAGTTATTAGACAAGAAGACAAATAAAAACCAGTGATGATTAATTGGAGCTCTGGCACACAGTGCTCAATGTAATATATAGTAAAGATGTATATCTTCGTACCGTGTTAGCCAGTAGATAGAAAAATATTTAGAGTTGAGAGTCCTCAGTGGTTGATACCTTTTAATGGCTAACTGAAAAGATGGTAACAAATTGCAAGCTTTCGAGACTACTCAGGTCTCTTCATCAGGCTGAACTAATACAAAATCTGAAGAATCACATATTTATACACAAAACACAGAAAAAATGCAATAGGTAAGACAAGTGACGTGAAGCAGAATAGTCATTATGGCAGAGGAATGAGCATAAATATTGTGAATTCTCATCGCCACGCAATAAGAGAAAAAAGAATGGATCTACCTGTGGCAAAACATTTTTGCTCCCCTGATCATAGCATGTCAGATATGAAAATACTGGTACTAAGAAGCAGATTCACATCTCAAAGGCAGAGAAGAATTTGCGAATACAAATTGATGGTGACCTTTGACACTCTTAATGCTGGAATGAACCTGTCACATGGTTTTATGGCCTATTACATCAATTAAGGAATTTACTCCAAATACCCTGTGAAAACATCACAAAACATTACCAGACCCCAATCAGAGGGTAATAAAACTTTCTCTCCTTATCTATGAATTGTTCCAATATTTATGCTCATTCCTCTGCCATAATGACTATTCTGCTTCACGTCACTTGTCTTACCTATTGCATTTTTTCTGTGTTTTTGTGTATAAATATGTGATTCTTCAGATTTTGTATTAGTGTAGCCTGATGAAGAGACCTGAGTAGTCTCGAAAGCTTGCAATTTGTTACCATCTTTTCAGTTAGCCATTAAAAGGTATCAACCACTGAGGACTCTCAACTCTAAATATTTTTCAATGTAATATATGACTCCTGAGATGAAGCTGCTGTAGACCTTCATCAGACTCCTCCATAAACATGAATTAAGCCGTAAACTCATCTAGAAAAGAAAGTTCAGCAAATCTATTAAGTCTAATTCTGGCTAGAGGGATGCCTGGAACTGATAAAAGATTAATGAATCAAGTTACATTTGATCAACGTTATAGAAACTCTCTACATCTTTATTATATATTCATGGTTTACAGAGATATTTAGAGATCAAGGGAAGATGTGATTCATTTCTTCCTAATTTGTGTCAAATCTAAACTCAAAACCTGATTATGAAGTAGGCTGCAGTATCATTCATGTTCATGGTGCTTTCCATAAGTTTGTTTTATATACATCAATTACATTATTAGTTATGTAACATAGTGTAGATGTATATAAATAGTCACAAGAACAGGAATAGGTTATGCCAAGAGTGTGGAGGGAAACCTTTGCTTAAAGCACCACTGCAGCAGGTTTTTTTTTATTTCAGCGCTGGAGCGGTGCAACTAATTTAATCTCTATTTGCCTTATACTTAGCAGCCGTTTTTTTCATCTGTTATCAGCACCGCTTCAGTCCCAATCTTTAGACCACAACTTCTGACTGAACCTTGTTCTGGCTCTTATAGACAGAAGCTGTGACTTCTGGATTGCCCAGCAACCAAAATCCAGCAGGTTACATCTAGAAGAATAAAAACCGGAGTGGTGCAGATAAAACATGAAGACGGTGGCTGGTCAGTGAAGGGAACTTAGAATTGTAGCACCACTCTCGTGGTGAAATGAAAAAAATGCTGGAGCTCTAAAAATTGTTTAATGTATTGTATACTGCTGACACTATCCTATGCTTATTATTTCTATGTACAAATATATATATATATATATATGTATATATATATATATATATACATATATATATATATGTATATATATATATATATATATATATATACAATACAGACCAAAAGTTTGGACACACCTTCTCATTCAAAGATTCTTCTGTATTTTCATGACTATGAAAATTGTAGAATCACACTGAAGGCATCAAAACTATGAATCAACACATGTGGAATTATACATGGTGTGTCCAAACTTTTGGTCTGTACTGTATATACACAGTCATAGCCAAAGATGTTAGCACCCTTGAACTGTTCCAACAAATAAAGTATTTCTCCCAGAAAACTGTTGCAATTACACATGTTTTGTTATTTATTTCCTGTGTATTGGAACAACATGAAAAATAAAATGAGAAAAAAGGCAAATTGGATATAATTTCACACAATACCCCAAAAATGGTACAGACAACATTGCTGGCATCTTTCCAAAATTGTTTGTAAACAACTTTGTTTCAAGCATGTGATACTCGTTCAAACTCACCTGTGGCAAGTAACAGGTGTGGGCAATATGAAAATCATACCTGAAGCCAGATAAAAAGCGGAGAAGTTGACTCAATCTTTGCATTGTGCGTCTGAGTGTGCCACACTAAGCATAGACGTGGATGGCATAGAAATTGTAGCGCCCGCGTCCCTGCCTGCTGCCAGACAGGGACGTCGCTCTCCTCACCTGCGCTCAGCGTCCTCAGTGCTCCCAGCCTCCTCTGCGCCTCTGGCATCCTCGGCGTCCTCCTTCCGCCCTGCTGGTCCCGCGCGCTCCTTCCCTGCTGCTGGCCTTAGGGCGCGCGCCCGCACCCTCCCCCGCTCTTAAAGGAGCCGCGCGCATTTTCCAAATCAGTCTCCAGCCAATGCTGGTGGACTCCACCCTATATTAAGGGCTTCCTCCTTAATGGAGGTGCCCGAGCAATGTTGTTTCTGTGCAGTCTAACTCTGCTTCAGTCATCAGCCCCTGTTTCCAGTTGCCTGCCTGTTACCTGTCTGTTTGCCTGTCGGCCATCTGACTGCAGCTCTATCCAGAGGTTCGGACATCTTCAGCAGAGATCCCCGGCTGTTGCCTGCTCACCTGGGAGCGATCATCTGCCATCCGACTGCAGCTCTATCCAGAGGTTCGGACATCATCTGCGGAGATCCCCGGCTATTGCAGAGACTCTTGCCTGCTCACCTGGGAGCGATCATCTGCCATCCGACTGCAGCTCTATCTAGAGGTTCGGACATCATCAGCAGAGATCCCCGGCTATTCCAGAGACTCTTGCCTGCTCACCTGGGAGCGATCATCTGCCATCCGACTGCAGCTCTATCTAGAGGTTCGGACATCATCAGCAGAGATCCCCGGCTATTCCAGAGACTCTTGCCTGCTCACCTGGGAGCGATCATCTGCCATCCGACTGCAGCCTACCAGGAGGCTCCACCAGCTCAGGTCGTATATGCCTGTTTGTCTAGAGACTGCCTTGGTCACTTACCGTGACAAACCTGCCTGTCCAGAAACTGCCCTGGTCACTTGCCGTGACAACCTGCCTGCCCAGAGACTACCCTGGTCACTTGCCGTGACAAACCTGCCTGCCAGATGCTGGCATGCCGGACAACCTGCTGCAGAGACTGCCTGGTCACTTGCCGTGACAACCTGCCTGTCCAGAGACTGCCCTGGTCACTTGCCGTGACAACCTGCCTGTCCAGAGACTGCCCTGGTCACTTGCCGTGACAACCTGCCTGTCCAGAGACTGCCCAGGTCACTTGCCGTGACAACCTGCCTGTCCAGAGACTGCCCAGGTCACTTGCCGTGACAACCTGCCTGTCCAGAGACTGCCCTGGTCACTTGCTGTGACAACCTGCCTGTCCAGAGACTGCCTGGCTAATTGCCGTGATTCCCTGTCCTATTCCCGGATGCCACCCGCTCTCTTGCAAGTAAATTGTCTTGTATAATAAAGCTTAGTGGTTCCACCAACCAGACCCGTTTCCGTCAGTGGTTCCACCTACCAGACCTGTTACAGTTTGCTCGGGCCACAAGAATCTGGCATACCTCCAGCATGCCCAGAGACTTAACCCTCGCCAAGCCCGGTGGTCCTTTTTTTTGCCCGCTTCGATTTTCTTTTGCATTTTCGCCCAGCTGACAAAAACATCAAGGCGGATGCCTTGTCTCGGTCTTTCCTGGTGTCGGATCTCGAGGAGGAACCTAAGCATATCATCGATCCCGCCAGAGTGATGCAGGTGGCTCCCGTGAGTTTAAATCGTCTCCCTCCTGGTAAGACGTTCGTATCAGAAACTGATCGGAAGAGAATCCTACATTGGGGTCATTCATCTAAACTCGCTGGCCACGCTGGTCAAAAAAAGACCCTCCAACTCATTACCCGGCATTATTGGTGGCCTACCCTGCACAAAGACGTAATAGACTTTGTTTCTGCCTGTGTTTCCTGTGCCCGCAACAAAGTTCCGAGACACCTGCCTACCGGCCGTCTTCTTCCGCTTCCTGTACCCGCTGCCCCCTGGCAGCATAAGCCATGGACTTCATTACTGATCTTCCCGTCTCTGCTGGTTGTACAGTCATTTGGGTGGTCACTGACCGCTTTTCCAAGATGGCTCACTTCATTCCTCTGCCAGGTCTTCCGTCTGCACCCGAGTTGGCTAAAGACTTTATCCGCCACATCTTCCGTCTTCATGGTCTGCCTCGTCACATTGTGTCGGATCGTGGGGTTCAGTTCACCTCACGTTTCTGGAGAGCCACTTGTAAGTTGCTAGACGTCACCCTGGATTTTTCCTCCGCTTACCACCCACAGTCCAATGGACAAGTTGAACGAATAAATCAGAATTTGACCAGTTATCTTCGACACTTCGTTAATGCCCACCATTCTGACTGGGTGGAGCTCCTGCCTTGGGCCGAATTCTCCTACAATAATCATGAGAGCGAATCTTCCACCAAGTCTCCGTTTTTTGTAGTCTTCGGTCAGCACCCTCGGATCCCTGTCCCTGTTTCCATCTCTGTGGACAATCCAGCTGCGGAATCTCTGGTTAGAGAATTCTCCTCCATCTGGGAGAGTACCCGGTCCGCACTCATTCAGTCATCCGAGCGCATGAAAAGACATGCTGACAAAAAACGTCTGGATCCTCCTCAATTCCGTCCTGGGGACAAAGTCTGGCTTTCGTCCAAATATGTTCGACTCAAAATTCCGTCCTACAAGTTAGGTCCTCGGTTCATCGGTCCTTTTGAGATCATCAGTCAGATCAACCCGGTGTCCTATAAATTGAAACTCCCGGCCAATTTGCGAATTCCTAATTCTTTTCATGTATCTCTCCTCAAACCTGTGGTTCTTAACTCTTTTTTTAAGTCTACAGGTACACCTCCTGCTCCAGTGTCTGCTGATGATGAATTTGAGGTAGAGAACATTCTGGCCACAAAAAGGGTAGGAAAAAAGACTTATTTTTTGGTGGATTGGAAGGGGTTTGGTCCTGAGGAGAGAACCTGGGAACCTCGGGAGAACATCCATGCCCCTCTCATCCTAGCTAAAATTTTTTCTGGCCTAAAGAGGGGGGGCCTAGAGGGGGGGGTACTGTAGCGCCCGCGTCCCTGCCTGCTGCCAGACAGGGACGTCGCTCTCCTCACCTGCGCTCAGCGTCCTCAGTGCTCCCAGCCTCCTCTGCGCCTCTGGCATCCTCGGCGTCCTCCTTCCGCCCTGCTGGTCCCGCGCGCTCCTTCCCTGCTGCTGGCCTTAGGGCGCGCGCGCCCGCACCCTCCCCCGCTCTTAAAGGAGCCGCGCACATTTTCCAAATCAGTCTCCAGCCAATGCTGGTGGACTCCACCCTATATTAAGGGCTTCCTCCTTAATGGAGGTGCCCGAGCAATGTTGTTTCTGTGCAGTCTAACTCTGCTTCAGTCATCAGCTCCTGTTTCCAGTTGCCTGCCTGTTACCTGTCTGTTTGCCTGTCGGCCATCTGACTGCAGCTCTATCCAGAGGTTCGGACATCTTCAGCAGAGATCCCCTACTGTTGCCTGCTCACCTGGGAGCGATCATCTGCCATCCGACTGCAGCTCTATCCAGAGGTTCGGACATCATCTGCGGAGATCCCCGGCTATTGCAGAGACTCTTGCCTGCTCACCTGGGAGCATCATCTGCCATCCGACTGCAGCTCTATCTAGAGGTTCGGACATCATCAGCAGAGATCCCCGGCTATTCCAGAGACTCTTGCCTGCTCACCTGGGAGCGATCATCTGCCATCCGACTGCAGCCTACCAGGAGGCTCCACCAGCTCAGGTCGTATATGCCTGTTTGTCTAGAGACTGCCTTGGTCACTTACCGTGACAAACCTGCCTGTCCAGAAACTGCCCTGGTCACTTGCCGTGACAACCTGCCTGCCCAGAGACTACCCTGGTCACTTGCCGTGACAAACTGCCTGCCCAGAGACTGCCCTGGTCACTTGCCGTGACAACCTGCCTGTCCAGAGACTGCCCTGGTCACTTGCCGTGACAACCTGCCTGTCCAGAGACTGCCCTGGTCACTTGCCGTGACAACCTGCCTGTCCAGAGACTGCCCTGGTCACTTGCCGTGACAACCTGCCTGTCCAGAGACTGCCCAGGTCACTTGCCGTGACAACCTGCCTGTCCAGAGACTGCCCAGGTCACTTGCCGTGACAACCTGCCTGTCCAGAGACTTCCTTGGTCACTTGCTGTGACAACCTGCCTGTCCAGAGACTGCCTGGCTAATTGCCGTGATTCCCTGTCCTATTCCCGGATGCCACCCGCTCTCTTGCAAGTAAATTGTCTTGTATAATAAAGCTTAGTGGTTCCACCAACCAGACCCGTTTCCGTCAGTGGTTCCACCTACCAGACCTGTTACAGAAATATTGATGAAAGGTTGCAACGCAGGATAGTCCAGGTGGTGGATAAGCAGCCCCAATTAAGTTCCAAAGAAATTCAAACTGTCCTACAGGCTCAGGGTGCATAAGTGTCAGCGCAAACTATCCGTTGACATTTGAATGCAATGAAACCTGTAATGCTGCTGCCGGTGCGCATGCATAGTGTCCCCTTCATCCTCTGTGCAGAGATGCTGGCTGACTCACTGCACCAGTCCCGTGACATTGTCTCCTGGTGTGTCCCTCCTGCTGTTAATGCTTTCGGTGTGTGCGTACCGCAATCCGGCAGCGCACCTAGTATGCACGTGCATGCGCCTTCCCATTCTTAAAGGGGCAGCAGCCAGTGCCTGAATCTTGTCTCCTTGTCCTCGAGTGACCAGTGTCAGAACCACATCCCCTGGTCCCAGAGCACCTGGTGCCTGAATCTAGTCCCCAGGTCCCGGGGCGGCCAGTTCCTGAACATTTTCCTCTTGTGCCGGAGTGGTCAGTCCTGTTCCCGAAGTCCCCCCCGGTCCTTGTGCAGCCAGCGCATAAACTCTATTCCCCGTTCCATGAGTGGCCTATCACTGATGCTGAATCCTAAACTGGTGTGTCTGATCTAAGCCCTAAAATAGTGTCAGCATACCTGACCCCTGGGGTCAGCAGCTGCAGTACCGGGTGTTATGAATGTGCTAGAGATGGTTTCTGAGCAGAGGCTCCCTCTGGTGGTTACAGACAGTACTGAACCTTTCAGCGAGGAGTGGCAATCTGGAATCACGGACTGGTCTGATATAAGGGAGATTCCCTTCCATGATGGTTGCCGGTGATCAATTGTTCTTGTCTCAATTGTGGTTCCTGGTTCATTTGGAAGTTTGCTGGAGTCTTGCCTGCATCTCCTGCTTTCAGATAAGATATATATATTTTTTTTTTTTGTGCTTGCTTTTTGCATTGTTTTCTGCACTTTTGTGGAGGTCAGCCACGTCCCCTCCTGGGGCCTGAGCTCCTCACAGTTTTTCTGCAGCCACTGTTATTTGCTCATTTGCTTTTTCCTGTTTTTTCAGCGGCTACGGCTTGGTTTTTGTTCACACTGAGATCTGATTTAGTGGGAGGCGAGATCGTGTGATCTCAGTATTTTTGTAATCAGAATTGTTGGATTTTTGTAGGGTTTTCTGGGTTGCAGAAAGAAATCTCTCCTGTCCTATCCTATTTAGTCAGCTTGTGGCCCCAGCGTTTGCTCAGTCTATTTTCTGCCTTTGTTTGTATTTTCATCTTGTCTAACCGCCATTATATATTTGGGGGCTTCCTATTTTCTTTGGGGATCTGCTCCGGGGCAGATAGCTTTCATCTTTCTGCCTTTAGGTGTAGTTATCTCTCAGGCTGTGACAAGGCGTCTAGGATCAACGTAGGAATGCTCCACGGCTACCTCTAGTTGTGTCGTTAGTTTAGGAATCTGCAACCCATCAGTTACCAACATCTCAGGTGTTCGGCTGCCCTGCTGTTGTTCCTGTCCTCCTCAGCTACCGAAACATAACAACCGGGTTCTGACCAGGAGTGGTACTTTGCGGCTGCCTGTCACACAATCCTGACCTCACCACTAGAGGCTCCAGTGAACCCCAAGGTAGCCGCTTAGTTATGCCTCTTCCTGTGGCACAGTGGGTCCACAAACTCAGGTGCATAACAGTCTGCTCGGCCCAGCCATGACCGCAACAAAACGCTATGGCAGGAGACCCAGGCAGACCCGGTTGCTGACACAAAAACATAAAAAAGCTAAGCTTCCAAAATGTATGTAAGCCAAAATCCTTCTGGGAAAGTGTCTTGTGGACAGATTAGACCAAGATAGAGCTTTTGGTAAAGAACATCATTCTACTGTTTACCAAAAACAGAATGAGGCCTACAAAGAAAAGAACACAGTGCCTACAGTCAAATTTGGTGGAGGTTCAAATATGTTTTGGGGTTGCATTTGCTGCCTCTGGCACTGGGTGCCTTGACTGTGTGCAAGACATCATGCAATCTGAAGATTATCCAAGGAGTTTGGTCATAATGTAGTTCTCAGTATCAGAAAGCTGAGTTTACATCCTAGTTCATGGGTCTTTCAGAAGGACAATGACCCCAAACATACTTCAAGAAGCACCAAGAAATGGATGGAAACAAAGTGCTGATGAGTTCTGAAGTGGCAAGCAAATAGTCCGGATCTAAATCCCATTGAACACCTGTGGAGAGATCTTAAAATTGCTGTTGGGAGAATGCACCTACAAAGATCACAGCGGGTGGTACCCGTGACCTTCCTGGCCTGTGACATCAGGCATTTGTGGGATTAAGAAAGTCCTGACAAATTAAATATCCCTGACAGCCCCCTTCCTAATTTCCTATTCTTTTGCATGATTGTGATAATTAAGTGTTTCAGGTCGCCCCAAAAAAATTAATATTACACAAAGATAACACAAGCAAACACAAAATGCAGTTTTTAAATGAGGGTTGTCTTATTAAGGAAGAGAAATCCAAACCTACAGGGCCCTGTGTAAAAAAGTGATTACCCCCCCTTAAAACATAAATTAACTGTGGTTTATCACATCTTTGGGAAGCGGGGTTAAAATTCACTAGACACACCCAGGCCTGATTACTGCCACACCTGTTCTCAATCAAGAAATCACTTAAATAGGACCTGCATGACAAAGTGAAGTAGACCAAAAAGATCCTCAAAAGCTAGACATGCCACGATCCACAGAATTCTAGAACAAATGTGAAACGAAGTAATTGACATCTAATGATCTGGAAAAGGTTATAAAGCCATTTCTAAAGCTTTGGGACTCCAGTGAACCACAGTTACAGCCATTATCCACAAATGGCAACAGTGTTGAACCTTCTCAGGAATGGCCGGCGGACCAAAATTACCCCAAAAGCGCTGTAACGACTCATCTAAGAGGTCACAAAAGATCCCACAACAACATCCAAAGAACTGCAGGCCTCACTTGCCTTAGTTAAGGTAAGTGTTCATGACTCCACCATAAGAAAGAGACTGCATGCAGAGTTCCAAAACGAAAAACACTTCTGAGCAATAAAAACATAAAGGCTCATCTCAGTTTTGCCGGAAAACAACTTGATGATTTCCAAGACTTTTTTGAAGCTGTATGTCCCATTACATCTGGTGAAGAAGTAACACAGCATTTCAGAAAAGGAACATCATAACAACAGTAAAATATGGTGAGGTAGTGTGATGGTCTGGGGCTGTTTTGCTGCTTCAGGACCTGGAAGACTAGCTGTGTTAAATGGAACCATGAGTTCTGCTATCTACCAAAAAAATCTGAAGGAGAATGTCTGGCCATCTGTTCATGACCTCAAGCTGAAGGGCACTTGGGTTACGCAGCAGGACAATGATCCAAAACACATCAGTAAGTCCAGCTCTGAATGGCTTAAGAAAAACAAAATTAAGACCTTGGTGTGGCCTAGTCAAAGTCCTGACCTTAATCTGATTGAGATTCTGTGGCATGACCTTAAAATGGCTGTTCATGCTTGGAAACCCTCCATTGTGTTTTAATTACAACAATTCTGCAAAGAAAGAGTGTGCCAAAATTCCTCCAGAGCATTGTAAAAGACTCATTGGCAGTTATCACAAATGCTTGATTGCAGTTGTTGCTCCTAAGGGTTGTCCAACCAGTTGTTAGGTTTATGGGGCAATCATTTTTTTTTTTACACAGGGCTCTATAGGTTTGGATTTCTATTTCCCTTAATAATAAAGAGCTTCATTTAAAAACTGCATTTTGTGTTTACTTATGTTATCTTTGTCTAATATTTACATTTGTTTGGTGATCTGAAACATTTAAGTGTGACAAACATGCAAAAGAATAGGAAACGGGGCAAACACATTTTTACACAACTGTATATACATATATGTACAGTATATACTCGTAATCCACATAAAAGCTATGATTTGAACTGGGAAACAAATAGATAGAGATAGATAAAGAAATAGATAGACAGACAGATATATAGATTAATGAGAACCTAACGGTGCTGTATTATAGCAGTCCCGTCTATGTTTTACACAGAAACAATGGGGCGTACATACTTTAAAATGCCGGTTGGGGACCTTGCATCTTGGATGACTAGTCTGAGGCAGGTCCCTGGCAGCTTCCTCCCTCCTCATTGCCCATGACCAACAAAACTGCCCCAATGCACACACATAGGGAGAAACCTGTCAGTCTGAGGGTGCAGGATTAGGAATAGCTGCCGGACTGGCCCCAGACTAGACATTTGAGACACATAGTTCCTGGCTCATTTTTTAATGTATATTTTAATTTCTGAAATGCTGCAGCGTTTCAGTGTAGAGCATTTACATCAGCAATAACAGAGTCAGTGTCTGATTCATGTTGAACAGGGTTTTACTGTAAACATTAATAAAGATTTTTGGATTCATTATTACCTTATGTTTTTCTAAAAATTCTGGAGTGAGCGTCCATGGGGCATCAGTGATCACCTCATCCACATACCTACAATGGCGCAGAGCCTCGTAGCGTTCATTCTCATTCATTACTGTGAAACCTTTGTACTTGTGAGTTAGCTCATCACTGCAAACTGACAAACACCATTAGAACCTGTGCCTGCAGACATTTCTACTTAGTACGGCAATGAAATACAGACATTATACAATAAAAACACCTTTAGTAAGAATTAAATACTAATACAAAGGACAATCTTTGCTTGGGCTGACACAGTATAACAAAACATGGCTGTCTACACAACTGGTTAAATAGCCTGCAGACCTCTTTGGGGTTTTCTTTAGAGGCTATGTACACCTTCATATATAATTGTTTTATATTGATTATTTGTTTCATAAATGAAAGTTAAGCAACTTTCTGAATTGTCTTAATTAAAATGATTGTAAGATTGTAACTGAATGGGAGGAGACAGATTAGATATTAGAAAAAACTTTTTGACAGTTAGGACCCCGTCTCACAGCGACAACGATCAGGATCGCTGGTGTGTCGCTACATGATCGCTGCTGAGCTGCCAAACAGGCGCTCAGGCAGCGATCAGGACAGCGACACTGCGGGTAACATCGCCTAGTTACCCGCAGTGTACATTGGATACCAGCGCGCTGATGCAGGGAGCTGATAACCAAGGTACACATCGGGTTTCCAGGCGCTGCGCGGTGCTTGGAAACCTGATGTGTACCTTGTTTACCAGCTCCCTGCATCAGCGCGCTGGTATCCAACGTACACATCGGGTTTCCAAGCACAGCCCCGCACCTGGAAACCCGAAGTGTACCTTGGTTACCAGCTGATCGCTGGTCTCCTGCCTGTCACACGCAGCGATGCGTGCTGGCCAGCGGGAGACCAGCGATAAAAAAAAAGTCCAGGCATTTCTGACACGACCAGCGATTCACAGCAGGGGCCTGATCGCTGGTACGTGTCAGACATAGCGAGATCGCTGCTGAGATCGCTCTTTAGCAGCGATCTCGGTAGCGATCTCGCTATGTGAGACGGGGCCTTTAGAATGATCAATGAGTGGAACAGGCTGCCACGAGAGGTGGTGAGTTCTCCTTCAATGGAAGTCTTCAAACAGAGGCTGGACAGACATCTGTCTGGGATGATTTAGAGAATCCTGCTTTGAGAGGGGGTTGGACCAGATGGCCCAGGAGGTCCCTTCCAACTCTACCATTCTATGATTCTATGATTCTTTATTAAACTAAATGAACTTGCACAAATATTACAAATCTGTCTGCTTATGATGACTCTCTGCTTCTCCCTCACTTCCCTTAGGCTAGGTTCACATTTGCGCTTATGTGCACAGCGTATTATCTACATACACAAACGCATACAAAAAAGCATGCATGATTATGCAGTAGTTTTTTATCCGCATCATCTTACGCATGACGTAAAAAAACACTGCGTGTGCATGCGTTTGTATGCGTTTGTATGCATTTTGCATGCGTTTGCATTGTTTATGCGCATTCATTCTATATGACAGACACCAAAAGGGCGTCTCATGAAGAACGCACGTGTATCGAACACATCCGTACGCATGTCCTAGCGTATCAATGAGTTCCCATAGACAGTAATGCGTTGTTTAGACGCATTCATCCGCATGCGCATGACTGCGCATATTTGATGGATTTTTGACGCTTCAAAAAATGCGACATGTTACGTTCGACGGATACCGCTGCACACCGCGAAATGATGCATGCATACACATGTCTCTGCGTACACCATGTTAAAGATATGTAAGCATGACGCATGCGGATCTATGCGGATGAAGCGCTGAGCACACAGACGCAAATGTAAAACTAACCTTAGTGCAGTGGTGGCAAACCAATGGCACATGTGCCAGAGAGGGCACGGAGAGCCCTCCCTGTGGGCACGCACGCCATTGCCTCACAATTAGCACCTGCAGGGGGAGCTCTGTTGGTTGGGGTAGCAGAACAGTCCTGCTGTGCAGCGAGCAGTGGGCATTGCTAGGCACTTTCAGGCTAAGTGCACACGTTCAGGAATGTTTGCAGAAAATTCCTGAGCAAAAACTGACTTTTTCAGCGGTAAAAACGCATGCGTTTTTATCTCGTTTTTGCGCGGATTTTGCGGTTTTTACTGCAAATTTTTCCTGAACATTCTAGCTCAATAATATAGCGGGGAAAACGCTAGTTTTCCGCGAAATTAATGAACATGCTGCTTTTTTTTCCGCGATGCGTTTTTTTCGCGGAAAAAAATGCACCATGTGCACGAGAATAGCAGAATTCATTCTAAATAATAGGATGCTGAATTCATGCGTTTTTTAAGCGTTTTTGCCGCGAAAAAACGTGAAAAAACGGGAATAATCCTGAACGTGTGCACTTAGCCTGAGAATAAGAAGTGCAGTGCCCTGAATCTTTTGGTCTGCATGTTTCTATTTTAAATAAAGTTTATTTTGCTGTAACGTACAGTGTCTGTGTCTCAGCATACGCAGGAACGCAAGCAGCATTACCTTCTTTAGCCCAGTGTGGTGCAGAACTAGATTCCCTGTCTGCTTGGTTCCTCCTCCCAGTTAGTACAGCCTCCCGCTTTCAGCCTACCTGCTCTCTGATATGCCTGCTTGCTCTCTGTTGCCCCTGCCTTCTCTCTGTTGCCCCACCTGTTGCCTGTTGCCCCTACCTGTTCTGTTTCCACTGCCTACTGTTTCCCATGCCTGCTTTCTTACCCCTGCCTGCTCTTTGTTGCCCCTGCCTGCTCTCTGTTGTTCCTGCCTGCTCTCTTAGCTCTGCCTACTGTTTCACCTGCCTGCTTTTCCCCTGCCTGCTCTCTCTGGCCCCTACCCGCTCTCTCTTACCTCTGCCTGCTCTCTGCTGCCCCGCCTGCTTTCTGTATGAGTTGTTTTTTATAAACTAAAACTTCAGTATTAAGATTAAATTGCGGTGTTGGCACTTTGCAATAAATAAGTGGGTTTTAGGTTGCAGTTTGGCCACTCAGTCTCTAAAAAGTTCGCCATAACTGCCTTAGTGTAATGATAGCAGGAGTACACAGAGCAGCACTGGAGAGAGGAGAGAGTATCTCACAGGGCTCAGAAGACAGACTGTGGGAATGGAGGAAAGCACACAGAGAGAATAATACAGTGGAGTTGTACTGATACATGAAAGCAAGTGAAAAGAGCAGCACATTGGATACACACAGAGCTTACAACCAGCATGTATTACAGGGAGTGTCACTCCGACAACAGAACTTCTGGTACTTAGATCATGTCAGGGTGTCTTTGAAGGAAAGAAGGGGGACAGATTGCAGACTAAAACTTAGTGTAATTTTATCAACTAAATTTAACTAAAAACATATTTAGGGCAGCACGGTGGCTCAGTGGTTAGCACTGTAGCCTTGCAGCGCTGGTAGTCCTAGGTTCAAATCCCACCAAGGACAACATCTGCAAGGAGTTTGTATGTTCTCCCCGTGTTTGCGTGGGTTTCCTCCCACATTCCAAAAACATACAGATAGGGAATCTAGATTGTGAGCCCCTTCGGGGACAGCGACGATAATGTGTGCAAACTGTAAAGCGCTGCAGAATATGTTAGCGCTATATAAAAATAAGGATTATTATATTTAGGAATATTTTTTGTCCACAGCCTTATAGATAGGTGAATGAAAAATAGAAATAAAAAAAGAGACTAAAAACACTAAGGAAAATAATATCCATTTTTATCTACATTGACTAGCAAGACAATATTTTTGCCAATCCTTCATTTACCTCCAACCAGCAGGTAACTGTTTGGGAACAGGTTCTTGGCTTGCATAAGAGCTCTTGCATGGCCCGAGTGGAAAAGATCAAATATTCCATCTGCATACACCCTGACAGGTCGGTCAACTGGAAAAGACAAAGAAAAGACGTCACCATGTCTCTCAGGATCTGTGTGACTTTTTTTTTTGAGTGTCTGCGTCCTTGTTGCAAATTTATGCAGAAAGCATAAAAACTATCACTAACAGAAAGCTTTTCTCTGTCTCATCTTTTCTATTTAAGACAATACAATTCATTTATATTCAGAATTCCAGCTGAGTTACCTGGAAGATACGTAACAAGTAAAGGCCCCGTCACACTAAGCGAGATCGCTAGCGAGATCGCTGAAGCGTCACCGATTTTGTGATGCAACAGCGACCTAGCCTGCGATCTCGCTTAGTGTGACACGCAGCGATGACCAGCCCCCCTGCTGGATATCGCTGATCATCGTTGAATGTCCTGGACCATTTTTTCATCGTTGGTCTCCCGCTGGCCAGCGCACATCGCTGCTTGTGACAGCGGGAGACCAACGATCAGCGAGCTGGTATCCAATGTACACATCGGGTAACTAAGGGCTGCGCGGCGCCTAGTTACCCGATATGTACCCTGGATACCGGCTCCCAGCTTCTGCTGTAGAGCGCTGAGAGCCGGTATCTAGGGTACATATCGGGTAACTAGGCGCCGCGCAGCGCTTAGTTACCCGATGTGTACATTGGATACCAGCGTGCTCGCTGGTCCTGATCTCTGGTGAGTCTGCCCATGTGACAGCTCACCAGCGATCAGCTAACGATGTCCCAGCGATCCCATCCACGTCGGATCGTTGTTGGGATCGCTGGGACATTGAAGAGTGTGATGGGACCCTAAGATTAGGAACATTTTGGTAGTAGGTGTATTCTACAAAGTGATTGATCAATTGATAAATCCATACAAAGTGACTTTGGTTGTACAACTATTCAGCCCTAGTCAGTATTTAGTAGAAGCGCATTTTGCAGGTATTATGACCTTTGCTTTATAGAGATGGGTCTTGATCGGCTTTATACAAGTGAACACAGTAATTTGTTCCACCTTATTCTTTGAAAAACTCTTGAAGCACTGTCAAGCTACAGGGTGACATTGTAGTTGTAGTAAAATGTCTGTTTTTATATAATTTCTATTTTCATAAACCTTGTGGAGCATGCTTTAAAAAGTACACGCAGAGCATTAACCTGCCACTTTGGTTGAGCCCTAGAGGGTCTCTTTTTGCAGGTTAGAAGCCTGTTTGTGTTACTACTAACATTCGATAAGACTCATCATAACTGATGTGTAATATCTAGAATTGCTGCAAATCAATTTGTAGGACCCGGTCCAGTGATCTATTGTTGCTGGATGTGAACCCTCACGTAGGACGAAGCTGGCACTACTGCTGTGCAGGTGGTCGTGCTTGAGGAAAGAATAGTGATTCTGTAATATATTTGACGAAAGCCTAAGCACTGATGGAGATAAGCATAGTGAGTGTTTGTCGTTGATAACATTTAAAATTTTATTTAGATCTGGCACCAAGAAACAGTTAGAAAATGTCCAACATTTTGACCAACATGTGGTGTTTTTCAAGGACGTCTAGGTCAATTATCGCCGACTATATGTAGGTTAGGGTATAGGTGAGTAGCCTACCATTAAATATCAACTACAGTCATGGCCAAAAGTTTTGAGAATGACACAAATATTAATTTTTACAAATTCTATGCTTCACTTTTTCTAATGGCAATTTGCATACTCCAGAATGTTATAAAGAGTGATCAGCTTAAAAGCAATTACTTGCAAAGTCAATATTTGGCTAGAAAATGAACTTTATCCCCCAAAACACATTTCAACATCATTGCAGCCCTGCCTTAAAAGGACCAGCTAACCTCTTTTCAGTGATTGCTCCATTAACACAGGTGTGGGTGTTGATGAGGACATGGCTGGAGATCAATCTGTCATGATTAAGTAAGAATGACACCACTGGACACTTTAAAAGGAGGTTGGTGCTTGGCATCATTGTTTCTCTCCTGTTAACCATGGTTATCTCTAAAGAAACAGGTGCAGTCATCGTTGCAATGCACAAAAATGGCCTAACAGGGAAGAGTATCGCAGCTAGAAAGATTGCACCTCAGTCAACAATCTATCGCATCATCAAGAACTTCAAGGAGAGAGGTTCCATTGTTGCCAAAAAGGCTCCAGGGCGCCCAAGAAAGACCAGCAAGCGCCAGGACCGTCTCTTAAAAGTGTTTCAGCTGCGGGATCGGGCTACCAGCAGTGCAGAGCTTGCTCAGGAATGGCAGCAGGCAGGTGTGAGTGCATCTGCACGCACTGTGAGGCGGAGACTCTTAGAGCAAGGCCTGGTCTCAAGGAGGGCAGCAAAGAAGCCACTTCTCTCCAGAAAAAACATCATGGACAGACTGATATTCTGCAAAAGGTACAGGCAGTGGACTGCTGAGGACTGGGGTAAAGTTATTTTCTCTGATGAATCCCCTTTTCGATTGTTTGGGACATCGGGAAAACGCCTCATTCGGAGAAGACAAGGTGAGCGCTACCACCAGTCTTGTCTCATGCCAACTGTTAAGCATCCTGAAACCATTCATGTGTGGGGTTGCTTCTCAGTCAAGGGAATCGGCTCTCTCACAGTCTTGCCTAAAAACACAGCCATGAATAAAGAATGGTACCAGAATGTCCTCCAAGAGCAACTTCTCCCATCCCTCCAAGAGCAGTTTGGCGATCAACAATGCCTTTTCCAGCATGATGGAGCACCTTGCCATAAAGCACAGGTGATAACTAAATGGCTCAGGGAACAAAACATAGAGATTTTGGGTCCATGGCCTGGAAACTCCCCAGATCTTAATCCCATTGAGAACTTGTGGTCAATCATCAAGAGACGGGTGGACAAACAAAAACCTACAAATTCTGACAAAATGAAAGCATTGATTGTGCAAGAATGGACTGCTTTCAGTCAGGATTTGGTCCAGAAGTTGGTTGAGAGCATGCCAGGGAGAATTGCAGAGGTCCTGAAGAAGAAGGGTCAACACTGCAAATATTGACTTGCTGCATTAACTCATTCTAACTGTCAATATAAGCTTTTGTTACTCATATGTTTGCAATTATTATATTTCTGTCTGTGATAAAAACATCTGTCAAACACACATAAAAACCAGAGGGCAGCAGATCATGTGAAAATATAATATTTGTGTCATTCTCAAAACTTTTGGCCATGACTGTATGACAAAGACTCACTATCCTTATCTCCAGCAGTGCCAAGGTTTTTTGTCCAATAATGGGATAGGTGTTATGATTTGGTAGCTGAGGAGAGCAGGCAAAACGGCAATACACCAGAGAGGTTGGAATCTACTGGATTGCAGTACCCTGACTAACCACCACAACTAAAGGCAGCCGTGGAGCGTTCCTACGTTGGTCCTAGACGCCTCGTCACAGCCTGAGAGGTTAACTACACCTAAAGATAGAAAGAGGAAAGCTATCTGCCCCGGAGCAGATCCCCAAAGAACATAGGAAGCCCCCAAACATGTAATGGCGGTTAGACAAGAGGGAATACAGACACAGACAGAAAACAGCATGAGCAAACGCTGGGGCCCAATCTACCCAGACAGAAAAGGACAGGAAGGACACTCACTGCAATCCAAAAAACCAAAAAAAATACCAACTCTATCAATTGCAAAAACACCTGAGATCACACGACCTCCACCACCCAAACCAGTTCTCTGGTGTCACAAAACTAAGCCGCAGCCACGGAAAAAACTGGAAAAGGCAAATGAACAAACAACAGTGGCTCAGATAAACTGAGAGGAGCACAAGCCCCCGGAGGGGACCTGGCTGACCTCCACAGAAGTGCAGGGAACAATGCAAAAAGCAAGAACAAAAACAAAAGCAGAAAATATTTTATCTGATAGCAGAAGATGCAGGCAAGACTCAGCAAGCTTCCAAGTGAACCAGGAACCACAGTTGAGACAAGAACAATTGATCACCGGCAACCATGATGGGAGGGAACCTCCCTTAAATAAGACCAGTCTGTAACTCCTGATTGCCAATCCTCATTGAATGGTTCAGTACTGTTTGTAACCACCAGAGGGAGCTTCTGCTCAGAATTCATTTCTAACACATTCACAACAGTACCCCCCCCTTGAGGAGGGGTCACCGAACCCTCATTTGGGCAACCAGGTCGGTCAGGATGAGCTCTGTGATACGCACGGATCAGTCTCCTAGCATGGATGTCCGAAGCAAACACCCAAGAATTTTCCTCCTGACCATAACCTCTCCACTTAACCAAATACTGGAGTTTCCGTCTAGAAAAACGAGAATCCAATATTTTCTCAACCACATACTCCAGATTGCCCTCAACCATAACAGGGTCAGGAGGCGCAGTCATAGGAACCACTGGCTCGACAAACCTCTTCAATAAGGACTTGTGGAACACGTTATGGATCTTAAATGTCCCTGGAAGAAGTAAACGAAAGGAAACAGGATTAAGAATCTCCAAGATCTTATAAGGTCCAATGAACCTAGGCTTAAACTTAGGAGATGCAACTCTCATAGGGATATTTCTTGAGGACAACCAGACCAAGTCCCCCACTTCAAACCGAGGACCATCAGTCCTATGCCGGTTGGCAAACCGCTGGGCCCTCTCCTGAGAGAGGGACAACCTCTCCACATACCTGGTCCCAAATATGCTGCATACGCTCCACAACAGAGTCAACACCTGGACAGACAGAAGCCTCCTTCTGTCCCAAAGAAAATCGAGGGTGAAACCCAAAATTGCAGAAAAATGGAGACATCAAAGTGGCAGAGCTAGCCCTATTATTAAGAGCAAACTCAGCCAAAGGCAAAAAAGAGACCCAGTCATCTTGATCAGCAGACACAAAGCATCTCAGATAAGTCTCCAATGTCTGGTTTGTTCTCTCAGTTTGTCCATTGGTCTGAGGATGAAAAGCCGAGGAGAAAGACAATTGAACACCAAGTTTAGACTCCTCTGTCAGACACAATGTTCTCAGGAATGCCGTGTAACCGAACCACGTGCTGAAGGAACAAAGGCACCAATTCGGAGGAGGAAGGCAACAAGATGTATCATTTTGGAAAACCCATCACAAATCACCCAGATAACGGTCATTCTCTGAAAAACAGGGAGGTCGGAAATGAAATCCATAGAGATATGGGTCCATGGTCTCTTGGGCACAGGCAATGTCATCAACAAACCACTAGAGCGAGAGCAAGGCTTGGAGCGAGAGCAAGTCCCGCAGGACTGCACAAATTCCCTGACGTCACGAGACAAAATAGGCCACCAAAAGGACCGACTCACCAAGTCTCTGGTACCAAAAATTCCGGGATGACCGGCCAACGCGGAACAATGAATCTCAGACATCACACTCTTTTTCCACCGGTCTGGGACAAACAATTTCCCAATAGGGCAGCGCTCGTTTTATCCTCCTGACACCCTTCCAGAGCCAGTCTCAAATTGTTATGTTTCGGTAGCTGAGGAGTGCAGGTAAAAAAGGCAATACACCAGAGCAGTTGGAATCTATGGGATTGCAGTACCCTGACTAACCACCACAACTAGAGGCAGCCGTGGAGCGTTCCTACGTTGGTCCTAGACGCCTCGTCACAGCCTGAGAAACTAACTACACCTAAAGATAGAAATAGGAAAGCTATCTGCCCCGGAGCAGAACCCCAAAGATAATAGAAAGCCCCCAAACATGTAATGGCGGTTAGACAAGAGGAAATACAGACACAGGATGAAAATAGTATGAGCAAACGCTGGGGCCCAAACTATCTAAATAGAAAAGGATAGGAAGGGTACTTACTGCAATCCCAGAAAACCCTGAAAAACACCAACTCTACTAATTTCAAAATCACCTGAGATCACACGACCTCTACCACCTAAATTAGCTCTCTGGTGTAACAAAATCAAAACAGCAGCCACTGAAAAAACTGGAAAAAGCAAAAGAACAAAACTCAGTGGCTGAATTAAACTGAGAAGGCAGAAGCCCCCGGAGGGGACCCAGAAGGCCCCCAAAGAAGTGCAGGACAAAATGCAAAAATATAGCACAAACACAAAAGAAGAAAAAGACTTATCTGGAAGCAGGAGATGCAGACACGACACAGCAGGCTACAAGGGAAACTGGAATGAAGGATTCAGACCAGAACAATTGATCACCGGCAACCCTGATGGGAAAATGACTCCCTTATATAAGACCAGTCAGTAACACCTGATTCCCAGTCCTCACAATCTTCACTAGTACCGCTTGTAACCACCAGAGGGAGCCTCTGCTCAGAACTCATCTCAAACCCATTCACAACAGTACCCCCCCCTTGAGGAGGGGTCACCGAACCCTCATTTGAGCAACCAGGTCGGTCAGGATGAGTTCTATGATAAGCACGGATAAGTCTCCTAGCATGGATGTCCGAAGCAAACACCCAAGAATTGTCTTCCTGACCATAACCTCTCCATTTAACCAAATACTGGAGTTTCCGTCTAGAAAAACGAGAATCCAATATTTTCTCAACCACATACTCCAGATTGCCCTCAACCAAAACAGGGTCAGGAGGCACAGCAGCAGGAACCACTGGCTCAACAAACCTCTTCAACAAGGACTTGTGGAACACGTTATGGATCTTAAATGTCCCTGGAAGAAGCAAACGAAAAGAAACAGGATTAATAATCTCCATGATCTTATAAGGTCCAATGAACCTAGGCTTAAATTTAGGAGATGCTACTCTCATAGGAATATTCTTTGAGGACAACCAGACCAAGTCCCCCACTTTAAACCGAGGACCATCAGTCCTATGCCGGTTAGCAAACCGCTGGGCCTTCTCCTGAGAGAGGGACAACCTCTCCACTACCTGGTCCCAAATCTGTTGCATACGCTCCACAACAGAGTCAACCCCTGGACAGACAGAAGCCTCCGTCTGTCCTGAAGAAAATCGAGGGTGAAACCCAGAATTACAGAAAAACGGAGACATCAAAGTGGCAGAGCTAGCCCTATTATTAAGAGCAAACTCAGCCAAAGGCAAAAAAGAGACCCAGTCATCCTGATCAGCAGACACAAAGCATCTAAGATAAGTCTCCAATGTCTGGTTTGTTCTCTCAGTTTGACCATTGGTCTGAGGATGAAATGCCGAGGAGAAAGACAATTGAACACCCAGTTTAGAACAAAAAGTCCTCCAAAATCTGGAAACAAACTGGACTCCTCTGTCAGACACAATGTTCTCAGGAATGCCGTGTAAACGAACCACGTGCTGAAGGAACAACGGCACCAATTCAGAGGAGGAAGGCAACTTAGGTAATGGCACAAGATGTATCATTTTGGAAAACCTATCACAAATTACCCAGATGGTGGTCATTCTCTGAGAAACAGGAAGATCAGAAATGAAATCCATAGAGATATGGGTCCATGGTCTCTTGGGCACAGGCAATGGCATCAATAAACCACTAGAGCGAGAGCAAGGCTTGGAGCGAGAGCAAGTCCCGCAGGACTGCACAAATTCCCTGACATCACGAGACAAGGTAGGCCACCAAAAGGACCGACTAACCAAGTCTCTGGTACCAAAAATTCCGGGATGCCCAGCCAATGCGGAACAATGAATCTCAGACATCACACTCTTTTTCCATTGGTCCGGGACAAACAATTTTCCAACAGGGCAGCGCTCGGGCCTATCCTCCTGACACCCCTCCAGAGCAAGTCTCAAATTGGGCGAGATGGCGGAAAGAACTACACCCTCTTTCAAAATAACAGAAGGATCAGATAACTCAGGAGAGTCCGCAAGGAAACTCCTCGAGAGGGCATCCGCCTTAACATTCTTAGTGCCAGGAAGAAAGGAAACCACAAAATTAAAACGTGTGAAAAACAAGGCCCACCTGGCCTGTCTAGGATTGAGTCGCTTGGCAGATTCCAGATAGACCAGATTCTTATGGTCAGTAAGGACCACCACCTGATGTTTGGCTCCCTCCAGCCAATGTCTCCACTCTTCAAAAGCCCACTTCATGGCCAATAACTCCCGATTACCCACGTCATAATTACGTTCAGTAGGAGAAAATTTTCGAGAGAAAAAGGCACAAGGGTTACTTTTAGAGGTCTCTGGATCTTTTTGGGACAAAACGGCACCTGCCCCAATTTCAGAGGCATCAACCTCCACCTGAAATGGCAGAGAAACATCAGGCTGCCGTAGAACAGGGGCAGAAGTGAATCTCTGCTTAAGTTCCTGAAATGCAGAGACTGCCTCAGGAGGCCAATTCACCACATCAGAACCCTTTCTGGTCAAATCAGTTAATGGTTTAACAATAACCGAGAAATTACCAATAAATTTACGATAAAAATTGGCAAAACCCAAAAATCTCTGAAGAGCCTTTAATGAAGTAGGTTGGACCCAATCACAGATGGCCTGAACCTTGACCGGGTCCATTTCAATAACAGATGGGGACAAAATGAATCCCAGAAATGAGATCCTCTGTACGCCAAAAAGACACTTTGATCCCTTCACATACAGAGCATTCTCTCTCAAAATCTGGAACACAGTTCGAACATGTTTCACATGAGAGTCCCAGTCATTAGAAAAAATCAAGATATCATCCAAATAAACAATCAGAAATTTGTCCACAAAATCCCTGAAAATGTCATTCATGAAGGACTGGAAGACGGAAGGAGCATTAGTGAGCCCAAAGGGCATCACTAGGTACTCAAAATGCCCTTCAGGGGTATTGAATGCCGTCTTCCATTCATCCCCGTGCTTAATGCGAATAAGGTTATACGCCCCCCTGAGGTCAAGCTTGGTAAACCAAGTAGCATTTTTCACCCTGGAAAACAGGTCAGAAATCAAGGGTAACGGGTATTGATATTTCACAGTAATATTGTTCAAGAGACGATAATCAATACACGGCCTTAATGAACCATCTTTTTTGGCCACAAAGAAAAAACCGGCACCTAAGGGTGAAGAGGATGGTCTGATATGACCCTTCTCCAATGATTCCTTGATATAAGACCGCATAGCGTCATGTTCAGGTACAGACAAGTTAAAAAGGCGACCTTTAGGGAATTTACTACCCGGCACTAATTCAATAGCGCAGTCATAGCTCCTATGGGGAGGCAAGGATGCAGATTTACTTTCGCTAAACACATCAGAAAAATCAAACAAAAAGTCAGGAACATCCTGAGCTTGGGGGGAGGCAGAAAAAACAGGAGTGTTGGTATTAACACATTGGCAGCCCCAACTGGCCACAGACACAGACTTCCAATCCAAAACAGGATTATGAGACTGCAACCAAGGGAAACCCAGCACGATAATGTCATGCAGATTATATAGAACCAAAAATTTGCAGCACTCCTGGTGATCAGGTTCAACCCTCATTATCACCTGAGTAGAAAACTGGGGTTTATTCTCAGCCAAAGGGGTAGAATCGATCCCCAGTAGGGGAATAGACTTCTGTAGGGGTATCAAGGGAAACCCACAACGTTTAGCAAAATCATAATCCATCAGGTTAATAGCTGCTCCAGAATCAACGAAAGCCTGAGCAGAAAATGAGGACAGAGAGCATATCAGAGTGACAGTTAATAAAAACTTAGTCTGAACACTACCCAAGACAACTGAGCGTGCAAAACGTCTTCCCCGCTTAGGGCAGACTGAAATAGCATGAGAGGCATCACCACAGTAGAAACATAACCCATTGCGCTTTCGAAACTCATGACGCTGTGCCCCCGACACCACTCTATCACACTGCATGGTTTCAGGAGCTGGTTCACAAGGCAACACCATACCACGCATACTTCTCCGCTCACGCAAACGTCTGTCAATTTGAATCGCTAATGACATAGAATCATTGAGACCAGAGGGGACTGGGAATCCCACCATAACATCTTTTACATTATCTGACAGACCCTTCCGGAAAAGGGCCGCCAAAGCGTCGTCATTCCATTTGGTCAGGACTGCCCACCTACGGAATCTCTGACAGTATAACTCAGCGTCATCAAGCCCCTGATTTAATGCCAACAAGGCTTTTTCAGCTTGATCAGTGACATTAGGCTCATCGTACAATAACCCCAAAGCCTGAAAAAACGCATCAACATCACTCAAAATAGGATCCCCAGGTATCAGGGAAAAAGCCCAATCCTGAGGATCGCCGCGCAGGAGAGAGATGATAATTTGAACCTGCTGCGCTGCGTTTCCTGAGGACTTAGATTTTAAGGCAAAAAACAATTTACAATTATTTTTGAAATTCTGAAACTTAGCTCGATCCCCTAAAAACAAATCTGGCATGGGGATCCTAGGTTCCACAACAGGCAACCCAGCAAGATAGATAGCAATACTCCGAACCTCAGTGGCAAGCTGATCCACACGGCCAGACAACTGTGCAAACTCCATTGGGAAAAAAGATCCTCCCCAGCACCCAGAGATACAGAGGGAAAAAAAAAAAAATGCAACAAACAGAAAAATATCTCTGACAACTCTGACAACCTTTTTTCTATCACAATATTTTTTCCCTTCTGTGAGTACCATACAATTTTCAATTTTTTGGGCCGGTGATACTGTTATGTTTCGGTAGCTGAGGAGTGCAGGTAAAAAAGGCAATACACCAGAGCAGTTGGAATCTATGGGATTGCAGTACCCTGACTAACCACCACAACTAGAGGCAGCCGTGGAGCGTTCCTACGTTGGTCCTAGACGCCTCGTCACAGCCTGAGAAACTAACTACACCTAAAGATAGAAATAGGAAAGCTATCTGCCCCGGAGCAGAACCCCAAAGATAATAGAAAGCCCCCAAACATGTAATGGTGGTTAGACAAGAGGAAATACAGACACAGGATGAAAATAGTATGAGCAAACGCTGGGGCCCAAACTATCTAAATAGAAAAGGATAGGAAGGGTACTTACTGCAATCCCAGAAAACCCTGAAAAACACCAACTCTACTAATTTCAAAATCACCTGAGATCACACGACCTCTACCACCTAAATTAGCTCTCTGGTGTAACAAAATCAAAACAGCAGCCACTGAAAAAACTGGAAAAAGCAAAAGAACAAAACTCAGTGGCTGAATTAAACTGAGAAGGCAGAAGCCCCCGGAGGGGACCCAGAAGGCCCCCAAAGAAGTGCAGGACAAAATGCAAAAATATAGCACAAACACAAAAGAAGAAAAAGACTTATCTGGAAGCAGGAGATGCAGACACGACACAGCAGGCTACAAGGGAAACTGGAATGAAGGATTCAGACCAGAACAATTGATCACCGGCAACCCTGATGGGAAAATGACTCCCTTATATAAGACCAGTCAGTAACACCTGATTCCCAGTCCTCACAATCTTCACTAGTACCGCTTGTAACCACCAGAGGGAGCCTCTGCTCAGAACTCATCTCAAACCCATTCACAACACAAATTGGGCGAGATGGCGGAAAGAACTACACCCTCTTTCAAAATAACAGCAGGATCAGATAACTCAGGAGAGTCCGCAAGGAAACTCCTCGAGAGGGCATCCGCCTTAACATTCTTAGTGCCAGGAAGAAAGGAAACCACAAAATTAAAACGTGTGAAAAACAACGCCCACCTGGCCTGTCTAGGATTAAGTCGCTAGGCTGATTCCAGATAAACCAGATTCTTATGGTCCGTGAGGACCACCACCTGATGTTTGGCTCCCTCCAGCCAATGTCTCCACTCTTCAAAAGCCCACTTCATGGCCAATAACTCCCGATTACCCACGTCATAATTACGTTCAGTTGGAGAAAATTTTCGAGAGAAAAAGGCACAAGGGTTACTTTTAGAGGTCTCTGCATCTCTTTGGGACAAAACGGCACCTGCCCCAATTTCAGAGGCATCAACCTCCACCTGAAATGGCAGAGAAACATCAGGCTGCCGTAGAACAGGAGCAGAAGTGAATTTCTGCTTAAGTTCCTGAAACGCAGAGACTGCCTCAGGAGGCCAATTCAGCACATCAGAACCCTTTTTGGTCAAAGCAGTCAATGGTTTAACAATAACAGAGAAATTACCAATAAATTTACGATAAAAATTGGCAAAACCCAAGAATCTCTGAAGAGCCTTTAACCCCTTCATGACCCAGCCTATTTTGACCTAAATGACCTGGCCATTTTTTGCAATTCTGACCAATGTCCCTTTATGAGGTAATAACTCAGGAACGCGATTCTGAGATTGTTTTTTCGTGACATATTGGGCTTCATGTTAGTGGTAAATTTAGGTCCATAATTTTTGCGTTTATTTGTGAAAAAAATGGAACTTTGGCCAAAATTTTGAAAATTTCGCAATTTTCAAATTTTGAATTTTTATTCTGTTAAACCAGAGAGTTATGTGACACAAAATAGTTAATAAATAACATTTCCCACATGTCTACTTTACATCAGCACAATTTTGGGAACAACATTTTTTTTTAGTTAGGAAGTTATAAGGGTTAAAAGTTGACCAGCGATTTCTCATTTTTACAGCAAAATTTACAAAACCATTTTTTTTTAGGGACCACCTCACATTTGAAGTCACTTTGAGGGGTCTATATGGCAGAAAATACCCAAAAGTGACACCATTATAAAAACTGCACCCCTCAAGCTACTCAAAACTACATTCAAGAAGATTATTAACCCTTCAGGTGCTTCACAGGAACTAAAGCAACGTGGAAGGAAAAAATGGACATTTTAATTTTTCCAACAAAATTTTTCTTTTAGCATCAATTTTTTCATTTTTGCATGGGCATCAGGATAAAATGGACCCTAAAATTTGTTGGGCAATTTCTCCTGAGTATACAGATACCTCATATGTGGTCATAAACCACTGTTTGGGTGCACGGCAGGGCTCAGAAGGGAAGGAGCGCCATTTGACTTTTTGAATGGAAAATATGCTGGAATATTTAGCGGTTGCCATGTCGCATTTGGAGAGTCCCTGTGTGCCTAAACATTGGAGCTCCCCCACAAGTGACCCCATTTTGGAAACTAGACGCCCTAAGGAACTTATCTAGATGCAGAGTGAGCACTTTGAACCCCCAGGTGCTTCACAAATTGATCCGTAAAAAAAAGAAAGTACTTTTTTTTTCACAAAAATTTTCTTTTAGCCTCAGTTTTTTCATTTTCACATGGGCAACAGGATAAAATGGATCCTAAAATTTGTTGGGCAATTTCTCCTGAGTACACCGATACCTCATATGTGGTCATAAACCACTGTTTGGGCGCACGGCAGGGCTCAGAAGGGAAGGAGCGCCATTTGACTTTTTGAATGGAAAATATGCTGGAATATTTAGCGGTTGCCATGTCGCATTTGGAGAGTCCCTGTGTGCCTAAACATTGGAGCTCCCCCACAAGTGACCCCATTTTGGAAACTAGACCCCCCAAGGAACTTATCTAGATGCAGAGTGAGCACTTTGAACCCCCAGGTGCTTCACAAATTGATCCGTAAAAAAAAGAAAGTACTTTTTTTTTCACAAAAATTTTCTTTTAGCCTCAGTTTTTTCATTTTCACATGGGCAACAGTATAAATTGGATCCTAAAATTTGTTGGGCAATTTCTCCTGAGTACACCGATACCTCATATGTGGTCATAAACCACTGTTTGGGCGCACGGCAGGGCTCAGAAGGGAAGGAGCGCCATTTGACTTTTTGAATGGAAAATATGCTGGAATATTTAGCGGATGCCATGTCGCATTTGAAGAGTCCCTGTGTGCCTAAACATTGGAGCTCCCCCACAAGTGACCCCATTTTGGAAACTAGACCCCCCAAGGAACTTATCTAGATGCAGAGTGAGCCATTTGAACCCCCAAGTGCTTCACAAATTGATCCGTAAAAAAAAGAAAGTACTTTTTTTTCACAAAAATTTTCTTTTAGCCTCAGTTTTTTCATTTTCACATGGGCAACAGTATAAATTGGATCCTAAAATTTGTTGGGCAATTTCTCCTGAGTACACAGATACCTCATATGTGGTCATAAACCACTGTTTGGGCGCACGGCAGGGCTCAGAAGGGAAGGAGCGCCATTTGACTTTTTGAATGGAAAATTAGCTCCAGTCGTTAGCGGACACCATGTCATGTTTGGAGAGCCCTGTATGCCTAAACTTTGGAGCTCCCCCACAAATGACCCCATTTTGGAAACTAGACCCCCTAAGAAACTTATGCAGATGCACAGTGAGCACTTTGAACCCCCAGGTGCTTCACAAAACTTTATAACGCAGAGCCGTGAAAATAAAAAATCATTTTTTTTCTCAATAAATTATTATTTAGCCCCATATTTTTTATTTTCACAATGGTTACAGGAGAAATTGGACCCCAAAAGTTGTTGTCTAATTTGTCCTAAGTACGCTAGTACCTCACATGTGGGGGAGAACCACTGTTTGGGCACACGTCAGGGCTTGGAAGGGATGTAGTGACGCTTTGAAATGCCGACTTGATGGAATGGTCTGCGGGCGGGCAGAGCCCCTGATGTGCCTAAACAGTAGAAACCCCCCACAAGTGACCACATTTTGTAAACTAGACCCCTCAAGGAACTTAACTAGATGTGTGGTGAGCACCTTAACCCCCACGTGCTTCACAGAAGTTTGTAATGCAGAGCCGTGAAAATAAAAAATAATTTTTTTCCTCAAAAACTGATTTTTTTAACCCGCAATTTTTTATTTTCACAAGGGTAACAGGAGAAATTGGACCACAAAAGTTGTTGTACAGTTTGTCCTGAGTACACTGGTACCCCATATGTGGGGGGGAACCACTGTTTTGGCGCATGGGAGAGCACAGAAGGGAAGGAGCGCCATTTTGGAATGCAGACTTGATGGAATGTTCTGTGGGCGTCATGTTGCCTTTGCAGAGCCCCTGATGTGCCTAAACAGTAGAAACCCCCCACAAGTGACCCCATTTTGGAAACTAGACTCCCCAAGGAGCTTATCTAGATATGTAGTGAGCACTTTGAACCCCCAAGGGCTACACAGAAGTTTATAACGCCGGGCCATGAAAATAAAAAAATCAATTTTTTTCCACAAACATGATCTTTTAGTCCCCAATTTTTTTATTTTCCCAAGGGTAACAGGAGAAATTAGACCTCAAAAGTTGTTGTCCAATTTGTCCTGAGTACGCTGATATCACATATGTGGGAGAAAACTACTGTATGGGCACACTTCGGGGCTCGGAAGGGAAGTAGTGACGTTTTGAATTGCCGACTTGATGGAATGGTCTGCGGGCGTCATGTTACGTTTGCAGAGTCCCTGATGTGCTTAAACAGTATAAACTCCCCACAAGTGACCCCATTTTGGAAACTAGACCCCGCAAGGAACTTATCTAGATGTGTGGTGAGCACTTTGAACCCCCAAGTTCTTCACAGAAGTTTATAACGCAGAGTCGTGAAAATAAAAAATCATTTTTTTTCCACAAAAATAACTTTTTTAGTCCCCAATTTTTTTTCCCAACAGTAACAGGAGAAATTAGACCCCAAAGTTGTTGTGCAGTTTTTCCCGAGTACGCTGATACCCCATATGTGGGGGTAAACCACTGTTTGGGCACACGTCGGGGCTTGGAATAAAGGGAGCACTGTTTGACTTTTTGAACGCAAAATTTGCAGGAATCAATGGTGGCGCCATGTCGCGTATGGAGATCCCCTGATGTACCTAAATAGTGGAAACCCCTCAATTCTAACTCCAACCCTAACCCCAACACACCCCTAACCCCAACCCTAACCCCTACACACCCCTAACCCTAATACAAACCCTAACCATAACCCTAACCCCAACACACCCCTAACCCTAATTCCAACTCTAACCATAAACCTAACCACAAGCCTAACCCTAATCCCAACCCTAACCCCAAAACACCCCTAACGCTTATCCCAACCCTAACCCTAATTCCAACCCTAACCCTAATTCCAACCCTAACCCTAGTTCTAACCCTTACCCTAGTTCTAACCCTTACCCTAGTTCTAACCCTAACCCTAGTTCTAACCCTAAGGCTGGGTTCATATTGCGTTTTACCAGCCCGTTCAACACGTAGCGTTGACGGGCTGGTAACGGTAAGCATAACGCGATCGCGTTATGCTATACCCGCTAGTGCAGAGGAATCAGCGATGATTCATCTGTGCTAGCGGTGATGGAGCCCAGACGCTGCAGCCTGTGTCCAAGGCTCCGTCACTGAATGACGACACGTCGCGAATGCATGCCGCTTCATGGCATGCGTTGCGATGCGCACACAAATGGGGTGAATGGCAGCGTTAACGGACTGCGTTACACCGCGTTATACCGCGGTGAAACGCAGTCCATCTAACGGACTGCCATAATGCAATATGAACCCAGCCTGACCCTAAGGCCCCGTGCACACGTTGCGGATTCACTTGCGGATTTTTCTAAAATCCGCAGGTAAAACGACCTGCCTTTTACCTGCGTATTTAGCGCGGATTTGCTGCGGTTTTTCTCTGCGGTTTTACGCCTATAATGGAATAGGTGTAAAATCGCTGCGGAATCCGCACAAAGAATTGACATGCTGCGGATTTAAAACCGCAGCAAATCCGCGCTGAAAAATCTGCAGCATGTGCACAGCGTTTTTTTTTACCATTTATTTGCATTGTACTGTACATGGTTTCTGGATCTGCTGTGGATCCGCAGCGCCAAATCCGCTGCGGATCCGCAGCAAAATCCGCTGCTGATCCGCAGCAAAATCCGCTGCGGATTAGCAGCGAAATCCGCTGCGGATCAGCAGCGAAATCAGCTGCGGATCAGCAGCGAAATCAGCTGCGGATTAGCAGCGAAATCCGCTGCGGATCAGCAGCGAAATCAGCTGCGGATCAGCAGCGAAATCAGCTGCGGATCAGCAGCGAAATCCGCTGCTGATCGCAGCTGATTTCGCTGCTGATCCGCAGCTGATTTCGCTGCTGATCCGCAGCGAAATCAGCAGAGGATCAGCAGCGAAATCAGCTGAGGATCAACAGCGAAATCAGCTGCGGATCAGCAGCGAAATCAGCTGCGGATCAGCAGCGAAATCCTGCGGATCACAGCGAATGCTGCGATCAGCAGCGAAATCCGCTGCGGTTCAGCAGCGAAATCAGCTGCGGATCAGCAGAGAAATCAGCTGCGGATCAGCAGAGAAATCAGCTGCGGATCCGCAGCAAAATCCGCAACGTGTGCATAGGGCCTAATAGGAAAAAAAAAAATTCTTTATTATTTTTCCCTACCTATGACAGGGGGGGTTCACTTACTTTTTTTTATTTTGATCACTGTGACAGTTTATCACAGTGATCAAAATAAATTTTTTGACTAGGCAGGGCGCACTGCGCATGCGCCGGCCGGCGGGCGCACTGCGCATGCGCCCGCCATTTTCAAAGATGGCGGCGCCCATGAAGAATCCCGGGCAGCTGCCGGGAAGGATCCAGGGACATCGGTGGACCGGGAGAGGTGAGTATGGGGGGTCGGAAGTGAGGGGGGGGATCGGAAGGTGGGGGCAGCGGAGGCCAGGACGAGGGGAGCTTTTAGTGACGGCGGTGACCGACCGCTGCCATCTTTCGGTGGCGGCGGCCGATCGCTGCCGTGAATCCATGTGGGGGAGTCAGGGCTCGGTGTCCAGCCATGGCAGATGCTATTGCAGCATCGGCCATGGCTGGATTGTAATATTTCACCAATTATATTGGTGAAATATTACAGATTGCTCTGATTGGCTGTTTCACTTTTAACAGCCAATCAAAGCGATCGTGGCCACGGGGGCGTTAAGCCAACCCCCCTGTGGTGAAGCACAAAGGGTCCTGTGCCGGCGGGTCGGGTGACCTTTCAGTGACCCCGGTCACCCGACCCGCGGGGACGCGATCCTTTCATGACGCCACATAGGCGTCATGGGTCGGATTGGCACTGATTTTCATGACGCCTACGTGGCGTCATGGGTCGGGAAGGGGTTAATGAAGTAGGTTGGACCCAATCACAGATGGCCTGAACCTTGACCGGGTCCATTTCAATAACAGACGGAGACAAAATGAATCCCAGAAATTAGATCCTCTGTACGCCAAAAAGACACTTTGATCCCTTCACATACAGAGCATTCTCTCTCAAAATCTGGAACACAGTCCGAACATGTTTCACATGAGAGTCCCAGTCATTGGAAAAAATCAAGATATCATCCAAATAAACAATCAGAAATTTATCCACAAAATCCCTGAAAATGTCATTCATGAAGGACTGGAAGACGGAAGGAGCATTAGTGAGCCCAAAGGGCATCACTAAGTACTCAAAATGCCCCTCTGGGGTATTAAACGCCATCTTCCATTCATCCCCGTGCTTAATGCGAATAAGGTTATACGCCCCCTGAGGTCAAGCTTGGTAAACCAAGTAGCACTTTTCACCCTGGAAAACAGGTCAGAAATCAAGGGTAACGGATATTGATATTTCACAGTGATATTGTTCAAGAGACGATAATCAATACACGGCCTTAATGAATCATCCTTTTTGGCCACAAAGAAAAAACCGGCACCCAAGGGTGAAGAGGATGGTCTGATATGACCCTTCTCCAATGACTCCTTGATATAAGACCGCATAGCGTCATGCTCAGGTACAGACAAGTTAAAAAGGCGACCTTTAGGGAATTTACTACCAGGCACTAATTCAATAGCGCAGTCATAGCTCCTATGGGGGGGCAAGGATGCAGATTTACTTTCGCTAAACACATCAGAAAAATCAGTCAAAAGTCAGGAACATCCTGAGCCTGGGGAGAGGCAGAAAAAACAGGAGTGTTGGCATTAACACATTGGCAGCCCCAACTGGTCACAGACACAGATTTCCAATCCAAAACAGGATTATGAGACTGTAACCAAGGAAAACCCAGTACAATAATGTCATGCAGATTATACAGC
The DNA here is from genome assembly GCA_033576555.1 of Oophaga sylvatica. NCBI lineage: Eukaryota > Metazoa > Chordata > Amphibia > Anura > Dendrobatidae > Oophaga > Oophaga sylvatica. The sequence goes on from JARQOD010000002.1 coordinate 548,526,339, forward strand.
ACCAAAAATTTGCAACTCTCCTGATGATCAGGTTCAACCCTCATTATCACCTGAGTAGAGAACTGGGGTTTATTCTCAGCTAAAGGGGTAGAATCAATCCCCAGTAGGGGAATAGACTTCCGTAGGGGTATCAAGGGAGACCCACAACGTTTAGCAAAATCAAAATCCATCAGGTTAATAGCTGCTCCCGAATCAACAAAAGCCTGAGCAGAAAATGTGGACAGAGAGCAAATCAGGGTAACAGTCAACAGAAATTTAGTCTGAACACTAACCAAGACAACTGAGCATGCAAAACGTCTTCCCCGCTTAGGGCAGACTGAAATAGCATGAGAGGCGTCACCACAGTAGAAACATAACCCATTGCGTTTTCGAAACTCATGACGCAGTGCCCCAGAAGCCACTCTATCACACTGCATAGACTCAGAAGCTGATTCACAAGGCAACACTATTCCACGCATACCTCTACGCTCACGCAAACGTCTGTCAATTTGAATCGCTAATGACATAGAATCATTGAGACCAGAGGAAGCAGGGAAACCAACCATAACATCTTTTACATTCTCTGACAGACCCTTCCGAAAAAGGGATGCCAAAGCATCATCATTCCATTTGGTCAGGACTGCCCACTTTCGGAATTTCTGACAGTAAAACTCAGCGTCCTCTAGCCCCTGATTTAATGCCAACAAGATTTTTTCAGCTTGATCAGTGACATTAGGTTCATCATACAATAACCCCAGAGCCAGAAAAAATGCATCAACATTACTCAAAACAGGGTCCCCATGTGTCAGGGAAAAAGCTCAATCCTGAGGATCGCCACGCAGGAGAGAGATGACAATTTGAACCTGCTGTGCTCCGTTCCCTGAGGACTTAGGTTTTAAGGCAAAAAACAACTTACAGTTATTTTCGAAATTCAGAAATTTAGCTCGATCCCCCAAAAATAAATCTGGCATGGGTATCCTAGGTTCCACAACCGGCAACCTAGCAAGATAGGTAGCAATACTCCGAACTTCAGTGGCAAGCTGATCCACACGGCCAGACAACTGTGCAAACTCCATTGAGAGAAAAAAAAATCCTCCTCAGCACCCAGAGAAAAAGAGGGAAAAAATGCAACAAACAGAAAAAAAAAAATTCTGACAACTTCCCTTTTTCTTTTTCCTTTTACTTTTTTTCCCTTCTGTTGAGTACCATATAATTTTCAGTTTGGCCGGTGATACTGTTATGATTTGGTAGCTGAGGAGAGCAGGCAAAAACGGCAATACACCAGAGAGATTGGAATCTACTGGATTGCAGTACCCTGACTAACCACCACAACTAAAGGCAGCCGTGGAGCGTTCCTATGTTGGTCCTAGACGCCTCGTCACAGCCTGAGAGGTTAACTACACCTAAAGATAGAAAGAGGAAAGCTATCTGCCCCGGAGCAGATCCCCAAAGAACATAGGAAGCCCCCAAACATGCAATGGCGGTTAGACAAGAAGAAATACAGACACAGACAGAAAACAGCATGAGCAAACGCTGGGGCCCAATCTACCCGGATAGAAAAGGACAGGAAGGACACTCACTGCAATCCAAAAAAACCCAAAAAATACCAACTCTACCAATTGCAAAAACACCTGAGATCACACGACCTCCACCACCCAAACCAGTTCTCCGGTGTCACAAAACTAAGCCGCGGCCACTGAAAAAACTGGAAAAGGCAAATGAACAAACAACAGTGGCTCAGATAAACTGAGAGGAGCACAAGCCCCCGGAGGGGACCTGGCTGACCTCCACAGAAGTGCAGGGAACAATGCAAAAAGCAAGAACAAAAGCAGAAAATATCTTATCTGATAGCAGAAGATGCAGGCAAGACTCAGCAAGCTTCCAAGTGAACCAGGAACCACAGTTGAGACAAGAACAATTGATCACCGGCAACCATGATGGGAGGGAACCTCCCTTAAATAAGACCAGTCTGTAACTCCTGATTGCCAATCCTCATTGAATGGTTCAGTACTGTTTGTAACCACCAGAGGGAGCTTCTGCTCAGAATTCATTTCTAACACATTCACAACAGATAGGAACTCTGAGAACCTACTCTTACCTGATAGTATCCCTGGCTCTTCTATTAATTAGCTGGTCTTATATTATGTCATCACTGTGGTATGACGTACATGTGACATCACGCCAGGCTAGCTAATCAAAAGAAAGGACGCAGATACCTTCAGATAAGAGACAGTTCTTAGGATTCACATCCGACGGTCACACATTACTAACTTGGCCTCAGAACAGGGTTTTGTAAATCGATTTACACCAACTCTAGTCATTGTCCTATTGGTGTAACAGTTAGAGAGACGATTCCCTGTGAAAGAAAACAGAAGAAACACTCTGTAGTGTAAAATAATAAAATCATAAACAGTGGGATGTACGTATATCTCACACCAATCACTGTGGTTGTGCTACTGCAGGCACAAATCTGAGCAGAAACAAGAATGACCACAGTTGCTGCTCCACCTGCCTGCTGAAACGGATCAGCTCCCAATGGAAATAATGAGCAGACAGTGCCCACAAAAAAGGCAGTTTGTGTATGGATGCTGCCAAACAGAGTACAAATTGGATAAAGAAAAGTTGGTGTTATAGCATAAAAAAAACGTGTTTCAGAACCAGACTTGTTCTTTCTTCAGGCAACCTGAAAATGGACACAGGCTGGTTCAGAAACATGTTGGCTTTTTTTAATTCAATAAAACTACCTTTTTCTATAGTGAATAGTGCACACCAAAAAGGCAGGAGGTATGTGGGTGCTGCCAAATGCAATAAAACTACCTTTTTCTGTCCAATCTTTGCATTGGCAGTGCCCATACACATCCTGTCTTTTTTGTGTGCACTATCCACGTGTCTGTTCTCAGTGGAAGAGATTCATAGAGCATTATTGTGTATAATCAAAACATAAACTGGTGAATACCGTGATGTGACAGAAGCAGACAAGTGACAAAGGGCCATGGAGGTAAAGTACAGAATTGACCTCCTGGTCCACTCACAATGTACCAGAGACTAACCACTGGCAGTCTCAGCAATAAGTCAACCGGATCCCTGCTACCTACCCAGAGATCAGGGGCCGTACAAAATAAGTGTCAGAGCCACCAGAGACAAGGGACTTTCCAATATTCAGCAGGCACCTGGTGCATTGGTACTCGGACTAAAGTGTAAGACTACCGAACTGTGTTGTTTCTTTTACCAATAAGGACTGATTGGATTTTTGACATTCTGTTAAGATTATTCCTTGAACTAATTGGAATCAATAGAGATATTGGTAAATCAAGGGTCCCACTCAAAATCGTGGGTAGTGCTTGCATACCGCCCTTTGACATTGCCATAGTATGTGTTTTTGGGGGTATGCAGTACTTGCCTCTGACAACATTTCTGGTCTTCAGTCCACTTTTGTCTGCTTTTTGTTTAGGTGACAATGATCGCGGATTAGCATTACGTGCCACACACATATTCACATTATGGGAAAGTACAGGAGGAAGGTTCTGTGGTGGTGCAGAAGATGACATAAGAAGTGCTTAATTGACTGGCAATGATTCAATTCAATACCATCTACAGGAAATCATCTGCTGTAAAGACAATTTGTATTTTGTGGCTTCAACATGCTTCCAGAGGTTTACACAACCCACCCATTACCTAGTGCTGCCATAGTCTGGTTACATAATCTCCTGTCACTCAGACAGATAATGCTTCTTGCCATTATTATTAATAAACATTTTCTTGTGGAAGTATGGCGGCAGCGAGGGGATTTGGAGGGGGCTCACCCCATTTTCTTTCTATAGCCAGTCCTCGGAATAAAAGATGAACGGATAGTGTATACTGCTATGATTTGATATAATGCAGTGGTCCATTGAGGTATAATCATTGAAAAGAAAATTGCAGGATCAACTGTGCTGCTGTAAAGAAAAGAAAATTTCATGGCACAATACAATTTGTATTATCACAAGGCTAGGCTATTCTTATTTTATGTGCCTGTAATTTGTTTGTCACCTAACAAAGAATTTCCTTTCCAAATGAGAACTCTTGTACCATTTAAGCCTTCTATTCTAGGCTCTTCCTGCCATCTGTGTTCTCTGCCTGAACACATTCGTGAGTAACGCCTGATTTCTGTACTTCCAACTAATCTTCTCCAAAGCATTAAAGTATTCCTTCCACCACCATATGGTATACAAGCGATGTAAACCCAGATATATTCAATAGAGAGTGATCTACTCAATCTAAATTACAAACACAGCTAATAATATCAGACAATTACTGCACGGGAGAAAACAACAGCCGTGCAATATAGCAAATTCTTCATTTTATGTTTTTTCTTCATTTTCTAAAGGCTTGGACTACACGGCCAAACATGTTACTGTGACTTGATGCTTGATCTCAAGGCCATAGCGGGTCAACTTGCTCAACTGACAGCAAGAAGCTTCTTCTACTGCTGGATTCCCCAGCCTTACTACAGTTGACCGACATCCTTTTATAGGAAGAATGAGATAATGAACCAGAACTATTATAATAATAATAATTTTATTTCTATAGCGCCAACATATTCCGCAGCACTTTACATTATAGAGGGGACTTGTACAGACAATAGACATTACAGCATAACAATAAACACAGATCAGAGTGGATACCAAGAGGAATGAGGGCTCTGCTCGCAAGCTTACAATCTATGAGGAAAAAGGGGAGAAACGAAAGGTGGATGGTAACAATTGGTTTCATTGTTCAGACCAGGCATAGTGTAAGAATCGGGTGTTCATGTAATTCTGCATGAACCAGTTAACAGCCAAAGTATGTAACAGTCCAGACACAGAGGACTATTAAGTGCATAAAGCAGGTGAGAACATAATAAGAGGTAACTATAAAAATAGCGTGAAATTGCCCGATAGTACGTAGAATTTGGATTAGAATTTATCACCTGATCTTTTCAATAACTAATATTAACCTAATAAAAAACCCTTGGGAAGCTTTACTCAACAAACGTATCCCCAACACCCCTAAACACACTCACACCCTTATCACATTCATATTCCTGGCAGCCTAACAAACCATAGCAATGGCTTGGAAAAAACCAAGCCTAGATTTATCTGAGGTTAAAAAACGTCTATCTTGGTATATGATCAATGAAAAATTATCTGCCATACTTACAGACAGAGTTTGTAAATTTGAGAAAATATGGCTTCCTGGGCGGAGTATGCCAACCATACCCCCTTTGCCACACCGGTATTTCCTCTAACCAATCCAGATTCCCCTAACTCTGGTTGAATTACTGAACTGGAATTGATACAGGAAAGATGCATATCTTTGTAACGTGTTAGCCAGTAGATAGAGAATAACTGGAATTAAGCATAATATACCCCCCTCATCAGGCTTCCTTCCCCCTTCCCTTGCCTCCTGCCCTGTTGCTTGTTTGTTAACTGCTTACGTGTCTTCTATTCGTATGCTGTAAACATATGTCTGTATTCAGGTTTTCTTCACCTTATTTGTAAAATTCAATAAAAATTTATTGTTAAAAAAATAGCGTGAAATTCAGACCAAACCATGATCAAGGCTTGCTATAATTGAAAATTATACCATGTGACTTGAAGGCAATATGGTGCCCTGCAAAAACTGCTAAAGTGCACTTTTGTTAGAAATACCTTTATAATAATGGAAGATCCAACAGGTCCTATTCATTTCTTTTCCACAGTTGATTATTTTACATCATTACTGTGATATCTACATTTTTTATTACAGTATTTGTCATGATAATTTTTTTCCTATAACTGACGTAGGTGGGTGACAGATTGGCTGACAATGTGCCAATAGTTTTTGTTCCTAATTAGTGAAGATTAGTTGCTAAAGCTAGAAAAAAAAACTACATATACAGTACAGACCAAAAGTTTGGACACACCTTCTCATTCAAAGATTGTTCTGTATTTTCATGACTATGAAAATTGTAGAATCACACTGAAGGCATCAAAACTATGAATTAACACATGTGGAATTATACATTACACTTTACAAAAAAGTGTGAAACAACTGAAAATATGTCTTATATTCTAGGATCTTCAAAGTAGCCACCTTTTGCTTTGATTACTGCTTTGCACGCAGAAAAGGTGAACGGATGGACTCTACATGCCTAGTTCCCACCGTGAAGCATGGAGGAGGTGGTGTGATGGTGTGGGGGTGCTTTGCTGGTGACATTGTTGGGGATTTATTCAAAATTAAAGCGGTGAGCGGTACAGCTCACCCCAAACCATCTCGATTGGGTTCAGGTCTGGTGACTGTGGAGGCCAGGTCATCTGCCGTAGCACCCCAATACTCTCCTTTTTGGTCAAATAGCCCTTACACAGTCTGGAGGTGTGTTTGGGGTCATTGTCCTGTTGAAAAATAAATGATGGTCCAACTAAACGCAAACCGGATGGAATAGCATGCTGCTGCAAGATGCTGTGGTAGCCATGCTGGTTCACTATGCCTTCAATTTTGAATAAATCCCCAACAGTGTCACCAGCAAAAAAACCCCACACCATCACACCACCTCCTCCATGCTTCACGGTGGGAACCAGGCATGTAGAGTCCATCCGTTCACCTTTTCTGCGTGCAAAGCAGTAATCAAAGCAAAAGGTGGCTACTTTGAAGAACCTAGAATATAAGACATATTTTCAGTTGTTTCACACTTTTTTGTAAAGTGTAATGTATAATTCCACATGTGTTGATTCATAGTTTTGATGCCTTCAGTGTGATTCTACAATTTTCATAGTCATGAAAATACAGAAAAATCGTTGAATGAGAAGGTGTGTCCAAACTTTTGGCCTGTACTGTACTTAGCATACATGAAAAATGGATGACACATGGATGGTAAAAAACAGACATAGAACATAAATGAATGAAAAACTGAAGAATGAAAAATGGTCCATTTCATGGATATCAAATGTAACAGGAGGAGAAACTGGGGAGCAAAAGAGCGCCATAAGGTTTTATCCAATGGTACACATGAAAAGGATATACAGTAGAAACCTTGCTCACCCGGTGAGATTGCGATCACACAACCCTTTTTTGAGCAAATTGAACCAGTTGCTGCAAGTCACAGGTTGAAAACCGGGATGAGATTTCTGCACTGCTGGTGAAGTTCCACAAATGTACCTGGTCACACAGGATGAAGGAATATTCGGTATTTATTATCTACGCTTTTCTAAGTTATCCAACTTCTTCCTCGGAATAGAACCACAGAAAAAGATCCACCTACAAACAGCTAGTCTTATATGGTCCAATATAAGATGGGTTGTTTGTCTGTGGATCTTCTTACTGTGGTTGTTTCCTGAGGAACAAGTTGGATAACTTAGAAATGCGTAGATAATGAAAAAAACTCATATTACTTCAACCTGTGTGTCCTGGTTCATCCATGGAACTTCACCAGCAGTGCAGAAAACCACCTATACATTCCAACGGACATGTGATATGCACTGGTGAAGAAGGCCATAGCTGGAATGGAGAGTTTAGATGCCTTCAATCATTGTACATAAACAGTTAGGTGTAATGAAGAATTAAAAAAAAATTTGGTCAGTGTGGAAAAAAATGATTTTTGGGTGATCTAATCACTATGTACAAAAGGTCATTACAAAAATTTGCCAAATTATCTATTTAAGTGTGACCATGATAAAGGGGGTATACTCTATGTCTATAGGAAACAAGGCTGCAGCAACTACATGGAAAGGGATCTTTACTGTAAGAGCAGAGGAAGTCGTAATAGTTGATCCATTTATTGAGCTTGTGTAGTCTCAGTTAAAATCAGTGGGCACACTAACTAATTTAATACAATAGTGCTGTTCAGATGACATTTTTTTCACATGGAAGATTGAACCAATGTCTGTGTGAAGAAAATCGTAGCATGCACTCGTATCTTCCATTTTTCTGGATGGGACTAGCCATTTCAAGTTTATCGGTGCGCATAAAAAAATTGCTTCCCATATGGATCATCCATATTGCATCTGATTTTTACGGGTACATTGCAATTTCTAACATAGAAAGTTGTATTTGATCAAGTACATATTAAACTATTGACGTATAAATACAGATGTCACACGTACGTAAAATACAAATAGACAATGGCACACGGGTGACAATATGACTGAATGGATGAAAATCGGATGATTTTTCATGTGCTCGTCCTAACACTAGCTAAAACAAAAGCCTGTATACTTCTCTTGAGAGTTTTATATTACAATTTACTTGAAGCAGATTACTGAAAATGGGCAGACACCTAGTGACCTGGACAGATTCAATTACGGTAATGACCAGAAAGAAAAAATAACAGAATATTAATAATGATAATCTTGTAATCTGCATTTTAAAGAATTCCGATTTTGTACTGCTTTCGCCATTTGCACCTCATTGGGTCCAAAATATGAGGAACCATTGAATACTTAATAAGAACTAGTTTTAAAAGCATCATGCATTGTAACTCACCCGGTGTCCCTAAATGAGCCTGAGCAATGGTTAATTTCTCATGTGGAGCTTTGCATTGGCAGCTTGTATCAACAGCAAATGGAGCAGGTGTGGCAAGAGTCTGTGGAATAACACAGAAAAGAAGCCATTATTTCTTGAGCGGATTGCTATAAATACGACAACGACGTCAGTATTCACAGGCACGTTATATACCCCCCTTCTCCTGCTGGGTTTCGTAAGTTCACAATATGCTTCTGAAAGCCTCTTAATTATAATAACCTGATTGCATTATTTGTTTTGATTGAAAGACATATATATCGTTAGATCTAAAATTGGAAACTTGGATTTCCTTCTCATTAATGAAGTGCAGAACAAAATCTCCAACACTTCTTTTAAAGAGAATCTGTCAGTGGGATCAACCCTCCTAAGTTGTGTATATGGGCATGCAGGTCATAGAAAGTTGAATAAAATCATACTTTGATATCTGTGATCCACTTACTTATTCTAGAGAATTAAACATATTTTTCTTAATTGCAAATGAGATGTTAAGATCAGTAGGCAGGACAAAGATCTCTCCGAGAATCTGCCTTCAAAAGTTATTTTAAATGAAAGAGGGCATTACCAGTGTGAGACATGTAATGAATGACAGTCTGCTCTCCTAATCTCACTGCAGGGCTGTGTGTGATTGTAACTAACACGGTACAGCAGAGCTGAACTTTGGCTCATTTGGCTCATATCTATGGCTGCAGCTCTTATCTCATAGTGTTGTCAACTCAGCAGTACTGCCCCCTCTCCCACACTCACTGCCTGTCAAATAGAAGCTGAAGAAGTATTAGGTATAATCACACTCAGCTCTGCAGTGAGATCTGGAGAACAGACTGTTAGTCATTATATGTCTCAAACTGGTAACTCCATCTTTCATTTAAAATAAGCCCTGGAAGCAGATTCTCATGCAGATTAGTGTCCCACCCATAGATCTTAACAGCTCATTTATATATTAAAAAAGTGGATTTCTCTAAAATAAAACATCGGATGGCAGATATCAAGGTATAATTTTATTCAGCTTCCTATGACCTGTATGACCATATAAACTGCTTTTCAGGGTTGATCCTACTGACAGATTTCCTTTAATTTGGGCCAATAAATATGGCATGTATGACTATTTCTAAATGATCCTCTATGATTTACATTTCTTCATTCCATTAGAATGTGTGATACTTTGAGGATAAGAACATATGTAGAGGCTACAGAAAACATCAATTTTACTTGCCGACATTAACAATTAGGAAACTGCAAATTTGCAGTAGAACCTTGTACTGTGGAGGTAGAAAAACACAACAAAGCAATCATCAGCTCACCAGGTTGAGAAATGCCTAGAATGAGGACAAGGGACACGGAGGCTTCAGGCTGGTTTCCTGAGCAAGTAACAATGGGAAACAAATTGGAAAATCCAGCAGCCGCAAAGTTCATTAAAACATTATGTTTAATTGTAGATTAATATATGAAAAAAATAAATTTAAAAGGAAATATTAGCACTAAAGTCAACGCATTTCGAGGATTAAAAGCTAGGATAGCTCAAAACGTGTCGATTAAATCAGTCATCAAGAGCAGGAAAAGCTATGGGCTCAGCGTGTGAGCCTGCATGAAAGGCAGGAACACTACTTTTGACGTACAAGTACTTCAAAGGTAGTGAAGGGGTTAGAGATCCGTCATGGGACGATAGCCAGAGACCAGACTAGTCCGGCACTGCCCTTGACCAGCTTATGCCAGCGTTGATCTATGTAATTGACAAGTCTCTTGATGTGTATGCGTGACATCAGAAATTTTCATATCAACGTATTGGGGGTCTTTTAGGCCCCCATGCAAATCGTATGGAAAAACACACTTATATAACTTTTACAAGTTTATTTTAAAACTGCTAAATAAAATATGATTAGTAAACAAAATTTTAATTATAAATTTTTCACCCAAAAAACACAAAAAAAATTTTTTTTTTCAAAATTTCACACAAACATATGAAAAAACGCATAAAAATGCATAGAAATCTATACCAAACTAGCTGCAGCTGCATTTCTATTATGTTTCTTTTCTATTATATTAGTTTTCCAAACAATTTTGACATGTTATTTTTTCGGAAGAATGTTCTTTGCAGACATTTTCCTTACAAATTGAACAAAATCTCTCAGTTTTCCTTTCTAAGTTTCTTGGACACATGAAACAGCGCTTTCTTTTTCTTTCTCCTGGCCCTGGAATCATCTGAAACTGTACGCCACACTGTTTCATTGCTTCTTTAGTTTGCTTTAGCAAACCTTTCACGTCACTTTGCTGTATCATGTGAGGCATTACAAGTTCATGACAAAGGTCCTTCACAAATAGGCGTCTCCTGTCCTTCCTCCGTGCATGGAAATCTGGATGAGTTTCTGTATAAATGATGAATGAATTTAGGGCTGCTACATCAAGCATATTTGAAAAAAGTACTACAGGCCATTGTTTTGTTTGCCTCTTGCATGAATATTCTCCCACCATCTCATCCATTTTGTCTACACCTCTTTTTGTTTTATTGTAATGCAGGATGATTTCTGGTTTTAATTTTCTGTCATTGCTGTCAATACCGCAATTGTGATGCATGGTACTGAGTAAAATCACTGATTTCTCCTTCTTCGCTTTGTAAGATACCAAAGTCGCTTTGTTATTGAATCCAAAGACACTCTCATACAGTGCTCGCTGACGATTGTGTTTCAGTGCTTCTGGAATTTCTTGTCGGTTTGGCTTGATAGTAACAACAAGTGTAATAGCTTTTTAAAGCAGAAAATTGCCTAGTTCAACATTGGTGAAATAATTGTCCATGGTAATGTTTCTACCTGAATTGAATATTGGAACAGCAAGAGTTTTGACAATTTCAGACCCCAGATCCTTCTGTACTGGTGTGCCAACCTCTTTGCCACAGTAGATTACGCCATTTATGCCATAATAATTTGCAGAATCACACATCCAGAAGATTTTGATTCCATATTTGGCTGGATTTCTGGGCATGTATTGTATGAACTTGCAGCGTCCTCTGAACGGTACAAGTTGCTCATCTACTGTAACATTAGTACTAGGATTGTAAAGTTTGGTGCAATTTTTGATAAATATGTTCCAGATATAACTGATAGGGGCTAATTTGTCTGTTTCAAACCTCAATGCACGTGTTCACTTATCATCAAATCGAATGTGTCTTCTAATTTCCTCATATCTGTCCACTGACATTGTCGCCTTATAGTGTGGATCAGAAAGTAGGTCCAGAAATAATTCTCGTATTGGAACATCATACGATTTTTGACTCCCTGCCAGCAGTAAAAGTCCAATGTATGCATAAAGTTCCTCTTTTGAGATATTGTTCCAGGACTTATTTTTTGCAGAAGCGATACGTCTTCCTTCTAGGTTTGAACATAAAAAGACCTCTTCTGCAATATTGTCAGAAAAAAAAGTACAGAATACGTCTTTAGGGGAAAAGTAACTGGGACTTTCCACAGCTCCTTGAGCCTGTCTTACAATATTATGGATTGCAGTACGTCCAACTAATGTAGGATTACTGTCCCAAAAAACATTAGTTTTGGATGTTCTGCTTATCACTTCTTGAGGATCCACTGTATTCACTTCTTCATCATCAGAAGAAGAATCACTTGAGGATGTTTGATTCTCTGGTGGCAGGTACTCGTCATCGGACAAAGATAGTTCACTTTCATCATCACTTTGAAAGACAATTGCTTCAGTCTCTTGGTCACTTAGACGCTTGGAGGAAGACTGTGCCATTGCTGACTAGATGTTAGCAAACTAAAAGAAAAAACAATGAGGGTTGTCCACTCTTTGCTTGTGTGTGACACACTGTAAGTGTAAAGTGCCCCCTCCCTCCTCTCAGCCTCAGCATCTCTTACCTTTTATACTTTCTTTTAGATGTTGTACAATTCTCTAGATGTCTGTAGCTCAATAGCTTTACCCTTTACAGGCTTCTTAGAATCAGGGAAACTGAAACTGAATCAGACTTCCTCTCAACATCTTATCTCAGGTCCTTCACAATTAGCTCATAATGTATACTGTCCTCATTACTCTCTACACAGCTCATTACTGTGTTCAGAAGGACCTGAGATGATGTCATGGCCTTATCTCTCCCTTCAAAAATCACATGACATCCTCATATGGCATTATCCACACCCTGGCCCCTCCACCAGCATTACTGAGTACAAGTAAAGTAACTTGAGACACAAACACTACTGAGAACATGATAAATACATGGGGGCCTAAAAGGCCCCCAATCCATACAGATGTGGTTTTCACCAAAAAAGTATTGTTACACCGAAATGCCTATGAAAAAAATATGAACAACTGGATATTACCAACAACAACATACTTGAGGATTACCTGGAGTTTCAAAATTCTAACTTAAGTAATTTTGCAGATAATAGCAAAAAAGTAACATGGGGGCATAAAAGGCCCCCAATACGCATGCTAGGGTTAAACAACTATAGCAACGCTGGAAGAAGCCGGACGGGGGGAAGCCGGACAAATCTCGCCTCCAGCTATGGTCCTCGGTTGGATCTTTAAACTATAGTTTCTCTGAAATGGAGCAATTCAGAAAGATATATACTTGGCAGTCGTATAGCCAAGATCTGATACATGCTGCCAGCGTTTTCGGCAGCATGAATCAAAGTACAGGTTCCTTTTAAGACATATATCCACCTTAATATTCTCACAAGGAGTTGTCTGATTTCACTGTAGACATCTGGCCTTCAGCATTTGACTTGTGCCGCCAGTCACTGGGCGGCTCATCTGTCACAACGTACTGTGAAACCAGGCAATCCTTAAGGCTAAGTGCACACGTTCAGGAATATTTGCATTTTTTCGCGTTTTTTCGCGGGAAAAAAACGCGTCAAAAACGCATGTATTAAGCATCCTATCATTTAGAATGAATTCGCAATTTTTGTGCACATGGTGCGTTTTTTTCCGCAAAAAAAA
>JARQOD010000002.1:548539869-548559024 GCA_033576555.1 Oophaga sylvatica
CATCACTACAGAATTGCTAAACATGTGGACTCTAAATGCGGTTTAGGCACACAGAGGCTCAGAAGGAAGGGAGCATTTAGATTTGGGAGGGCAGAATTTGGAAGGTGAGGAGCTATTTCACTTTTCCAGAGCCTTTGTACTACCAGTAAAGTGGAAGCCCCCTATATTTCCGTTAACAGATGACAGACCTGAGTGGAAATTTGCTTTTTTTGTGGATTGATTTGAAGCTTTTGTTGTTAACATTTGACGTAATATTTTAGATCACATTTATTCTGGGCACTTTGTGGTTTCCATCTAAATCTCAGAGTGACGCTATTCAGATGAAACCCCAGAGGTATGCATTCACTATAATGAGGCAGCAGAGTTACTCTGGACTCCATCTGGCCTCTGTTCAGCATTATCCTTATTTTCAGAAGTGCAGAAAACTGTGGCAAAGTGCTTTTATGCACGCCTAAAAAGACTGATATCGCCGGGTCATAGGCTAGACTGCATCCACGGTGTCTCCATCTTCCTTATTATAGGGATTTTTCTTCTGGGGTTCTGTCTGTGGTTCTTTCTGAATCATGTATTTCAGAGATTTACACAGAAAACCCTCGGTGTAAGCGCTCAACGCAGAGCGGAGTATAAATGTGAGCCGAGCCTGAGATCTTTGGGAGACAGAATGAAAAAAATAAACAGCAGATCAAGAATTGGTTTTATTAATTTTTTACGCTGTTCCTCATGTGGCATAAGTGATTAGAAGACTTTTATTCTTCGTGTGAGTGCAATTACAGCTTTACCAGATTTATACAGTTTTTTTCTGTTTGGCTCCTGTCACACACTAAAAAACGCTTACAAGTTTTTGCATCGCCATATTTTGAGAGCTCTAAATTTTTCCATATTTCAGCCGACACAGTCATGCGAGGTCTTTGTTTTTTGTGAAACGCGCTAACGTTTTTATTAGTTCCATTTTTGGGCACATAAAGTTTTTTGATCGCTTTCTATTTAAACATTTTGGAGGCAGAATGAGCAAAAACCAGCAATTCAGGAATTTTTATTTTTATTTTAATGCCGTTCTGAATGTGGTAAAATTGATAAGGCAGTTTTATTCTTCGTGCCAGTACGATTACAGCAATACCACATTTACATTTTTTTTATGTTTGGCGCTTACAATAAAATAAGTTATTTTTGCATAGCTGTATTCTGATAGCTATAGCTTTTTTATTTTTCTGCTGATTGAGCTGTATTGTGGTTGATTTTTGATGATGTTTTCAGCTATACCAATTTTATTTACATTAGTTTCTTTGATCGTGTTTTATTCCACTTTTTGTTCAGTGGGATGATGAAAAAGCATAGTTTTTTGTACCATTTTTTTACGTTGCTTACTGAAGGAGTTAACTACTGTGATTGTTTTATAGGGCGTGTCATTGTAGACGTGGTGATACAAAACATGTACTTTTTTTCTTATTTTCTTTTTACTAGAGTTGAGCGAAACAGATTCAAAAGTCGCCAACTTTAGCCAAAGTTGGGTTTCGTTGGCCGAAACCCAACCATAGCGTGAAGTCGGCCGAGCGGTCGTCGACCCGAGCGCCCAAGTCGGAGTTCCCCAAATGCTTGCATCCGCCTTTTTTTCACCAATGAGCAAGGACGTACACTGTGGGCAACGAGATGACATGTGCAGTGGTGACGTGCGACTTTGAGCGGCGCGGGATTCAAATCGTCGCACCGGCACCGCTCATTGGCTGAGCTGCCCGCCGGCTGGCATCGGGTGATGTCAGCGCTCTACACTGCTCCTCCTCGCTCAGACGCCGGGAGAGAATGACGTCACTACAGTTCATTCTCTCACCGGCAATACTGTGTGAGAAAATTCCCATGCAGCATTGCCATAAAGTGAGAGAATGAACTCAGGTAAGCTCAGTGATGCAGGTATGTGCACACGTTGCAGATTTGACTGGTGAATTTTCTGCACAAAAACAGGACCACTTGGCAGAAAACGCAGATGCTTTTCTGATGCATTTTTTCATGCGGATTTGTATGCATTTTTGTAAGCTAAATAAAGATGTTATTTAACAAAAAAAAGGTTTGTGATGTCATTTCTTGTCCAACCTCCTCTTTTACATTTGTCCAACCCATGCTCCATTACACACACAGATAGACAGATAAATAGATAGATAGATAATAGATAGATAGCTAGATAATAGATAAATAGATAATAGATAGATAGATAATAGATAGATAGATAATAGATGATAGATAGATATATATATAGATAGATAATAGATAGATAATAGATAGATAGATTGATAGATAGATAATAGATAGATAGATAGATAGATAATAGATAGACAGATAGAAAGATAGAAGATAGATAGAAAATAGATAGATAATAGATAGATATTACATAGATAATAGATAGAATGGTACATAAATAGTTAAAGACACACGTGCACACACACACACACACAAAATCTTCACACAATAGCGTTTATTTAAAAAAAAATGGGAAAAAAATGGCGTGGGCTCCCGTGCAATTTTCTGCGCCAGAGGGGAAAGCCGACGACTAGGGCCAATATTTCTAGCCTGGGAAGGGGTTAATACACATGGAGCTTCCCAGGCTATGAATATCAGCCCGCAGCTAGCCTTTACTGGCTATTAAAATAGGGGGACCCCAAAAAAAATGACGTGGGGTCCCCCAGTAATTTATAGACAGAAAGGCTATGCAGACAGCTGCGGGCTGATATTCATAAGCTAGGAAGGGGCCATGGATATTGGTGCACCCTCCTGCCTAAAAATACCAGCACCCAGCCGCCCCAGAATTGGCGCATCTGTACGATGCACCAATTCCGGCACTTAGCCCCTCTCTTCCCACTCCCCTGTAGCGGTGGGATATGGGGTAATAAGGGGTTAATATCACCTTGCTATTGTAAGGTGACATTAAGCCCGGTTAATAATGGAGACGCCTCTCCATTATTAATCTTATATTAATAAACGGTTAAAAAAAACATACGCATAAGAATAAAGTATTTTAATGAAATAAAACACAACACGGTTTTCATATCTTTATTACACGCTCAGATCCAAGCGACACCCTCGTTCTCCTGTAATTTGATTTGAATCCTGCGCCGCTCAAAGCCGCGCGGCACCGCTCATTGGCTGAACCGCCCACTGGCTCTGATAATGGGCACAGTAGGGGTGTTTAATGTCCTCCACTCCCTGCGACTTTTATTCCACATTGACTTGCATTGGGGTTGGATTTTCGACTCCGACCCGACCATTTCCATTAGTCGGCCGACTTCGTTCTACTCGACTTTTGAGAAAGTCGGGTTTCACGAAACCCGACTCGACCCTAAAAAAGGCAAAATCGCTCATCTCTGCTTTTTACATAAAAATACAAATTTATAGGTACAATATATATATATATTTTTTTCATTATTTCATGATTTTCGCGATGACGCAATTCCAGCATTTAGGGGATTAAACTGCCTGGCAGTGAGAGCTGGGTGTCAGCTATGATGTTAGTTGAACACTTGCCAGCGATCGCGTGCACAGCTCCTAAGCCTGCAAAATCGCCAGGATGTACCCAGTACGTCCAAGTTCAGGAAGTCATTCCCTTCCATGACATACTGGTTACGTCCAAGGTCAGGAAGGGGTTAAATTTCTGTATTCTCACAAATCCATCCAGTGACTCAACCTATTTATATAAAAATGCAGTAAAACTCAATAGAAAAGTGAGGGTGAAAATAAAAGCTAAGTTTTTGAAGATTTCTCCTGCCCTGGATATCCTGGTTTTCACTAATTGAAAACTATATCAGCCAGGTCGCCGGTTTACACATGTTAGGGCTCATACTCACTTGAGCCGAATTCGGATGAAAATCAGATGAAAAAAAATCGGATACAAATCTGACCAATGTTAGTCAATGGGTCAGTTTTCATTTGCGATTTTTTTCTCATCAGATATTGGTGTGAGAAAAAAATCGCAGCATGCTGCGATTTGATGCGATTTTGGCATGATAATCGCCAATGCAATAGATGGGTATATAAAAAAACGCATGCAAATCGCATGCAAATCGCATGTCAATTGCACATAATCTGACCATCCTGAAAACTGACCGATTTTTTTCCACCCAGTGAGTATGAGCCCTAAAGCTTAATTTCGGCATGAGTTTACAAAATTGTAGCAAAAATGAAATTTTTCCACATTTTTCATAGTTTTTAATCAATTTCTGATAATTGCTGGACCAGTATTGTTTTTTTTAAATAGGAGTAGCAAACAATCATGTGTCTCCTACGTGAGGACTATATCCCGAACATGGCTTACGGAAGAAGGTGCTCTGGTCAGATGAGGCCAAAATAGAACTTTTTAGACTAAATGCAAAGCTCTATGTGTGGTGGATAACTAATATCACCATGAAAAAATGATCTCTGCCGTCTTCATCTTTACTCTGTGCCGCTCTTTTCAGTTTTCAACAGTTTATCACCTGACGGGACACTCCAGTATTTGCTGGAGCAAGTTGGAGGTCGCTTTTCAATGCAAGTTATGAGAGCCTTGTTCTGGCTATCACAGACTTGTATTGAGAACTTGTGATCATTAGCTCTGACTTCCGACCAGTCAGGAGTTGTGGTCACAAGATGGTGGCATGGGACCGGAGTGGTGCAGGACCGGACAGTAGATTAGAGTCACCACTCTAGTGCTGCAATAAAAAAAAACACTGGAGTGGTGCTAGGGGTCTATCTTCACCTTCAAGCAGGACAACAACCCTAAACATGCTACCAGAGCTACAATGGAATTGTCACGATTCATTATGGTTCTGCTGTAATTTAAAAGTTGTTTTTTCCTTTTGGTCCGTCGAGAGTTAATGTCAGTCTCTTGCTGGCAGCTTCTTTTAGGCTGATCAGCTGATACTGGTTGGTGACCACTCCCACCTTCCTGTTGGTAATAGAGTTATTGAGGAGCTCTCTTGTGTTGGTTGTGTTTCTGCTTTGGTAGTTTGGATTCCTGGTGCTGTTTTCTATGGTGCTTTGGAGCTTAGCGTCAGAGCCTGAAGCTGAGTATTTACTCCTTTATCTTTGTTTGTCCCATGTTTGTCACTTCCCCTGTGTTTTTACCATCTGCAGTGGCGAGGCTAGCGTCTTTGCTGGCCAGTGCATTGGCCAGGGTATATTGAGGTAACTATCAGGAACTAGACATGAGATGGCAGAGGTGGGGAAGGACCCACATAGGGCATTAGGGGAGCTTAGGGACAGGCACAGGCTGGTGTCAAGAGGTGTCCCATCCCTCGCTCCCTACTGTTAGGGCTTTCCTTTCCCTTTTCCATCCCGTTGCATTTGTAAGGTGTGTCATCCACCGAACTTTCCCGTGTCCGAGCGTGACAGCAATAGTTTAAATCAAAGCTTATTCATGCTTTAAATGCCCCAATTACAGTCCAGACTGAGAATCATTGAGCCATTGAGAATCTATGGCAATAGTTTGAAATTGCTGTTCATGCAATCTCACTGATCTAGAATGAGTGTGCAAAGAAGAATGGGCAAAGATTTCAGCCTCTAGATGTGCAAAGCAGGAAGAGAGACATACCCTGAAATACTTGCAGCAGTAATTGCAGTGAAAGGTGGTCCTACAATGTATTGACTCGGGGGGACTGAATACAAATGCACGTCACAATTTTCTGATTTTTATTTTTTAAATACCGTATTTAGAAAACCATATATCATTTCCTTTACACTTTACAAATACATGCTACATAGTGTTGGTATATCACATAAACCCCAAAAAAGTATATTTAACTTTGTAGGTGTAATATGAAAAAATGTAGAAAAGTTCATGGGGTCTGAATACTTTTTTATATCTAAAAATTTAAACTTTTGTTATTTTATAATCAGAATATTACGCTATATGTTAAAGATACACTCTAGGATCTATTTATTTTTAACCAGTGTATTAATTTACATAGTGCATCAGGGGAAAAAGTAGTGCAGGTGCTTAGTGTTTGTGCACACAACGTATTATAGACGCCAGTATACAATAGTATATACAATAGTTTTTGAAGCAGAAAATGCTTCAGGAAACCACCAGTGATGTTTTTCCTGAAGCGACTTCTTTGTTGTTTTTGCGACGTCTTTGCCTCTGGTGTCTTCTAAGGGAGGGTTGTTTCAGTGTCCATAAACAAAGTATTAAGGGGCACCCAGATGGGTGTGTGTGTTAGCCTCTCTAGACCGCATGCTGCCGAATAACATGGCAGACCAAGACCCAATGACGTCAAGATGAATGAGAGATGTGAAAAAATAACCGTGTGCACAACCAAGAAGGTGCCAGAGTAGGTTCCCACACCGTATCTAATAGAAAATGAACTCGGCACTCAACTTTAGTATAGTGAGAATAAAGATTTTTATTCACAGTAGTAACACGAAACGTTTCGGTCCTATATCATGGACCTTCATCAGTCACAGATACTACTGGGAAGGGGGTTGATCCACATAGGGAAGAAAGAAAGGGCTGGATATGAGGAAGAGGACAATGCCTCTATTGCACTAGTAACCTGTTGTCAAGGAGTCCGGTAGTGAGGATAGGTCTCTGCATTGGACCACTCAGACTAGCGGTGGACACCGCGTCCAATGCAGAGACCTATCCTCACTACCGGACTCCTTGACAACAGGTTACTAGTGCAATAGAGGCATTGTCCTCTTCCTCATCTCACCCCACCAATACAGGCTATATCCAGCCCTTTCTTTCTTCCCTATGTGGATCAACCCCCTTCCCAGTAGTATCTGTGACTGATGAAGGTCCATGATATAGGACCGAAACGTTTCGTGTTACTACTGTGAATAAAAATCTTTATTCTCACTATACTAAAGTTGAGTGCCGAGTTCATTTTCTATAAGATGAATGAGAGAGGCACAGCTAAGAAAATGAACTTTTCTTTACTGAATGAATTCATGAAACATATATAGATCTGATAGCAGGAATGACACTTTGGTAGGATATCTTCTGTACAATACAGGGTACAATTTTGATGGTTATAAGTGGCAGCACATAACTTGAGGTATGCTACACTGAAGCAGCAAATTTCAATGGGGGACTCCATCTCTCCTTGTGAGGGCTGCAGTGGTTGAGGTGAATCACTCTGGCTCCTTACAATTGTTCCTATCTTCCAATTCATATAAGTCGGGTCCAGGTGTATTGCTGCAACTCTTCATGAGAAGCGTGCCCCAGCTTGACCAGTCTAGTCTTCACACACTAGATCTTCCAGGTCTGGCTAACACTAATGCTGGTCTGCATATAAAGGTTCATTCTCCTTCACAATCTTCTCACTAACTCCCTAGTAACTAGGTTTCTAATGCCCACTTAAAGGGAACCTGTCACAAGTAGGGTTGAGCATTCCGATACCGAAACCCGAGTCCGATACCTGAAATCCAATGTAAGTCTATGGGAACAAAATATCGGAATATTTTAAATTCCGATATTTTGTTCCCATAGACTTACATTGGATTTCAGGTATCGGAGTCGGGTTTCGGTATCGGAATGCTCAACCCTAGTCACAAGGTTTGGCCAATACGAGTTACAGCCACCGCCTTTCAGGGCTTATCTACAGCATTCTATAATGCTGTAGATAAGCCACTGATCCGACCTACAAGAGAAGAAAAAGAACTTTTATTATACTCACCTGCTGGGCGGTCCGGTCCGATGGGTGTTGTAGGTTCTGGTCCGGTGCCTCCCATCTTGCGATGCCACCCTCTTGCTTGGTTCACAGGCCCCCCGACATCGCGCTCCTGCACAGGCATACTTATCTGCCCTGTTGACACCCGACAACAGCTACCAATAATAAACATGTATCTAAATAGAAATTAAAGGGAACCTGTCATCTAACTGATGCTGCTCAAGCCATAGGCAGAATGAATCAGAACCTATATGCATGAACAGCCAAGTTTTTTTTATCTCTGAAACACTCAGAGAAGATCCCGCTGGGGACAAAGCTTCTAAATGAGACTAGCCCAGCACTATCCCTGGCTACCTGTTTTTAGAGCAGCTAGCGGTGATTGTCACCTCTGATCTCTCCTGCTGGCTGTTCTTGTCACGAGGCATTCAGGATGTCCTGGCAATATTAAAATCCAGACTTCCACTCATCCATTTATGACTTTATGCTAACTATTTCAGAAATCTTCCTTGCACACACATTCAGTGTGCGACTAACTTGTCATTCTTTATTCTCTCTAGTGTGCGACTAACTTGTATCAACACTCAAGGGTCTACTTATAGACTAAACTCTCCCTTTTTGCCAGATTGTTCTGCATACTCAATTAAAGGGAGTATGTCAGGTCTCCCGTGCCCTCTAATCCAGCAGCATTCAGCTATGTGTGGTTAAACGCCCTCCCTAACCAGCCCTGTATACCATAATTTCAGTTAAATAAATTCTTTAAAAATGCTTTAAAAATTAAGCAAAGAAAATCAAACTGGGCCAAAATAGAAATTTAGGTAAAAGTGATGTAATGTACATGGAAGATGTCATAGCTATAGCACCCGTGACATGCAGTAATTGAAAATGCCCGTATGAGTTGCAAAAATGTATACATCACCCCTTAACAAATGACATTTTCTTCACATGTCATTGTTGGGGTCTATAAATCAGGTTCAGAGCTTAGCAGGCTTAATACCTGGCAGATGACAACTGTGCTACATAGTCGGCATCTGCCTGCAATAGCAGCTTCCGGAGCTAAATCTGATCGCTGTTTAAAAGACAATGACTGACAGCAGCACTCAAATGGATCAAAGGCTCAAGTAAATAATAAAATAAATATATATATATACAGTCATGGCCAAAAGTTTTGAGAATTACACAAATATTAATTTTTACAAAGTCTACTGCTTCACTTTTTCTAATGGCAATTTGCATATACTCCAGAATGTTATAAAGAGTGATCAGCTTAACAGCAATTACTTGCAAAGTCAATATTTGGCTAGAAAATGAACTTTATCCCTCAAAACACATTTTAACATCATTGCAGCCCTGCCTTAAAAGGACCAGCTAACCTCTTTTCAGTGATTTCTCCATTAACACAGGTGTGGGTGTTGATGAGGACATGGCTGGAGATCAATCTGTCATGATTAAGTAAGAATGACACCACTGGACACTTTAAAAGGAGGCTGGTGCTTGGCATCATTGTTTCTCTTCTATTAACCATGGTTATCTCTAAAGAAACACGTGCAGTCTCATTGCAATGCACAAAAATGGCCTAACAGGGAAGAGTATCGCACCTAGAAAGATTGCACCTCAGTCAACAATCTCTCGCATCATCAAGAACTTCAAGGAGAGAGGTTCCATTGTTGCCAAAAAGGCTCCAGGGTGCCCAATAAAGACCAGCAAGCGCCAGGACCGTCTCTAAAAAGTGTTTCAGCTGCGGGATCAGGCTACCAGCAGTGCAGAGCTTGCTCAGGAATGGCAGCAGGCAGGTGTGAGTGCATCTGCACGCACTGTGAGGCGGAGACTCTTGGAGCAAGGCCTGGTCTCAAGGAGGGCAGCAAAGAAGCCACTTCTCTCCAGAAAAAAACATCATGGACAGACTGATATTCTGCAAAAGGTACAGGCAGTGGACTGCTGAGGACTGGGGTAAAGTTATTTTCTCTGATGAATCCCCTTTTCGATTGTTTAGGACATCAGGAAAACGCCTCATTCGGAGAAGACAAGGTGAGCGCTCCCACCAGTCTTGTCTCATGCCAACTGTTAAGCATCCTGAAACCATTCATGTGTGGGGTTGCTTTTCAGCCAAGGGAATCGGCTCTCTCACAGTCTTGCCTAAAAACACAGCCATGAATAAAGAATGGTACCAGAATGTCCTACAAGAGCAACTTCTCCCAACCCTCCAAGAGCAGTTTGGCGATCAACAATGCCTTTTCCAGCATGATGGAGCACCTTGCCATAACGCAAAGGTGATAACTTAATGGCTCAGGGAACATAGAGATTTTGGGTCCATGGCCTGGAAACTCCCCAGATCTTAATCCCATTGAGAACTTGTGGTCAATCATCAAGAGACGGGTGGACAAACAAAAACCTAAAAATTCTGACAAAGTAAAAGCATTGATTGTGCAAGAATGGACTGCTATCAGTCAGGATTTGGTCCAGAAGTTGATTGAGAGCATGCCAGGGAGAATTGCAGAGGTCGTGAAGAAGAAGGGTCAACACTGCAAATATTGACTTGCTGCATTAACTCATTCTAACTGTCAATATAAGCTTTTGTTACTCATATGTTTGCAATTATTATATTTCTGTCTGTGATAAAAACATCTGTCAACACACATAAAAACCAGAGGGCTGCAGATCATGTGAAAATATAATATTTGTGTCATTCTCAAAACTTTTGGCCATGACTGTATATATATATATATATATATATATATTATATATAAATAAAAAAAACACAAACATATTTGGTATTGTCGTGTCCATAAAACATCAAAATCTAAAAATATTTCTACCATAAATTGAATGCCCCCAAAAATTAGAAATGTCAGAATTGCATTTTTGCTGTGGCTGCGATTCCCTAAAAAGGAATAAAAAATTATCAAAATGTTATATGTATCCCAAAAAGGTATCAATAAAAAAATTATTGATCAGCACACAAAAAGGAAGACTTTATAAAACTCCATAGGTACGGGACCACATGAAGACTCCCCCACAGGCCGCCCTGAAGCACGAGCATATCATTAACTCAAAACTGAAATAAAGATTAAACAACGACCACAAGACGGATTTCATCACCAGGTATCATTTTAAGGTCGGGGTCACACTGGCGACAAAATCGGATGACTGCAGTGCGATGAAATATCGCATTGCAGTCGGACCAATGTTAATCTATGGAGCAGCTCCCAGTATCAGATCTTTTGTGGTCCGTTTTAAACGTGCAAGTGCAATCGCAGCATGCTGCGATTGTCACCGATTGTGGGTCGACTATCGCCAATGCAAGTCTATGGGTGCGATGAAAAATCAGATTACAAATGGACCGCACGTGTGACTTGCGATTAAATCGCATCGGTGTCCTTTAGAAAAGCCGGCAGTTCATCCCTGGCTATACTGTAAAATCACACTGACAGCTTTAATAAAGAATAGAAACAATACATATACACACATAGAATACATATATATATAATATATATATATATATATATATGTCATTGTGACATATATATATATACATATATTTATAGTTCATACATGTCTACATACTGTAATAGCCGCTAATTCAATTACCTGCTTTTGTGAAATTACAGACCCGACATGAAATGACACATGGTTTACATACAGTTAACCATGTCATTTTATGTAGTTTGATATATGGTTTTCACTAACAATTACATGAGTGTATGTGTGCAAAATTTCACACATGTAGGGGTTAATTAAAGGTGTAAATTCGTTGAAAAAAAATGCGTGGGCTCCCGCTGTATTTTCTAAACCAGACAGACAAAGCAAGCGAGTGGGGGCAGATAATAATAGCCCAGGGAGGGTGCATTTATTTAGTGCCCCCCATGGCTACTAACATCTGCCCCCAGCCACCCCAGAAAAGGCAAATCTATAATTAGATTCGCCCTTTCTGGCACTTTGCCCGTCTTTTCCCATTGGCCTGTAGCGGTGGCGAATGGGTTAATAATGGGTTAAGCACCTTGCTTTGAAAGGTGACTTTAAGCCAGTTAATAATGAGAGTTGTCATTGACAATCTCAATATTAACCATTGTATGAAAAAAAAAAAAAACACACATTAATTATTAATCCTTTTAATGAAATAAAGACACAGTTTTTGACCATATTTTATTGCTCAGCTCTAATCCCCTGAATGAATCAGTTCCTCTCCCGGAGACAGGAGAGGAAGTGATTAGTGTGTGAAGCTTAATTGATTGCTTCCCACTTTCACTTCAGGTCAGGTCACCCGGGGACTCCCTCTGACATCACTGCTGCTGTGCGGTGTCCCCGGCTGACCTGACCTGAAGTGAAAGTGGGAAGCAATCAATTAAGCTTCACACACTAATCACTTCCTCTCCTGTCTCAAGGGATCTAATACAGAAGGGAACAGTCCTGTGACTTCAGGAGCAAAATGTTAAATGTAATAGCTATATGGCTCCTGTGATTTACAGCTCGTTCACATGACCGTATTTTCAGTCTGAGCGTGATCCAATAAAACATCAGATCACACCTGAATCAATGTTATTTTATAGGGCCGTGCACATGTCCGATTTTTTCCTTGGATTGAGTCAGTCTGAAGAATAGAAATCGCAGCATGCTCGAGTTGGTTACGATATTCGGATAAGGACAGGGTCACACTTGCGAGAAACTCGCACGAGTCTCGCACCTCAATACCCGGCACTGCCGCCGGCACTCGGGACCGGAGTGTGCAGCTGCATGTATTTCTATGCAGTTGAACGCTCCGGTACGAGTGCCGGTGGCAGTGCCGGGAATTGATGTGAGAGACTCGTGCGAGTTTCTCGCAAGTGTGACCCTGGCCTAACACTCAGCTACGCAAACTAATGAGTCAGTGGAAAACATGGTGCTGCACTTGGATGACATCTGAGTGCGGTCTGATTTTCATGGACTTACTGAATGGAGAAGATGGAGAATTTTTTATTCCATCATCTCTTCAACTGAGAAAATCTGATCACACTCTGCTGACACTCTGATAAAACTCTGATCAGCGTGTGATTAGCACAATCTCCCCAATTGTCTCGGATAAGAGAAAATACTGTTGTGTGAACTAAGCCTTAGCATGATTAAGTCCTCACTTAATTCTGTTTTGATAATTTTTCATAAATAAGCAAACTAAGGTCTCATTCAGACATGTGTGAGTAACGTACATGTTCTAGCTATGTTTTTCAATAATAAAGTTCAGACTGATTTATAGTCTATGGGGCTGCTGTGTATTTTTTGCTGATCAGGTAGTCTGCAAATAAATCACAGAGACATTTCTGTTTTTGATCTGAGACATAGGTCAAAATTACACAAACAAGCGTATGGGTCCATAAAAATTATGGACTTAGTACAAAGATAGCATCAGCAATGAATGACAGTAATGACAGTAAAGATGGCTGTCCGTTATGAACATTGCAAAGGATTAGAGATGATTTTTATTGTATTAATTTTTCACATACATGAGAATCGCTTTTGAAACATAGATGCAAAAATCTGACGCACCGACCAAATACTGATGAAGGTCAGATAAATACGACTGATGAACAACGGTCCGTGTTTTTACGTATGAGAAAAATTCTAGATGTCTGAATGAGGCCTTACTAGTTTGTGTATTTGTCATTATGTCTATTTTAAGCATTCCTCTATGTGTTGGAGCAATATAAATGTTTTTCAGTATTGATATAAATGGAACGTGATAAAGCTTATACTTATAAATGGGTCATCTGCTATAAGAGATCGGGCCATCAGCAAGGATGTCACCTAGGCATGCCGTCCCACCTAGGAAATGTCACTGGGTGGACAGTTGGCAAATTATTTATACTTAGCTCCACAGATAAATCTTCTGTTAGAATAGTAAAATGGTCGAAAATAAGGCTGCAACAATTTGCTCTGTTTGAAAACAAATGGTGGATCCCAGGCCTATTTTCTTTCAATAATCCCCCAGGGCGCGTCCTCCGCCTGTCTACAGACTGATTACCAGCTGCAGGCCCCAAAACCATACTTATTATTAGTTTAAGTTTCCAACCTTCTCCTTTATCCCAGCATGAACTGGAAGTGGACTACATGATACATAGCGCAACTTGACCTTGCTTGGAGATAAAGACACGGTGTGAGGTCTATTCAAGAGGAATACAGTCATTATGTAATAAAACAATTGTGGCTACAACATCATGCGTTCCAGTAAAGACTCTAGATAACAGACCTCTGAAGAGTACAATCCAGACTGGATGTCCTAGATGGTTTTATTTGTTGCTTCCATCTTCTATTGTGGCTTATTGTGTGTAATGTAAAAGATTTGTATTATTCTAGTTACTCTGCGTTCTCTAGTTACCGGAACGTAACAGTGCGGAAAGTCCACCATGGTGTTACAGAAATGACTAATTCTGATACATTTATAACAGCCAAATTTCTATTCACAAATATTATCTGGATATTGTAATAATACATTTCTGAATGTAAATAGAAGTAGGGAACACATACTAACTGTAGATGCTTAGAAGAAATTATTGCAGAATGAGGCTTGCAGAAATCCGTCTGCTTCTCACAAGGAAATCCCAATCACATGTATAAAAATTTTTGGGCACAGAAATTTCTGCAACAAATGTGACATTTGTGATTTAACCTAAATGATTTTCATTACTTATGGATCAGGATTTGTGGTGGTTTATGACAGGATATAAAATGCTACGTACGTTCCCGTATTTGCTGCAGACCTCGGGCAGTGGAGGCTCCGCAGTGATAACCGCAGAGGTATATACCACTGTGAATATCATTGTGAGAAAAGGATTAGGGAAGCCATATATTAAACACTTTGCTTGGTAATGATTGAAACTCACACCGATATCCGCAGAAGAAATTTACATACTGAGAGTCTCAAACCCACAGCCAGTGTCAGACTGGGATGTCAATGGCCCACCATTAACCAACTCCTGGGTCCCCCTTTTCAGCTAAATGCAAATGTGACATTATTCTCAATGATGAATTTATATAACAATGACCTGGGTAGATTGTTATATGAATAAGATGCTGCCTGTGTCTGTACATAGTAATTCAAGAACAGTGAGTACGGAAAGTATTCAGACCCCTTTATATTTTTCACTTTTTGTTTCATTGCAGCCATTTGGTAAATTCAAAAAAGTTCATTTTTCACATTAACCTCTTACTGCCATCCGACGTACTGTCCCGTCCATGGTACCTGGGCCCGTATGACCATGGACGGGATAGTATGTCCCAGCAATCGGACGCGCTGCGCGTCCGATCGCGGCCGGGTGTCAGCTGATTATCACAGCTGACACCCGGCACTATGTGTCAGGAGCGGTCACGGACCGCTCCCTGAACATTAACCCCTGGCACACCGTGATCAAACATGATCGCGGTGTACCGGGGCACAGGGGAGGATCGCGCAGGGAGGGGGCCCTCAGAGCAGCGCGATGTGTCGCGCTGTTCCGAGGGTCCGTCCTCCCTCCAGGTCCCCGCATCCAAGATGGCGCCGGGTCCTGCAGGGAGGCGGCTTCCTCAGTGCCTGCTGGGAGCAGGCACTGAGAAGCCTGCAGCGATGCCAGAGCGATCGCTGGTGTGACAGAGTGCTGTGCACACTGTCACACCAGCGATCTGACCCTATACAGTGATGTCCCACCCTGGGACAAAGTAAAAAAGTTAAAAAAAATAGAAATAAAAATTGTTTAAAAAAAATCATAAAAAAAAAAAATATTCCCAATAAATTCATTTTTTCCTGTAAATAAAAAAACCAAAACAATAAAAGTACACATATTTGGTATCGCCGCGTCCGTAACAACCCCTCCTATAAAACTGTCCCACTAGTTAACCCCTTTAGTGAACCCCTTAAAAAAAAAAAACAAAGCAAAAAATCAGTGCTTTATCATCATACCGCCGAACAAAAAGTGGAATAACACGCGATCAAAAAGATGGATATAAATAAACATGGTACTGCTGAAAACGTCATCTTGTCCCGCAAAAAACGAGCCACCATGCAGCATCATCAACGAAAAAATAAAAAAGTTATAGCTCGCAGAATAAGCGATGCAAAAATAATTATTTTTTATATAAAATTGGTTTTATTCCATAAAAGCGCCAAAACATAAAAAAATGACATAAATGAGGTATCTCCGTTATCCTACTGACCCGAAGAATAAAAATGCTTTATCAATTTTACCACACGCGGAACGGTATAAACGTCTCCCCAAAAGAAATTCATGAATTGCTGATTTTTGCTCATTCTAACCTCACAAAAATCGAAATAAAAAGCGATCAAAAAACGTCACATGCTCAAAAATGGTACCAATAAAAACGCCACCTCGTCCTGCAAAAATTAAGACCTCACATGACTCTGTGGGCCAAAATATACAAAAATTATAGCTCTCAAAATGTGGTGATGCAAAAACTATTTTTTGCAATAAAAAGCGTCTTTTAGCGTCACAGCTGCCAATCATAAAAACCGGCTATAAATAGTAAATCAAACCCCCCTTTATCACCCCCTTAGTTAGGGAAAAATAATAAAATTAAAAAAAAGTATTTATTTCCATTTTCCCATTAGGGTTAGGGTTGCGGCTAAAGTTAGGGTTAGGGTTGGCGCTAAAGTTAGGATTAGGGTTAGGGTTGGGATTAGGGTTATGGGTGTGTTAGGGTTAGGTTTGTGGTTAGGGTTGGGACTAGGGTTAGAGGTGTGTTGGGGTTAGGGTTGGAGTTAGAATTGGGGGTTTCCGCTGTTTAGGCACATCAGGGCTCTCCAAATGTGACATGGCGTCTTATCTCAATTCCAGCCAATTCTGCATTGAAAAAGTCAAACGGTGCTCCTTCACTTCTGAGCTCTGCCATGCATCCAAACAGTAGTTTAACCCCGCATATGGGGTATCAGCGTACTCTGGACCCCAAGAGTTATTGTGCAATTTGTCCTATTTCTTCTGTTACCCTTGGGAAAATAAAAAACTGGGGGTAAAAATATCATTTTTTTAAAAAAAAAAATTATTTTTTTGTTTTTACAACTGTACGTTATAAACTTCTGTGAAGCACTTGGGGCTTCATAGCGCTCACCACACATCTAGATAAGTTCCTTGTGGGGTCTATTTTCCAAAATGGGGTCACCTGTGGGGGGTTTCCACTGTTTAGGCGCATCAGGGGCTCTCCAAATGCGACATGACGCCCCCAGACCATTCCATAAAAGTCTGCAATCCAAAACGTCACTACTTCCCTTCCGAGCCCCAACGTGTACCCATACAGTAGTTTTCTCCCACATATTGGGTATCAGCGTACTCATGACAAATTAGACAACAACTTTTGGGGTCCAATTTCTCCTGTTACCCTTGTGAAATTAAAATATTGGGGGCGAAAAAAATCATTTTTGTAAAAAAAAAAAAAAAAAAATTATTTTTACGGCTGTACGTTATAAACTTCTGTGAAACACTTCGGGTTCAAAGTGCTCACCACACATCTAGATAAGTTCCTGTGGGGTCTATTTTCCAAAATGGGGTCATTTGTGGGGGTTTCCACTGTTTAGGTGCATCAGGGGCTCTCCAAATGCGACATGACGCCCCCAGACCATTCCATCAAAGTCTGCAATCCAAAATGTCACTACTTCCCTTCCGAGCCCCGACGTGTGCCCATACAGTAGTTTTCTCCCACATATTGGGTATCAGCGTACTCAGGATAAATTGGACAACAACTTTTGGGGTCCAATTTCTCCTGTTACCCTTGTGAAAATAAAATATTGGGGGCGAAAAAATCATTTTTGTAAAAAAAAAAGGATTTTTTATTTTTACGGCTGTACGTTATAAACTTCTGTGAAGCACTTCGGGGTTCAAAGTGCTCACCACACATCTAGATAAGTTCCTTGTGGGGTCTATTTTCCAAAATGGGGTCACTTGTGGGGGGTTTCCACTGTTTAGGCGCAACATCGGCTCTCCAAATGCGACATGACGCCCCCAGACCATTCCATCAAAGTCTGCAATCCAAAACGTCACTACTACCCTTCCGAGCCCCGACGTGCCCCATACAGTAGTTTATTCCCACATATTGGGTATCAGTGTACTCAGAACAAATTGGACAATAACTTTTGGGGTCCAATTTCTCCTGTTACCCTTGTGAAAATAAAATATTGGGGACGAAAAAATCATTTTTGTAAAAAAAAAAAAAGATTTTTATTTTACAGCTGTACGTTATAAACTTCTGTGAAGCACTTCGGGTTCAAAGTGCTCACCACACATCTAGATAAGTTCCTTGAGGGGTCTAGTTTCCAAAATGGTGTCATTTGTTGGGGGTTTCCACTGTTTAGGCAGATCAGGAGCTCTCCAAACACGACATGGCATCCAGCCAATTCTGTGTTGAAAAAGTCGAACGGCGCTCCTTCCCTTCCAAACTCTGCCATGCACCTAAACAGTGGTTTACCCCCACATATGGGGTATCAGCGTACTCAGGACAAATTGCACAATAACTTTTGGAGTCTTGTTACCCTTGGGAAAATAAAAATTGGGGTGAAAAGATCATTTTTGTGGAAAAAATATGATTTTTTAATTTTACGGTTCTACGTTATAAACTTGTGTGAAGCACTTTGGGTTCAAATTGCTCACCAAAGATCTAGATAAGTTCCTTAGGGGGTCTAGTTTCCCAAATGGGGTCACTTGTGGGGGTTTCCACTGTTTAGGCACATCAGAGGCTCTCCTGTTATGTTACGGTAGCTGAGGAGTGCAGGTAAAAAAGGAAATACACCAGAGCAGTTGGAATCTATGAGATTGCAGTACCCTGACTAACCACCGCAACTAGAGGCAGCCGTGGAGCGTTCCTACGTTGGTCCTAGACGCCTCGTCACAGCCTGAGAAACTAACTACACCTAAAGATAGAAAGAGGAAAGCTATCTGCCCCGGAGCAGAACCCCAAAGATAATAGAAAGCCCCCAAACATGTAATGGCGGTTAGACAAGAGGAAATACTGACACAGAAAGAAAATAGTATGAGCAAACGCTGGGGCCCAAACTATCTAAATAGAAAAGGATAGGAAGGACACTTACTGCAATCCCAGAAAACCCTGAAAGACACCAACTCTACTAATTTCAAAATCACCTGAGATCACACGACCTCTACCACCTAAATTAGTTCTCTGGTGTAACAAAAATCAAAACAGCAGCCACTGAAAAAACTGCAAAAAGCAAAAGTACAAAACACAGTGGCTGGACTAAACTGAGAGGGCAAAAGCCCCCGGAGGGGACCCAGAAGGCCCCCACAGAAGTGCAGGACAAAATGCAAAAATATAGCAAAAACACAAAATAAGAAATTGTCTTATCTGATAGCAGGAGATGCAGACACGACACAGCAGGCTACAAGGGAAACTGGAAAGAAGGATTCAGACCAGAACAATTGATCACCGGCAACCCTGATGGGAAAATGATTCCCTTAAATAAGACCAATCAGTAACACCTGATTCCCAATCCTCACTAGTACCGCTTGTAACCACCAGAGGGAGCCTCTGCTCAGAACTCATCTCAAACCCATTCACAACAGTA